>CM031240.1:156278167-156468642 GCA_018340775.1 Taxus wallichiana var. yunnanensis | reverse complement strand
ATTTGGGAACCCGCTCTAAATTTTAATTTTGAATTTGCACCATGCCTACACATGGCTCCTTCTCACTGGTTTTCCTCTGTTTAGAATTTTCAATGACTATTCTGCATTTTCAAGATCTAGACACGTGGAGGGCTAGCACTTTCTTGAGTTTCCACTTTGGGTCGCGCCTTTTAATTGGCGTCGATAAGACACGTGGCGTCGTCCGTCGGTTCTTTATACTTAGTCGATTCGGGCCTCGATTCATTTGAATTTTGTTGGACCCAAGACACATGGAGAGTTAGTGCTCATTTAAGTCTCCACTTTTGTCCTCGACCCTTGAAGATGCACCATTGAGACACGTGGAGGCTTCTACCACCCTCTTACACTTAGACAATTAAACGGTCGGCTCTGTCCCTTTTTCGAGCTTGGGACACGTGGAAGCTTCCACTTATTTGGGGTCTCCATTTTGAATTATATCTTTGGAGTTACGCCGATGAGGCACGTGGCACCGTCTGCTGGTCTGTGAATTTTTAACGACCACTATGAAACCCGTGGCTCGCAGGGCTGCACTTGAAAATTAAGCCATTTGTGAAAAGTGAAAAAGTTTCAAAGTCCCCCGCAGACCCACCAGCCCATATTTACACTTGGAAAAAATTTCCTCCATGGCCATGTAGACTCGATTTTGGCAAAAATGCATCCCAGAGCCCGTTGGCCCGCATTTTCCACGTTTGGCGAAAAGACGTCTCTAGGCCTGTCGGCCCGCATTTTCCACTTTTCATAAGAAATCCTTCTCGGGCTCACAGGCCTGCAATTATAACTTGTGCCCCTTTTGTGAAAAGGGAAATAATGTCAAAATGTCTCCCGCCCACTGTCGGTCTGCAATTTCCATTGGCAAAAAATCTTCCCTAGGCCCGCCAGCTTTCGCTTTTGGCAAAAAATCCTTCCAAGGCTGTTGGCCCATAACTTGTGAAATATGAGGACTTGGAAGGACTTCTTTATATCTCTTGAAAGGGGAAGAAATTTCATATCTGATGGAAATTTTTTCAGGTGGCCTTACATGCTTAAAATATGTAAAAATTTAGATTAAAGCACAAAAGGGGGTAAAAATGGTGTTAGTTGACCCAAAATAAGTGTGAGCTTATTTTGGTCAACAATTTGGCGACTCATGGGGATCACCTGCCTGCTAGGTGAAATGATTAGTTGCCTTGAAGCATCCATTGGGCATGGAGTCTACCTGGTAAACACAAATCTAATCTAAACTTTGAAAATTCATTCCCTGAGCCACTTGGAACACCGCTGGAACTGGAGCTGACTCACCAAATGCTACTTCCAATGTCTTGTGCATGAGCAAAAAACACCACAACACACTATGTACAAAACTGGAAAATCATACATGCTCCAAGTGGAACATGCAGAGTGTGCACAAGCATTTTTCTTCGAAAACAAACCTAAACCTACTCTATGCTAGCCGAGAGAGAAAGGGGACTCAAACAAATCCTACAACTAGCAGGGAGAAGTAGCTTCCCTTTCTCAAAAAGGGAAGCCATGCAAATGATTTGACACTGAATATGGATGATTGTATGAGTGAAAAAGCCCGACTATAAGCCAATCGTCCACCCAAATCATCAAGTTATCAACATCAATCAAAAATACCCCTTCAAGATGATTGGCATTGGACTCTTAGAGGTGTTGATGGTGACCCTTGGTACTTTGATACTCATCCACATGCCCTGAAGTAGGCATGATTGGTTTTGGCTTCTCCCTTGGCTCCAATGAAGCCAAGTACCTAATAGGGCATGGTCTAGTCCTTTGAATGTTCCCATTACTGTGAACTTCAACTCCAAGAATGGATTATTTTTGCTGACCTTCCTAGGTGGATGGTATGGAAGAGATGATGACATCCTTTTTCTCCTTCCCTTCCTTCTCCTTTGAAGAACATGGAAGATTCATATCTTCCAAACTTGGTTCCAAAGGGCTGTGATGAAGTGCAGGTTGTTGTCTTTGAATGCTCTCCTTCATGGAAGAAGGCTCATGTGCTTGGAAGGTGGATGATGGAGGAGAAAATGATGTTATCTCCTCGGGCTCCTCTCCATCAAAGCAATCTTCCAATTATGATAGATAGTATGCCTCTTTATTGTTCAGTTGCATGTGCTCGACCTCCTCCATGGTGTCCTCCTGATCTGTAACTTTCTCACCATGGTTCCCTTCATCATCAAACATGACATTTGAAAGGTCAAACTCTTCTTCAACATTAGAGCTTGAAGGTGATAAAGTGGGAGGAAGAACTCAAAGGCTCTTCGTGGCCGATCCACACTTGGAGCCTCTAGAACCGTATGGTCCTCCTCCATCATGGGTTCATCAACCAAATCAAGAATTTAAAATGAAAGCAAAAAATCTTCAATAATGCTTTCTTCACTAAGTGGCCTCAACTCTGATTTGATCTCTCCCAACTGCTCCTCTTCAATGGGACTTGGAGCTGATTGTTCTTCTTCTCTCTTGACTGGTTGTGTAGCTTGGATTAGTTGAACATCCTCTTCGAGAAAAGTGCCATCTCAAACACTTTGCATTCGGAGAAAATAGATTTTTGATCTTCTTCCTCTTGTTCTTATTCTTCTTTTGCTGCAAACTCAGCCTCAACCACCACTAGCTCTTAAAATCTGACCACCTCTGTTGTCTTTACCATCAAGGGGATCTTTGAAAACACAAACCTCACAACCAAACTCTTCAGATTTTCTATCATTTCTTCTTTTTGGGTTCCTCCTCTTGTTGTTCTCCTTGACTCGATTCTTGAGTCTCTTCCCAACATGGATTGAGGAAAGAAAGGGGGTGGCGGGTTGGGGGTCAACTAGTTTTGCTATTGTTTGTGGTGGAGAGGGGAGTGGAACTTCTTGTTTGTTTAGAGGGGATGACTTCTTGGAAAGGAAAATTACTGAGGAATTGAGGTGGGATGGAAGACCAGGGGATGGAGAAGGGAAATCAACACTTGGGGCGATAATTGAGGGGCTTAACTCTTGACACTGCTACGATGATATTGATTGAGGAAAATGAAGAGAAAAGCTAGAATGTGGTGGACTTACTCATTAACATGGTCTTCTTGTGTCCAACTCATAAGCCTCAATATCTTCACCATTGTGCAATTTGGGGGTAGCATTTTGACCATGAAGTCAAGATTCTCCTGTGGGTTGTAATGTCTTGGAAAAATGCCTCCTCGTGGACGGGTGCCTTGCAACCAATCCTGAATGCCTTCATCTATGTTGTAGCCCTAAACTGCACCATGTTAGCCTCCATTCTTTGTATTTTTTCCAATATATTAGCATTTTCCATGTATTTATCACCATTATATGTGTCCCCTTGTTCTTGATATGTTCCATGGCCAAACTGGTTTTGACCCTCCTCATATGGGTAAGCATAATGGTTATGGATCTGATCATAATGTTGATCTAGAGGAGTTGGGAAATACATTGGAGGTGCATTGTTGTTGCTCTATGGTTGCTGCAAGTGTGAGTTCTAAGATGGAAATGAAGTCATGATTGTACAACTTCATGGGATGGAAGAAGATGAAAGAGATGGAAAAAATGGATGAAAATGGATGGGAGAAGGTCTACAACTTCAAAGATTGCTTGTTTGACCATATAGAGTCACAAAATGGTCTTTGAATGTGCCTTTAAAGGTTAAATCTCACCAAGAACACAACTTGATGAAATGAAGTGAAGACCTCTTGGTCCCACCTAGTGTGCCAAAACTGTTGAGAAAAATCATAGCACCCCCGAATGTCTTGAGTTTGAAATGGGGCATTCGGTGTGATTGAACAACATTGGACCATTTCTCAAGCTGTGGGACTTGCAAAACTTGAGATGGACCTCCAGAGAATTTTGGTTCCTACTTCCTAATCTACCTACCACAAGTTACTCCAGTGCAAAAAAACTATCTAATCCTAATCTAACCATTCCAAGGAGACAAGGAGAGAGAGAAAGTGAAAGAGAGCCTACACTAAGTGGTGATACACCAGAAAAGGAAGTGGTTGATCACAAATCCAACTACCTGAAGTGGAGAGAGGTGAGAAATGGAGGGGGTGGACAAGATGCACCACAAACCAAAGATGAATTTTACATGGAACACCACTTCAAGACCCATTAAGCACAGCTGGCTCCCAAAACTGCAATAAACATCGAGAATTCACAATATACCATGCATGATGAGAAGTGAGAAGAGACAACAAAATAAGAAAAGGATGGAAAAATGCATCATGAAACATATTCTATTTCTCCAAAAGTCACACAAGTACATCATGAGTGGGCAAGGGAAAAAAATGCCATTACAGATCCATGAAAGGAGGCTTAGACTCCGTATTCTACCCTAAGGAAGAAAGAGAGGGGGCGGAGAGAAAAGATGAACAACCCTTTTGAAAATTCCCCTCCTTTACAATATATAAAAGAATGAGAGAGAAAGAGAGGGAAAATTGAACTCTGTTCCAACCACCCCTTGTAATGCATTGAATTATTCCTACTCCAACCACTTCAGAAAGCATTGAAATTCACCTGTAACAATGACGGGCTTTATTACAAGACCCATGCCTCCGTCATTGTCCCTTATTGGGCAAGAAAGAGGCCCATTCTTCATCATGGTGGAAGGTGGGAGACTTGACAGTCCCCAAAAATAGTGGGCTGAAACATTAATAGAGGCAGATGAGAAGTCGACGCCGAGAGCTTTCTAAAATGTCCTTTCCCACTCAAAATCAAGCTCCCAGTCAAAAGATATGGCCATCTGAAGGTTAGGGTCACAGGAGCACAATATTTAAAAGAGTATGTCCATATACAGTCCACGTGGCAGCCTTGCACATCTTGAAGATTTAGCCCTTGCCTTTTGCTTTTTAAATTGCACGAGATTGACATGTGTTGGCTTCTGTGGGCTCCTTTGTGTTCCTTTGTGTTTTTCCCGAGTCTCTCCTATTGGCAGAGACATTGTGCCCATCCCGAAACACGTGGAGGCTTCGCGCACATTTGGAAACTACCCCTAGGTTTTGCTTTTAAAGTTTTGCCAATGAGACACGTGGCACCCTCTGTGGCTCTATCCCATTTCTTTGTGTTTTGGCTAAGTCCCTTTTGCTTGGTGGGACCATAAATCTGACCTTGGACACGTGGAGGCTCAGCGCACATTTGGGAACCCACTCCAAATTTTACTTTTGAAGTTATGTCATGTTGATATGTGGCTCCTTCCATTGGTCTGCCTCTGTTTATACTTTTCAAGGACCACTTCTTCCTTTTTAGGCTCTAGACACGTGGAGGGCCAGCGCTTGCTTGAGTTTCCACTTTGGGTCACGCCTTTGAATTTGTGTCGACGAGACACAGTGGCACGATCCACTGGTTCTTTATACTTAGTCGATTCGGGCCTCAATCCGTTTGACTTCTGTTTGACCCAAGACACATGGAGATTTTGTGCTCATTTGAATCTCCACTTTTGGCCTCGTCCCTTGAAGATGCGCCATTGAGACACGTGGAGGCTTCCATCGGTCCTCTTACAATTAGTCGATTAAATGGTCAGCTCTGGCCCCTTTTCAGACTTGGGACATGTGGAAGCTTCCACTTGTTTAGGGTCTCCATTTTGGGTTCTATCTTTGGAGTTGCGCCGATGAGGCATGTGGCACCCTCTGTGGGTCTATGACTTTTCAACAACCAATGAGACCCCATTGGCTTATGGGACCACACTTGAAAATCGCGCCATTTGTAAAAAGTGAAAAAAATTCAAAGTCCCCCAGACCCGTCGACCCATATGTACACTTGGAAAAAAATTCCTCGGTGGCCCCATACCCATTTGGTAAAAATGCATCCACTGGCCCACCGGCCCACATTTTCCATGTTTGGCAAAAAGACATCTCCAAGCCCACCAGCCCGCATTTTTCCACTTTTCATAAAAAATCCTTCTCGGGCTCACAGGACCACAATTATAACTTGTGCCCCTTTTTTGAAAATTGAAAAAATGTGAAAATGTCTCCCATAGCTCGACAGTCCACGATTTCCATTGGCAAAAATCTTCCCTAGCCTCGCCCGGCCCGCTTTACGGTAAAAACTCCTTCCAAGGCCCATCGTTCCGTAACTTGCGAAATATGAGGAGTTAGAAGGAATTATTTATATCTCTTGAAAGGGGAAGAAATTTCCTATCCGATGGAAATGCTTTCAGGGGACCTTAAGTGCTTAAAATATGTAAAAATTAAGATTGAAGCACAAAAGGGGGGAATGGTGTTAGTTGGCCCAAAATAAGTGTGAGCTTATTTTGGTCAACACTACCTTGGACTAAACTTATTGAGTTGTTCACTAGAGCTTGTGCTAGAAACATCTCACCAACTATGCACGTCCAAACCTTCTAAACCTTCGAAGAAGCATTCACCATGGCATGAAATCTAGAAATTCACACCATTGAAGAAAATAAAATCCAATTACAAAATAAGAACGCCTTGTTCAAATCCAATTATTCTTCTTCATCTTCAAAACCTAAAAATAATTATTCGGATCCCAAAGAATGCGCGATGCGGTAGTCCTCAAGGTAGGACCATCTCATCCTTCTAATCAAGTCCAACCTTCTTCCAATCTTTCCCCTATCCAGGCCTTTCAGCTCAGGTAAGAAGAACGGAAGTACACTTCAATTGGAGAACTCTATTCCTTGATCTTGACAAACTTCTTAAACATGAAGCCATTACACTTCCTCCCATAAAACCTCATACAGGTTTTGATCCCTCCCATCATATGTTTGCATGGTATAAAGAACACGAATACTATAATTACCATCGCATCAAAGGCCATAGTGATAGTAACTGCATAAATTTTAAGAACATTGTCCAAGAGAAGATAGATAATATAGACCTCGTCATTGACAACTCGAACGTGTCGATGAATCAAATATTTCACATCTTTAAAAATTTGTTCCCTAACCATAAACCATCATCTAATAAAAATAGTGAACCTTTATTTAGTGGCAACAATGTCCATGAAGTCCACATTGTTTTTGACATCGTACCAATTGTTCCTCAAATCCCACCTATTTCATCTATTGAGGAAATTCAGGCACGAGCTCCTCTACCCACAGAGGAGCATACCTCTTCCACTCCTTTACCCCCATAGGAATCCCCTCCATCTCTTCCTTCACCCACAAAGGAACTCACACTTTCTACTGATGTCATTCAACCGTCTACCTCACAACCTACCGAGAATTCAATGATTTTAAATCTCTCATCCACAAGAGAATCATCATCGTCTTCTCTTCCACCATGGAAGAAGTCTACATCACCACACCTATTATCTCTCCTACCCATAGGAGACTTGTTAGAAATGCCACTACATGTTGGAGGTAATTACCCCTCGAATCCTAAAACCCCATTGACATGATCTCATCTCTTTTACCTATAGAGTATGAGGCTAGCCAATTCCCCTGTCTCACAAACATATTTTGCATGGATTGCCATCAAACCTACTCCATATTCTTATTCGGTAGTCCCATTTTCATAGATGGATGATTGCTTGGATTACGTCTATAATTCCATGCTCTAGGGATGTCTCTCGGCTCCCCTTTTTGACCCAGGATGCAAATGTTGCATGAGGATATTTCCATGATCTACCCAAAGGTATTTTCAGCAACTAGATCCCCACAGAGCATGCCTATTGAAGCAACATCTTCATCATCATCCCTACCTACATCCAAATCTTTACCCATGACCAAAACCATTTCAAAACTTTAAATCCTACCCACACCTATGTTTGCATCGTAGATGGACCCATCACTATCTTGGGTGTCATGTCGACATCAAGCCTTACTAACCCACCTGTCAAATTGGACTTAGCAGCATCATCTAAAACCCACACCAACATTATCCCTTCACCTAAATATAAAACCCAACGTTTTAGGCAGCATACACCAGTCTCACCTCCCACACCTTTTTCACCTTCCCCCTTTCTATCCATCCTAGGGCCTCATCCATCAATCATGATCAAACAGTCTCCTACCCAAGGCTAGTCAAAATCTAAACAACCTACTATTGCATCATGAGCCTTCATTACACCTCATTCACCCAAAAACCAAACACCCTCACCCTCATCCATGCACTTTTTACCACCTATACTCCCACGATTACTATCCCCTCAAATTTACCTACACGACTTCAACAAATACCATCCACCCGACCTCAACCAAACACTTCCACCGCAACTCCGGTTGTCCCCACGTGTAACCCATTCTCTTCCACCATATGTTTTCCCTTACATCCTCTTTGTACTCCTATGTCACATTTACCCAAGAAGGTGTAACCAAAAGATAAGAACCCACTACCTTTCAATAAGGTAGTCAAACCAAAAAAATCTTACATCGCTATCTCTTCAACCCCACCTTTACACAATCGATGCAAACAAAACATAAGACAATATCACTTACCAAACTAGTGGACCAACCCATTCCCCCTCCCATAAAGCCTCTTCCCTCACGATCATCCGCACCTTTACCCAAACCCATACTCACTTCCCATTGTGATCCGTTAGTGGGGTCCTACGTTAACATGTTAACCAATCTCTTAGAGACTTCTGTAATCACATTACCACTACTTCAACCTTACGATCCTCTCAAACCCAAACCAAAAGGGTTTAATGAAACCAAGATTTGTGCCTATCATCATGTTCCAGGACATGATGTAGAAAATTGCTATGTACCTTGGGATATGGTAATATAATATATATATGGGTTGATGGAGATGCCGACATGTGGCACACATCCCCTTAGTTAGTTATATGGGCTCACATAGGAATTAATTATATTGGATAATGGGTCAGCCTACATTGGGATTAGGTGTTACCCATCCTATTTAAAGGATGTATCATTATGAGGAGGTCATGGATGTATGAGTTGAGTCTTCTACTTGGTAGAGGTATATTGGGGGTTTCCCCCTCGAAGTGGATTCCCATCTTAGGAGATTGTGGAGTTACTCCTTCCTTAAGGAGCATTGTATGGTGTTGCCCTACCTTAAGGGTATTATTCTGCATATATTGATTATTTGGGCATCTTGGCCCCCCATATATCTTGTGTTTTGATATGTGCACAGGGGTATGATAATATAATATATATGGATTGATGGAGATGCTTTGACATGTGGCACACATCCCCTTAGTTATATGTATGGGTTCACATGGGATATAATATTATAATGTATATGGGTGGATGGAGATGCCGACATGTGGCACACATCCCCTTAGTTAGTTATATGGGCTCACATAGGAATTGGGTAATGGGTCGGCCTACATTGGGATTAGGTGTTACCCATCCTATTTAAAGGATGTGAGTATCATTATGAGAGGGGAATGTATGTATGAGTTGAGTCTTCTACTTGGTAGAGGTATATTGGAGGTGTCCCCCTCGAAGTGGATTCCCATCTTAGGAAATTGTGGAGTTACTCCTTATGGAGCATTGTATGGTGTTGCCCTACCTTAAGGGTATTATTCTACATATTTGGGCATCTTGGCCCACCCATATCTCTTGTGTTGTGTTATCTTCTACAATTTATTGATTTATTATATGCAAGGTTCTTATCAAGTGGTATCAGAGCAGTGATCTGGTAATTTGTGGGATGAAACCCTAATGTTGGTGATTCATCTATGTCTGGAGATTGACTTGGAAGTTTTTAGATATTTTTTTGAGGAGTGGATACATATTTTAATTGATCTTCCCTTCAAATTTCATATTTTTTGGAGCTATTTTGCAAAAGTTGTGTCTGTTTTAGGGTTGAAACCCTAATTCTACGGTTTCATCTATATCTTCTAAATAATGACGAATTAGGAAATAATTTTTTTGGGTTGATGGTAATATATTCAAAGGTGATACCACTGAAATTTCAGAATTTTGGATATATTTTGTCAGAGTTATTTCATTTTTATTATTTTTCACTATTTTTCTCCACAGGCCGCAATTTGAGGAATTTTCTTGAATTTCTTACATTTTTGGAAACCTCTCAAAAATTAAATTGGGGTTTGTATTCTGTGATTTCTGATTTTTGGCCAAACTTTATCCGAAAGGGTTAGAACAAGTTTTGATCAAAAGGGTCTATTCCTAAAACCCTAGTTTTGTGGATCATGGGGATGGTAACTTTTTTTGGAGATGGCAGGATTGATGCTAGAGAATGGTGGAACAAATTTAGGGATAAATTCTCTAAACCATCAGATATTTGGTTATTCAAGTTGTGGATTAGTGGCCCTGCATAGATTTGGTTTTCTGAGTTAGAAAAGGAAAAGTCTAATTGGTCTTTGGAGGAACTGGAACATGTTTTCATGGATAGATGGGAAACAAAGAAGAAGAAGAAGAAGAAGAAGAAGAAGAAAATGTTGATGATGAAGCTTTTACATAGGATAGTGCATCTCCAAGGAAGGAAACTTCAATATTTCAATTTAAAGGGTGCATTCAAAGAAAAAAGGTAATTGTTTCCATAAACCCTAGTAGTAAATATAACTTCATCAATATGGATGTAGCTCACAATCTACATGTGCAAACAAAGCATATCAAGGAATATCAAATGGATGGTAAGGAGATTCAAGTTTTTGAAGATTTAAAGCTTTCTATGGATAAATATGTTTTACATTTAGATTTTTATGCTTTAGATATGGATGGTATGGATATTGTTCTCGGATATCCATGGTTAGAGACATTGGGAACAATTAATATTAATGTGTAAAAGAAATTCATGAAATTATGGTACAAGTGAAAGAAAATTACATTGCAAGATATCACACTTAGCAAGGAAAAAAGTAATGTACAATTGGATCACAAAGATGAATTTGAAGATGGTGAAGAAGGGAATAAGGATGAATCAGAAGGAGAGGATGAAGAACATGATGAAAAATTCAAAAATAATTTCTCTACTCAAGAGAAAAAGAAATAACAAACAAGTTGGAAGAGGAAAAAGAGGAAAAGATTGATAAGGTTGAGCATATTAAGGTTGAACCATATAGACACCCACATCATTATGAGAGGAAAAAATCATGGAGACATACTAGGACACATGAGGTCCAGGAATCTATATAGATATACAGGGAATTGGAGGAGTAATAATTTTGGCTATACAGGGAATCAATGGAACAACAATTGTATGACATGGAATCACAAGAATAATCATTATGGATATGCATGGATGCTGAGGAGGAACACATATGGACCAGGATGGAATCAGATGAGCACAATGGAACATGGAATCAGGTTTGGAGTAACATCACCCACTAGGATTTCATATGGGTGGTTGGATGATTGAGCATGGCGACAAGTGTGCAATAATTTAAAGCACACTCATTATATGGCTTCTTCTTATGTTTCAAGGACGAAACATGTCAAAGAGGGAGGCAATGCTATGTACCTTGGGATATGGTAATATAATATATATATGCATTGATGGAGATGCTGACATGTGGCACACATCCCCTTAGTTATATGTATGGGTTCACATGGGATATAATATTATAATGTTTATGGGTTGATGGAGATCTTTGACATGTGGCACACATCCCCTTAGTTATATGGGCTCACATAGGAATTAATTATATTGGGTAATGGGCCGGCCTACATTAGGATTAGGTATTACCCATCATATTTAAAGGATGTGAGTATCATTATGATGAGGTCATGGATGTATGAGTTGAGTCTTCTACTTGGTAGAGGTATATTGGAGGTGTCCCCCTCAAAGTGGATTCCCGTCTTGGGAGATTGTGGAGTTACTCCTTCCTTAAGGAGCACTGTATGGTGTTGCCCTACCGTAAGGGTATTATTCTGCATATATTGATTATTTGGGCATCTTGGCCCCCCATATATCTGGTGTTTTATTATCTTCTTCAATTTATTGATTTATTATATGCAAGGTTCTTATCAAAAATTTTAAGGCTCTAAACATCATTCTTCTCCAAATTTTTCCTCCCAAACAAAATTTTGATGATGATGACCTTCTTGATTAGGACCATGTTCCACCTTCACATGTCACCACACATCATCATCCTTTACCCATTCAAAACCAATATCTCCACCCTCACAACCATTTTATCCACTTCCAAAATTTGAGATCAACATGGTTCGTATTAGAGAGTTGGCAAAATCTCCACCCAAATGTTAGTGCGCCCTACTCATTTCACAAGGCTCTTATCCACCATTAGGGTTTTGTCCCTCATGTCATTATACCTTTCATGGCACACCCTCTCCATCCACCTCCCCTCAGATTAACATGGTTCATGTTGCCACCCATGCTCAGAAAGACAAAGGAAAATAAACAAGACTAGCCCATCAACCAACCCCGTACCCAATACGCCATCTGTGCAGGCACAGACAAAAATCACCATCCTCGACCTACATACCCTATCTCTGATGGGGTTATCCATTGCACAATGATAAAACAATTACATCAATCTCCTCTAAATATGCCTTTGTATGATCTCATCTAAACTTTTCAATCTCATAAACAAGCCCTTATCAAGCTTTTACAATCCATTGAAGTTTTACCCAATAACCCCACACTAGTGGCTTCCATTATTACCCCTCACCACGTGACCTCTCTTACCAAATAATCTCCTTCTTCTACTCCCATGCCCACTCCTCAAGTTGTCACCCTCAGCTTCTTTGATGAGGAGATTGTACCTCTCGGTCAGGATGACTTGTATCCCACCCTATTCATTTCCATTTATATCAATAACATACGTGTACGACATGTCATGATCAATGGTGTGCTAGCATTAACATCATATCCTCCCATACATACAATCAAATACATATGCATTCTAATTATATGCTTAATAACCCTTTTATGTTGTGCTCCTTCAACGACGCCTTACCTTCACCCTTGGCACCATTATCCTTCATGTTCGTGTAGGCCCTTGCCTTTGACCGTCCCCGAAACTATTCTACGTCTTATATAGCGAGTTCCATTATAACCTATTGCTCATCGACCTTGGATTCACATAATGAGTTGTGTCCCTTCAAATTTACATGACTGTGTAAAATTTGAACATGAAGGACATAACTATACCATCCTCGCCAACCTGTCACCATTCAAAACTTGTAAAATGTTGTACCATCCAACAATGTACTTGTACCGGTCAAGGAATCTGCCACTATCCCCACTTATCCTTCACCTATGAGCCCATCCTCCAATGATGTCACCACCTCTCCCACATCTAACTCTTGTATTCCCTCTTATTACATTCTGCAGCCTTTGTAGTTGAACCCTGTTTTTCCCAACCAACCGCTACCCCTTCTGCATAATCATCTAGTGAGCCATCTATCCCCGCCACCCACATATTGACTATTGATTCCTTAGAAGGTGTTTTACAATGCCCCACTGGGGGAGTACCACCTATACATAATCAACACATTTCTCACTCCACAATAGTATGGGAACCTACGCCAACACCCTAGTTGTGACTACCACGTAGACAAATTTTTTTCTTAGGGTCCTCCCCACCTTCACACTAATCTAACATATGGGGGACTTGATACTGCCACTTATTCACCCGAACCTCCATCCCAAACATGATCATTTTCATTTGACCTCCAATCTCTTACTAACTACCGCTTCTCCCACACTTTCCTTCACCGTTGCACATGGAAAGGCTTTAGCTTCGGTTTTTACGAACATGGCCACCATATTATCATTTCATGTACCACCCGTAAACAAAATGATCATAGTGGTATTGGCTTTGCCACACCACCTTCCAAGAAGTCTCAGGTCAACCTCATTAAGTAATTATAACCTTCTCCACCCCATTCACCAACGTCATAACCTTCACCCATAAAATCCATAGATCTTGAATCTATTCCTCCTAAAAAAAAAATTCATAAACACAATTTCCTATCAACGTGATGGCGACGATATCTCTTTTCTTCCCTTCTTGTATCCTAACATGATCGATGATGATAAACCTTCTATTAACGCGTTGTTCAATGTAAGGACGATGAGTCTCCTCACATACCTTGGTGCGTCAAATTCTTATATTCACTGGTCATTACCTTCCGAGACGCAAACCATGTTAAATGGATCAACTATCGAAATCAACACTAACACTCGGGATGACTGCACATTCTAAAGATAGGCCAATATTTAGAGTTTGTTGAACAGAATCTTTTACCTCTTTCCTTCGGGACCATAACAACACTTTTTCTTGGTCCTATGTTGATATGCCCAGTATTGACCCAAACATTGTGGTCCACAATCTCATAACCATTCCTGATGCAAAACCCATAAAACAAAAGTTGTGGAAAATGCATCCTCATTTCTCTTATTGTCAAAGAAGAACTTCAGTGCCTTCTCTCGGTTTCCTTTATCCTACCCATTGACTATCCCCAATGGATTTATATCATCATCCATGTCACGAAAGCAAAAGGGGACTCCGTATTTTCCCATATTTCCCTAACCTCAACCTCGCTTGCCCCAAAGATGATTTTCCTCAACTAGGCATTGACCAACTAGTTGATCTCACCGCCGGCCATGAGATTCTATCACTCATGGATGATTTCTCGGGTCAAAATCAAATATTACTCACTCTAGAGGATCAACACAAACTTCCTTCATCACTCGTTGGAGGAACTTTTGTTATCAAGTCATGCCTTGTGGACTTAAAAACAATGGTGCCACATATCAGCGAGTCATGACTTATATCTTCCATGACATCATGCATCAGGCCATCAGGCCAAACACTTGGCAGATCCTTAATGTCATATTTGATCACCTCATCAAGTATTGTGTTCACCTTCAACCTAAGAAGTGTGTCCCCGTGGTGCTTTTAGGAAAACTCCTTGGTTTCATCATTTCTTTGAGTGGCATAGAAGTCTATCCTACTAAATTAAAGGCTATTATCAAAATTCCTCCACATACCAACCTCCGTTAACTTCAAAGTTTGCAAGGTAAGTTACAATCTATCTGTTGGTTCATTTCAAAAAATTCTGACCGTTATCAACCATTTCATCATCTCCTTAAGAAGGACTTCTCATTAAAATGGAATGATGAATGCCACAAAGCCTTTGACACCTTAAAATAATACCTTCTTCAACCACTAGTGCTCATTCCTCCTAAGGATGACCAACTCTTTTACCTATACATTTATGCTACTGACCATTCCTTAAGTGCCATGCTCGCTCACCGCGATGAGCAGTAGAAGGAACAAGTGGTTTATTACATAAGTCGTACCCTTTTGGACTATGAAACTAGGTACACCCATGCCAAAAAACTTTGCTTAGCCTTAGTTTTTGTCACCACTAAACTACGTCATTACCTACTCAACCACAAAACATTTGGTGTCACTAACACTGACCCTCTACATTATATGTATGCCAAACCCTACCAACATCAACGTGTTACACATTGAGTCATGCTTCTTGTAGACCTTGACGTCAAATTCATCCCACCAAAATTCTATCAAAGGACAAGCCATTCTTTGACCAATTGGTAGATGCGCCTCTTTCTAGAAATCAACCTGTAACTTCAATTTCCCCGACAAATCCATCGCTACCCTCTCTTTAGATGATACCACTTACCAAATGATATTATTATTTGATGGTTCCAAATGTCAGCGTGGTGGTGGAGCAGGTGGTATCCTTATTCCTCTTGATGGTGAATCTATGCCATTATCTTTCAAACTAGATTTTGAGTGTACTAACAACATCGTTGAATATGAAGCACTCATAATAGGCCTTCAAACTGCCATCTCCCTAAATGTTAAATCAATTAATATTTTTGGTGATTCCCAACTAGTTGTAAACCAAGTCAATGGTGTATACCAGTGTCGTAATGAAATAATGTAAAAGTACAAATGTCATGTCAACACACTTTTGACTACCTTTGATCGTTATGACATTCAAACCACCCCACGTTCTACCAATAAATTTGTGGATATTGTGGCCTGTCTAGCTTCTCAGATACCCACTTCACCCATCGATTCCAAAATATTTGTCACAATACAAAGGTTACAATCACCCTCTTATTTATCTCATGTGGTCAACTCCATCGGAACTGTTGCACCTAACCCACATGACATTTGGTATAAATAGTTTGCAGACTACCTTTCCCTTTCCATTCGCCTCCCAATCTCACTCGTAATGGAAAACATGCCTTTCTTAAAGGTGTCTCTCGGTATGTCATCATGGGTGGTCTTATTTATAAATGTGTCTTTGACGGTATTCTCTTACGATGCCTTACTAGTTTTGAAATCCTCATACTATCAAGGAAGTTCACGAAGGAATTTGTGGAGGTCATTTTAGTGGCTTAGTTTTCACTAAATGCATTCTTCGCCTTGGCTATTATTGGCCAACCGTAAACCATGAATGTTGCGACTATGTCAAATGTTGTGTGAAATGTCGGCAACATGATAATCTGCATCACACACCTAGTCATGCCTTACAGGTTGCATGAGACCTTTGGCCTTTCTCTCAATGGGGTTTGAATCTTGTCGGAGAGATCAATCCTCATTCTTCATAGTGTCATCAATGGATTATAACTGCTATTGAATATTACACTGAATGGGTAGAAACCATTCCACTCATTTCTACAAAATTTGAGAAGATGTGTGAATTCATCAATCATCACATCATTTGTTGCTTTGGTGTTCCTCACCACCTCATCACTAATAACGGAAAGTGATTCAAAAACAAAACCTTATGCAATATGTGCAATGATTTTGGCATTCAACTCAGTTTCTTGTCACCTTATTACCCACAAACCAATGGCCAAGCAAAATCAACTAATAAAACCTTGAACAAAATTCTTATTAAAGTAGTTGACAATCTTTGGGAAGGTTTGGCATACGCACATTATTTTTTCCTTGTGGGCTTATCACACTAGTATCTACACTTCGAGTATTGCCACACATTTTTCTCTGGTCTACGGTATCAAGGTTGTCTTGTCTCGTAAAGTTCGATTCCATCTCTCCGCATATCACTACAAGACATTCTCAACGATGATGACTTTTGCCAGGACCATTTGGCATAACTTGAGTTATTAGATGAAATTCATCTCAATGCCCTTGATCATCTCTAAATCTACCAAAAATTTATTAAGCGTGCTTCAATAAACATGTCCATGAATGAACCTTTCGGTAAACGACCTCGTCACGAAGGAAAATAAACATGTAACCAAAGAATAGAAAAGTAAACGGGGTAAATTTTATCCTAATTGGATGGGACCCTATATCATTACTCATGCCTATGGATCAGGTGCGTATCATTTGTCTTCACTTAAAGGTAATCCTAAAATGGAGCCCCTTAATGCCTTGCATCTTAAACCATTTTATTGTTGAAATCAAGTCTTATATCACCTTTTATCTATTGACCGCTCTTCCCTTGAGCGTTATTCAACTTCCAGGTTACCTATTTTGAGGATCAATGACTAAACAAGAATCATGTGATTACCTGTCACCTTTTAGCCTTAACTTCAATATGAGTACCACGGCTCTACTCATGGATACTTTTCATCTTCTTCAAAGATGGAATCCCATGGTCATTCATCACTTGAAACCATCTCTTTCATAGTTAACCTCTATGTACTATGGTTTTGTCTTCTAAACAAGAACCTAATCTTCCTCTATAGTCTTGTCCATGACTTAAACATCCAAAAACAAAATGGGATTCAACTCCTTGAGTCAAACTTCCAACAAACAGATGACTCCCTCAAAAGTACATCTCTTATCTTGCTGTTATAAATAGGTTGCTTCCTCGAAGGACAGCTATATAAAGTCATTGCAAAAATATAATAAAATGTTCAGAAGCTTCCCGCATCGATCAGCTTCATGAAGACCTCAAGGAGATAATATACTCATCCCATATAGACTTCCTACATTGATAAGTCTATAAAAAAACAAAATAAGAAAATGATAACTTTTTTCAATCATGGACTTTCCTATTTTTGATCATGGGTTTCTTGCCAAGTAAACATGCCATCGTACACTAAGTTACACTAAACCACCCACTTTCACCTCATTTCCTTTTCACCCTAATTTTATCTCTGCTCAAGGGACTTGCCGCAACTACGACATTTCGTGATCATGTGACTTTCTTCACCCATAGAATAGTCCATTATGCAACACCTTTTAGGGTCTCACGTTCATAAGCCAATCTTTGGTATGATAGACTCATTAAGGTTCTTATCAATTAGGTGGCTCTTTTACCACCTCTTACCATTTACCTTCCTCATTACTTATTGATTATCCTATATATGACTAGACCATCGACACCTACATTTTAAAATATTTTCACTATCACCTAAGACTCAACCATGCCTATCACCTAAGACTCAACCATGCATATCACCTAAGACTCAACCATGCCTATCACCTAAAACTCAACCATGCCTATCACCTAAGACTCAACCATGCCTATGACCTAGACTCAACCATGCATATAACCTTGACTCAACCATGCCTATCACCTAAGACTCAAGCATTCCTATGACCTAGACTCAACCATGCCTATCACCTAAGACTCAACCATGCCTATGACCTAGAATCAATCATTCCTAAAATCTACCAACCCATTCCTTTAATTCATCATATTCTTCCCTAGCTTATGGGAGAACTACATTATCCTGAGACCTCTTTTCGTGGGGCTATGTAGAAAACACACCTAGGGCATGGGGCCCTTAGAGGTTAGCTCGACCACTCTTTACCCTAACCCATTTTCCCCACATATTTTCTATTAACATTCTACAATAATTAGTTTCCATTTTTCACAAATCTTGGAAATTTACCACACATACATATTTACCATTTTATCACACCATAAAAACATCTAATCAATCATTTCACATTTCTATAATATCAAAGATTTTAGAAATCTACACCATAACATACATATAACTCATCATTTATTTCCCATGTTACCGATAACTTAGACATTAAATCAAAATTAAAAACAAGACTCTATCATGCCTAAACCGACTTGACTCCATCATGCCTAAAATTACTTGACTCTATCATGCCTAAACTTACCTGACTCCATCATGCCTAATCCACTTGGTTTTCACTCATATGCATATAACAATGAAAATTTTATAACATATGCACAACATCATACCATAAGTATCACCATCTTTATATAAATCATCATAATTTTTGTGTTCATACATATGTGCACTGAAAAACAAAATCGGTACACATGCCTCTCATATGCATTCTCAACATCTTCGGCATGCAGGATGGTATAATTGTCAAAAGACTCAAAACTCTCATGTACATCCTCGCTATCTTCGGCACGCAGGGCGATATAAATAAAAAATATAGAAAAATCTATATCCTGAACAAATATGGTGACTAATCGTCACCCCACCAAATGTCCATGCCAGTCTCATCTTTCTCCTCCTCCTCTCCTCTATCACGGCACCCTACCACCATCTCTCTGCCCTGTGCGGGTCTATCCCTTGCCTCTGCTTTGCTGCGAGCTAGGTCCAGCCTCCATGATCTAGTCACCTCTCCTCGACCTTGTCTCTGGGCTAAGCGGCCCCTTGTACTCTTTTGCACTATGTGTGTGAGATATGGTCCTCTCATTTGAGGCATGGTGTACCCTGTACTCCGCATAGGAAGGGACGTCTATCCCGACAATAGTTAAATGATCCTTATAGTACTGGCCTCATTCATGGTATCCCTAAACACTCGGCCATCCATACTTTTTGCGGTGGAGCCATCGGTCTTGGAACCTATACCTATACCATGGGACCATGTCCCTGAGTGCATGTCGGTGCTTGTGTTGGTGCCTGCAATGTGACCTAGTCCTATAGGGCCACAATTTGAGCCTATGTAGTGGCCAATTGGCAATGCAACCATGTTATTTGTGCATGTAGGGTGGATACATGTCCCCCATCTCCATCTCCACCCTATGACGGTGCCTATCCCTAGGCAACCTGGGCCTGTAAAGCCACCACCTGTGCCTGTAATGTGGCCACCTATGCCTCGAACCTTGTCAACTACCCCTGGAAACCTATAATCTAGGCCTATAAGGTGGCAACCTACCCCTGCAAAGTATACCTCTGAACTGTAAGGGTAGCCAAGTCTAGCTGCTTTGGCTTAGGTGGTGCTTGTAGTCATTTTTACCCCCATTACAAAAGAAAGGAACCCCATGTGCGTTGGCCTATCACCTAATGGGTGCTAGGTGCTCACCCAAGGCACACACGGTGCCAAGTCTCTCTTTTATGTGATTTTAGTGGGAACATCATCTATGATCCATGTTTAAGATATTTGAAAGGAAGTAAAGCATACATGCACCATAGAGCTCAGAAAGGCTTCTAGGTCCTTGCAGCCATTTCAGACAGAAAGTGCTTAATAGATTGTATAACTTATACCAAAATAGAAAGAAGTTGTACAAGCATCCATACTTAATCATAAACATAAATGAAAAAGAACTATGAGAAAGATGTATGCATTAGAATCATTAATGTTCATATTCATTGTAAGTTGGTAACCTCATTACATTCATGGATCCATTACAAAATATTATAGAGAAGCGGTGCATCGCATTCATGCATTCTATCTGGACTCATATGGTTAGGCTCTCAAAGAAATTCATAAACCCCATACCCATGATACATCCTTCCCTAAACACAATTACCCAAACTAACAGAGTTCTTGTAGTATTTCTGCAGAGCTCGCCTCTATCTATTCCTCTCTTTTTACTTACAGTAGGTGCTTGTATAAATAGGATTTACGGGTGCCGGATCATCCTCCAGCAGCCTCAAATCCAATGACAAGTGTATGAATGTGGTCCTCCATGTGAGCATGCTCCTCTAGGCACGAGCTTTCCACGTTTACCATTATGTGCTTCTAGAAGCTTCTACTACATGCAAGCTCCTTCACGGCCACCATGTCGCCAAGCTGGCACCTTATCCACTCCGCATGTGCAATCGGGTCATGCTTTTCACATGTTCTACCAAAATGCAAAATATGATAAGTGTTAAACCCTTGGTTCTGTCTACATGCACCACGGGTTTCCTTAAAGCCTTCCTTAAACCCTGCCCTGCGTGCTTTATCCTTGAGTACCTTTCCTCAACTAGGCCTTGCATGCTTATGCGCCTTTTTGTACTTAGCCAATATTTAAGGGGGGAAACATTACCCCACACTACACCTTTTCTCCATTCGTGGGAACACTTCTTCAGTGAAAAGAAATAATACAATAGACTTACACCATGGGAAAGAATAAGGGGATGAAAGAATATGGAAAGAAGAAAGAATGGGGAAGTGATGGAATCACTGCAATAGGCTAGGAAAATCCTTTTGCAAGTTGGCCTCCAACTTTTTCTAGGCATCAACTTTGTTCTGCACTCTCTGATAGAGGTCGCCACCAGGGTGCTCACCTCCTCAAATCTTAGCCCATTTCCTTGTGTGCTTATGGTGTTAGAAATTTTCTCTAACTCTTTGCCTACATCATCCAACGCATCCATTCTTCATGTAATCTATGGGTATAGTTCCTTCAACTAGTTTTAATTGAACCCCTTAAGGCTTCAATGGATTCAGATTTTCTTTCGACCTCGACAAGGATTATGTCCCTTTCCACCCTATTTCCTTTATTCTTTTCTTGGAACTCCTTGAGTTTTGCTTCATGAGTGGTGACCAAGATGCCTGCCACTTTGTCCCTATCCGCATAATTGTTGTACGTGGCCTCGTGATCAGGGAAGTAACTTTATATCAGCAAGAACCTTGTTGTACTCAACTATGAATGCCACGACCTTTAATTTATCTTCCTTCTCCAAGCGTGCGGCCACTTATTCTACATATTACAAGGCTAACGGTTGCCTCTCCATGGTGAGGACTCTTGTTAAATCCTACATGAATCCTAAGGTAGATTCATACTTCTATTTGGGGGTGCTAGGTTTGGATGCTTCAATACTATAGCATTATTAATAGATTCCACCTTTTTGTACACTGCACACACCTTGGCCTTCTCATCTTTCAACTCACACTGCAACTGGGCGCTGATTAGTTTTTCTTGACTTGGCTCCTTGGCCCTTGCAACTAGCTCTTCCTCTTTCTTCTTCAAGTCCTCTAGATCTTTGATTCTATCATTCTACCCAAAGAGTCTATCTTTGATCTCAATGGAGACCTTGTTGAGCATGTTACATAGTTGTTCATTTGAGAGTTGTTGAGTGTTCACTATTCGGTTTTCTTCTGTTGGTCCTGGCAATGTTATTATTGCCCGTGGCTCACTTCAAAATCTGGCTCATCAAAATGGGACTCAATTTCCCATGAGAGCATCTTCTTCATTCGCGGGTATGCAGCCTCCTATCAAAAGATGACATTGCTATGAGCTCTTTAGCTAGAATCGTGTTTTGGAACCACGTGTGAAACACCTTGTTGGGGTCATCAATATAACCCATCTCGGCCTCTACTCCCCTGCGCATGCCTTCCTCCCGTGTGTGTGTGCCTCCTCCTCCCGTGTGCGTGTCCTTAGGAATACTTATAGTTAAACTGGGGCCTTGATCTTGCCGTGGTCCCTTTCTACACTCTCCTCCTTCTCTTCGTCCAACACCGGCTCAACGATGTGTTACAAATTCTCCTCCTCCAAGGTCTCAATGGCCTTTGTTCCTTCTCTTTCTACCACCTTGGTTATCTATTCCACCATAAGGCTTAGGGCCTTCTACATCTGCGTGTCATCCTCCTCACTTCTCATGTCCTGGGTGCCTCCCCCTTCCTAATTATCCTTACATAGCATGAAGAAGAACCCCTACTCCTCTTCTCTGCCTTCTTCATTCGAATCATGTACATTGAAAACAGGTGGCCCTTGATATTTTTCAATATCGTCTTCTCCACTAACATCTTCTTCACTATCTTCTTCTTCACCTATGCATTTTTCCAAACTTCAAGTTTCTTCCAAGGCGGTCTCCTCTTCTAGCCTCTGCTTCTTCCTAATTGGGGATTTTGGTGTAGGTGACTTTGTTTCTTCTTCTCCCGAGGACTCCTTGTTTGATGGATTTTTTGGCTCCGAATTTTTCCTTGACTATGGGCCTCTTCTTGCGTGAATACATGCTTGTCCTGGCACTTGTCCCAGGGGAGCCTATTACCTGTGTTTCCACAACACTTGGTATTTTCTTCTCTAGCTCCTTTTCCACCCACTTGGGTGCAAGTCTCTTCCTACCAGTTGGATCCTCAGGCATAGACACCTCGTTCTCTAGATATGTGCCCTTCTCATATTTGGGTCTTATGTGGAGGTATACGTGCACCGCGGATCCTCTTGTAATGGGCAGAGTCATGGGCTTTGTCATCTAAACTTCATGTGATACGTACCTCTCCATGTATGCGTGCACGTTTGAGGGTAGACCAACCCTTTGTGCATTTCCCTGTGCTCCCGGTCTAGATTACCAAGGTCTAGTTTCAGCTTCTTGGACTCTTTGAACTTGTTTACTCCCACTTGGAAGTATTGAGATGTGAAGGAAAAGGGGAGCTTGCACCATGGGCTCCATTTCTCATCCATTATTTTGAACCTGCCCAGGTAGAAATGTTGGTACACAACAAATTCAACTTCTCCTTTGGTGGCCGTAGCATTTGTTCAAGAATCCTCCATTCTACCTCGAACGTGTTCCTCAGGCATGTATACCATTTCTCCAAGCGTGCCTTGTCCACGGTTGTCATGGAGTCACATGCGTATTTTTCAAATCTTTTTACGGGTGAAGGGTCCTCAGCAGGGTACTCCCACATGAATTTTTCTGATGCATTAGGTACTCCAATATCTGAAAACACAATTTTTAGCAGGATATTACCAAACAAGATCCTATCTCCCTTCCTTCACGCAATGAAAATCTCATCCACGATGAACGCAGAAAAGTTGTAGATGGTGCCCTCTGATATTTTCCTATAAACATACAACCATGGCTTATTGACCTGGGTCCATCTCTCATGGCCATTTAACTTTGTCACCAGATGTACGGCCATCTTCATTACCGGGTCCTCGATGTCTGTGATACCATAATAACTTGACCCCTTTTTATATGCGTAGGCGGCGATTGTCTCCTTAATTTCCTTTTTATCACCTAGGTCATCTTCCAAACTATCTCCTTCATAGATCGGGCTGTGAAATGTGAGATGAGTTGAGGGTAATGCACATCTTGCGCCTATGAAATGGAAGTAGTCTTCATGCATGTGCAACATCAGCCATTGATATAAGTGCTCAGGCTTCCCGAAGTAGGGAAACTCAAAGATTTGTAATAACCCTGCTTTCTCTAACTTGACCTTCACATCATCGTTATAGATGGGAAAACCCTCTAGTGTCCTTCTATTTTTGGGTGCACTAACTCCAGTGCTATATCCTTCTCGATTGTGCTCGTACGATGATTGTAGTCATTTACAGACATGTTTCTTAGATGGGACTCCCACTCCTTCCCTAGCAACACTCCATCTGGGTACTACATTTCTGCATACCACTCTTCATTTATATGTGCGTCGGTTTCTTGTTGTTTTCCCTTGCCCTTGCCCTTTCCTTCTTGGTTTTCATTTTCTATGTTCTCTTCTTACTTTAATCACTTCTTGTAACTCTGTTCTTCCACTCTTTCCCACCTTAGATCTCAAATTTGTGAAGAAAATTCCTTAAACCCATGCCCTAGTTCTTTAAACCCTAGCTGGGATAATCCCTTCATAAGATGATGCCTTCTCACAACTCTCTTACACCCATGAAATCCCTTCCTTCTAGTTCATAGATCCAAACTAGTCACTCACGCTCAATCTCTTCAAAATTTTCTTCACACAGATCAGTTTTGGAAGCCCTAGTTTGCAAAGATGTAAAAAGTGCTTGTTTCTCCTTACATGCAAAGTGAATAATGAAATGCCTCGACCCTTTATTTATAGTTTTTCCATTTTTAAGCATTAAATTCTACTTCACCTACCACCATACTTTTCACATTTAATGTGGATTTTTCAAACAAAGTCTGACTTTAGCACTTTAACTCACGTGCCTGACCTGCGTGGATAATCTTCCAACCTTTTAGCACACAACCAATCCATCTAGATAGGAGAATCTTGTGCGTGCATCACCAGCGCCAAAGGCACTTCTTCTATCCTAATTTTTTCTCTCACCTACCTCGTGTTTCTTATGCACTTTTTCCTCCTTTGTACGTGGGATATGAAAGTAGCCTTATCTTGACACCAACCATCCTTTTCCATATTTTCTTTCCATGCACCTCTTTCAACAGGGCCATTCAACTGGGATTTTCAACACAAACTTCCTTGGCACTTTACCCATGCTCTCCTTCACATCACTCCACCCCACACTAAAATGATGCACGGTCCTCTGCGCACTCAAAAATCCTCAAAGAGTAATAAGGTTACTGGCGCCCAAGGCAAAAACAAACAACAACACGAAAGGGAAACAAAAGAAAATAAATACATAAAGGAAATTCTAAACTAAGCTTTATCAAAACTACCTTATTTACAAACACCAAGAAGACTTATTTATAGTAGGGCTTCAGCCTACTCTCATTGAAGTGTTCAGGTAATTTCATTCCATCCAACGCTTGTAACTGGCACACGCACGAATCAAGGATGTACGATATTTAATAGGGACCTAACCAATGGACCTTTAACTTACCAGGATGGTGCAGAAACTTAGAATCATACAATAACACCATCTACCCAACCTCAAACTTCTTGTTTCGATGTGGTAATCATGCCATGATTTTTGTTTTTGTTTTTTTGTTGTTTGGATCCACCCGCGAGTGATCATCTTTCATCCAAGCATCATTAGTTCATAAATTCTTTCTTCTAGCACTTGCTCATCACCCAGTCCTCCTGCACATGCTATTGGCAGAGAAGGTAACATGAATTCAACCGGCAGAATAGCTTCCATGCCAAACACCAATTGAAATGGTGTGGCTTTGTTCAACCTTTTATAAGTTGTCATGTAATCCCATAATATGACTGATACCTTATCATCCCAATCTTGTCTTCTAACATCACAAATTGGTGTCGGGTATGACTCAAGATTTTTTGTTAAATGGTTATGCGGTTCCATTTTCTTGAGGGTGATAAGGGGTAGTCTTGTGATGAGCTACCATGAACTCTCCTAACATGATCCTCACAGTCTCATTCAAGAAATGTGTACCCCTATCGCTGGTTAAACTTAAAGGACATCCATACCTTGTGATAATGTTCTCCCACAAATATCTTTCCATTGTGGCTGCTATGCAGTCTTTAGTTGGGTTTGCCTCTTCCCACCTTGACAAATAGTTCGTGCAGTGATTACATAGCATGATCTGGTCCTACGCGTTGCTTTGGTGCAATAGGGCCTACAAAGTCCATTTCCCATTTCTACAAAGGTTCGGTCTAGGGATAGGGCAAAAGGAATTTCATCTCTCTTTCCTAGCTTACCAATGCACCGACAATGGTCACACACTTTACAATAGTATTTGCAATCCTTATACAGAGTTTCCCACCACAATCCTACCATTAAAATTTTACGTGCGGTGGCGTCACTGTATAATTTCGAACCGCACTTCCTCCGTGTGCTTCCTCTATGACGGCGAGGTGCTCATGCTCTAGTACACACCTACGTAAAATTTCATCATGCCATTACTTGTATAAGTCCTCACTGATCAATATGTAGGGCACAACGCGTATGGCTAGTTACTTTCTTTCTAATGCCTTTATCCCTTCCGGCACCACACCTTCTTTTAGGAATACTGCAATCTCCTCCAAATCTGAGGGCGCGTGCCATAACCTAAATAATTGCACGTCTGGCATAGTCTCTTTAATACTCTACGTGTCCTCCCTTGAATCAATCCTTGATAGATGATCAGGTCCATAATTACTTTTTCCAGGCTTCACAACTACCGTAAACTCAAACTCTTGAAATAATAGCACCCATTGACATATGCACCCTTGTAGAACGGGCTTGTTCACCAAGTACTTTAACGCCATGTGGTTGGTGTAAAATACAAAGGGTGTTTCCAGAAGATATTATCTAAACTTAAAAAGCGCGTAGATTATTGAAAATGCTTCACACTTATTCGTAGTGTAATTCTGATCTGCTGGTGTCAACTTCCTACTTGTAAAACATAGAGCATGATCAACAATTCCTTCACCCAGCTGTGTGAGTACTGCTCCAATGGCGGTTCATGAGGCATCTACAGGAACATGGAAGAGCTTGTCCCAAGAGGGAAAACATAATATAGGCGCGGTGACAAGCCTATCTTTTAATGTCTCAAACACCTTCTACTGCGCCTCTCCCCAATGGAATGCACTTTTATGTCTGAGAAATTCTTCTAGAGGTGCGGCTAGCTTGGCATACCCCTTGATGAATTTCCTATAATAACACATATGCCCAAGAAATATGTGCACTGCGCTTTGGCTAGTAGGCTCCCCCAATCCCACAATAACTACAACTTTGGCAAGATCTACTAGCAAGCCCTCCTTACATATGATATGCCCTAATAACGTCTCAAAGGGGGTAGAAAAGACACACTTTTTAATGTTGAGGGATATCTTGAACTGCTAACACCTCTCAAACATCAGCCTCAAATTATCAAAATGGTCTTTCACTAGCCCAAACACTGTCCAATCATCCAGATAAACCTGAAGAAATTTGTGAATGAAGTCCTGGAACGCCTGAACGACTATGCGCTAGAAAACAGTAGGCAAATTCTTCAACCCAAAGGGCATGAACATGTATGCAAAACTTCCCCATTTAGTGGTGAAATTTTTCTTCTCTTGGTCTTCCTTTGCAATTTGGACTTGGTGGTACCCCAAAAATCCATCCGTAAAGGAATAGATTTCACGCCCAATGACTCCCTCTAAAATTTCTTCAATGAAGGAGGTTGGAAAAGGATTGATGACAAAAACTGTGTTCAGCTCCCTATAATCCATGTAGATCCTAATCCGCCCATCCTTCTTGATGCTTATTACCATCGGACTTATCCATTCTAATTCTTCCACAGCTTCAATGATCCCAGAAGCTATCATTTTTTCTATCTCTTCATTTATCTTTACGCGTAAATTGGGGTTCATCCGGTAGGGTCTCTTTTTGACCAGGTGTGCACCATCCTTTAGCTTTATCCTCATCTCCCCAAGGAATGGTGGATACGTTTGAACTCATGGTACCCGTGCGGGAATAAATCCTCAAATTCATGCAACAAATCAATGATCTTAGAGACTTCCTTCTCTAACCATTAATCCCCAATGATAGCTTCCTTAGGATCTTCTTCGAGCCGATGTTAACCTTATTTGTCTTTAAAGCTCATGGTAGGCATGTGCGTGAGCATCAGCATCAGCACTGTCCATTACCTCATGTGTCCCTATAGAATGGTTAACATACAAGCTCTCCACTTCCTCCCCATCAATAACATATACTAATTTCCCTTTCTCATTTTCCAAGCATGCACGCTCAAGATTGATATCCTCTGCTTCTTCTACCTCTTCTTCAAAGTGTGCCTCCAAACCTAGTCCACCTAGTAGTTCCAATAGCCTATCTTCTGCCATGGCACTATCCCCCATGGTAAGGCTCTTAATAACCTATAATACATTATCAAGTGATGGTTTGGTATTGCGGTACTCAAACGTGTGAATGAGGTCAGCTGCTAGCTCTTGCCAATTTCTTGTTTGGTAGCATGTCTCAGAATGTATGTACCATGTGTGCGTGCAACCTGTAGTGTAGAATACAACTTATGCACCCAAAGGGATGGTGGCAAAGCTTCTGCACCTTCTCTCTAGACCTTCTCACAAGCTTGGATGTGGAAAGAGGAGGGTTCCTTACCATGGTAGTCCTTGATGGCGGTGGGCACGTTGCTTCTAGAAAACCTGATAGAGAAATTCTCACCTCGCACCATTCCAAAAGGCTCTCCTGATGTGTAGTCCACCACCGTGCCACTTTGGGTTGAGTAGGACATAACTTAACATCCCCCTCCATTCCTTCTCCTCCTTCCACTGAGCTTCCATCTTCTATAAAAAGATCTTGGGAAGGACCCTCCTGAATACTTAGGTAGTTTTTTTCCTCCTAGGTGTCGGACTACACGCGCCTTTGTTACTTTTGTTACCGATCCTCTCAACTTTCATATGATCAATTCATAAGTCCCATGCGCCAAATTATCACATGCTAGGCTGGTGGTGTCACTTACTAACTGAGCATCCTCAAACTAGATAACTTCGTCAGTAGGATGGATTATTCCTAGATCCCGATTGAGCGCACATATATCCTATCTGGGATTGCTTCCCCCAAGGTTCGGTATAGGGTGTAGACTTTCTATCAGCCAAGGATATAATAACCCACTCCTTGTTTTAAAAGTTAATGTACCCCTTGTTGAACCGAAGGTCAACATTGTTCTTGTAACACCATGGGCACCCAAGTAGTACTAGGAAATTGTCTACCTCGGCGAGTGCCAAGACTTCGAAGTCCCCAATAAACTTAGCTGCATGGATAGTGATAGTTGAATCCTTTAAGACACCAATGGGCATTGCCTTCTTTTTATTTTCCATATACAGCACATTTAAAGATGGCTATAATGTAGGCCTTCCCATCTGATGCCAAGCATCCAATTTGAGAACATTGACCTTCGCGCCTTTGTCAATGAGGATATTACTAAGGAGCCATCCATCTATGACTGCATCCAATGTGATCTCTTTTTCATAGTCAAGGTTGTGAGGGGGAAGGATTGCATGCAGGATTTGTCTCTCACGCTCTTCTCTGGCATGTGGTACCTTCTCCTCAACCATGCTCCTAGCAAGGGAATAACATTCTATTTTCTTTGCAATTTACATACTTCCTTGCCCTCATCCAGGTCATCCTTTGGCACCTCGACCTTACTCCTTTGCTCCTCCTTCCTAGACTACTCCTTTAGGAACTATATTTCTCCTTGTAAACTCCAAATGACATCCATGGTATCTTGATATACTTCCTTTTGATGCATGGGGTCAGGGTACTTCCATGAACTACTTCCTCTCTTGAAACCAGGATCCTCTCGCTTGGTACTTCCTTTGCATGCGTGGCCTCTGCTCTTGTTGTTACTAAACTAGGTTCCAATCTGCATCATGTGCCACCCATGTCATCCATTGTGTGTTATGTCTTCTTAATTCTTACCATTACGAAAGGTGCTTTTCTTTCTCATTTGTTGATTCATGTGCTTAAACAACTCCGGGCATTCCTCATACTTGTGCTTATTTCCACACCATGAGCAACTGCAGCAGTCCTGGGAACTCTCATTTATAATGTTATGTAGACCCACAATTTAAAACAAGTTCCACATGGGAAATCAATCCTTCCTCCCCGTAGTTATCACAACCATGGAATCCTCTCTGCGCAAATCCGCTTCCACGTGTGACAACATCTCGCACGCTCTTCATAGCGATCATCCCCTTTCGAACTACTAGCAATGTTGGTTTGGCGCACCCCATGATCAATGGCCTCATGGATCTGATCAATGAGTCTATATTCCTTAGTATCATGGGTCGTAGAGGTGTAAATCTTACGGTAGAAAAACACATTCTTCCAGTTGCGTGTTGTAACAAGGGGCATCTACTTGCATCATGGTCCCCATGAAAATTTTTGCAGTCTATTATTCTGATGCATATTATCCTTTGGGGACAACTACCCTTGACATGTCCCTCTACTTCACAATCTATACACCATAAACCAATGCAAGTCTCATGGGTTGAGTTCACAAACAACTTCTACAACTGCTTAGCCATAGCAATAATTTTAGCCTCCATGAATGGGATAACTCCAGTATCAACACTACCAACAGCCTCGGTGGACAGAGCAGCCTCCAAACCCTTGCGTGTGTCTGTGAAATTTTTATGAGATAAGGCCCTTCTAAAAGGGTTGATCAATCCTCCAACAAACCACTGAGCATGCTATGAAGGGTGAATATCATATGATAATTTAGACAAGAGATTTTTAAAACACACATCATACTCCCGCACACTCTCTGTCATTCCCTGTTGAATCTCATTCAGGGCGTTGATGTTCTTCTATTCAAACTTAGGGATGTGGAATTATACCAAGAAGGCATTCTTCAAATTAGTATAATCCACCACTGTTTGATGAGGGTCATATTTCCTATACTAGCTATGTGTGTGCCCCTATAACGTTGTTACAAATTGACTAGCCTTCTGCTCCGAGGTTGTGATCCCCTTTGCGTGCCATAACAACTCACACTTGTGAACATGTTCTGTAGCATCTTCAATACCTTTGTAATCTAGCAAGTGTAAAGACATCTCAAAGAATACTTGAGGGGGTGGTTGGGGCCCTTGTCCTCCTGAGCCAGAGCCTTAGTTTCCTCCGGTGTTTCCTCCACCGCCGGATCCACTAGGTCCACTAGGTCCTGTGCCTCCTGAGCCACCAGATCCACTAGAACCACTAGGTCCATAGGTCCTATCTCTCCTGACCCACCAGATCCGTTAGAACCACCAGGTCCTGTAGTAGTCGTGCCAAATGTCCCCAATGTTCCACTAAACTATGCACCGATGGTCTGTGATAATGCTCCACTACCACTATCATACCATGCACCACTCCCAGATGTGAGACCAAAGGCTTGTATACTTGCTCCTTTTCTAAAGACTCCTCTAAATACTAGAATATGTGCAGCTATAGAAGTGGGAACTAAAAAATTGTACCTCCTAGGTGCAGATCTTTCACTTCCACTTATACTAACTGGTCAAATATACTCCTTCCTTGATCTAGAAAACCAAGTGCCAGGGTTTGGTCACTGGGTGGGTTCAGATATGTGCAAACAACTCTTCTTTCTCCATGTGATGAAATCTCATTTGATTTCGAATGGGTCTCTCTTATGCACTTTCCAAGATGGGATAACACATAATACTTAGGTTCCACGTCCTCTGCGTGAACCTCAACTCCTTCCTACAACGTTTGTCTCCATAGATCCATCACATTTACAACCTCACATCATCTAGCGATCTCCCTTTCATGCACTCCACTATACTTGAGTCGTCTCTCCTCCCTTTCCTTCTCCATCGTAATATCTGCCATCTTCCTCCACCCTAGCTCCTCGCTCAACACTCAAAATGGTTTAGCCGGCCATTGGAAATGCCTCTAAACTCAAAGTAACAACCAGGATCTTCATTGCCAGAGGGATAAAACATAGAAATGATCCTCTGGGATCCCATAGAAATTCAAACTCAGCAACTTTTGGGCAAGAATATGTGGAAATAGCGTACTCCATAGTGTAGCTAGCCAACACACCTTTCCACCAATGATCCACAGCACGTGTCCACGTCAGATCTACATCCTGTAGCCTCTAGTACTCTTCTTGGGTCCACATGCGTGATCTAGAATACCAGCTTGATCTAGATGCATACGCTGAGAGCCATTCATATAGTTCTCTTTGGAAGCGTGCGAGAAAAATGTTTCAATTAAATGATGGTAGAGGTTCTCTCCTACCCATATATGTTCATCAAAGTCAGGTCCAGTGTTGAATCTCTAAGCAAATTCATCATCTATGCTCTTGAACCATGATTCAACACTTTCCAGAGTTAAATGTTCTGTCATTACTCATTACCCAGATCATGATGTATGTCATTTCCCACTACAACTTTGAAAAGAGGTCCCGGTAATGGAACCAATATGTAGTCATTTTTATCGTCATTACAAAAGAAAGGAACCCCATGCACATTTTCCTATCACCCAACGGGCATTAGGCGCTCACCTGAGGCACGCACGGGTGCCGAGTCTCTCTTTTATGTGAGTTTAGTGGAAAACATCATCTATGATCCATGTTTAAGAGATTTGAAAGGAAGTAAAACATACAAGCACCATAGAGCTTAGAACGGCTTCTAGGTCCTTGCAGTCATTCCAGACAGAAAGTGCTTAACAGATTGTATAACTTGTACCAAAATAGAAAGAAGTTGTACAAGCATCCATACTTAATCATAAACATAAATGAAAAAGAACTATGAGAAAGATGTATGCATTAGAATCATCAATGTTCATATTCATTGTAAGTTGGTTACCTCATTACATTCATGAAGCCATTACAAAATATTACAGAGAAGTAGACCGAAGTCATGCATTCTATTTGGACTCATACGACTAGGCTCTCAAAGAAATTTATAAACCCCAGACCCCCGATACATCCTTCCGTAAACAAAATTACCCAAACTAACAGAGTTCTTGCAGTATTTCTGCAGACTCTGCCCTCTATCTATTCCTCTCTTTTTTACTACGTAGGCATTTGTATATATAGGCATTCTGGACTACCAACTCATCCTCCAACGGCCTCAGATCTAATGCCAAGTGTCTGAATTTGGTCCTCCATGCAAGCATGCTCCTCCAGGCCTGAGCTTTCCACTTTTTACCATGATGTGCTTCTAGAAGCTTCTACCACAAGCATGCTCCTTCTTGGGCCACCCTGTCGCCAGGTTGGCACCTTATCCACTCCACATGCATAGTCAAGTCATGCTTTTCATGTGTTCTACCAAAAACACCCAATATGGCTAAGTCCTGAACCCTTGTTTCGTCCTTGCGTGCCCTCCCTATGCCCTCCCCTATGGCTAAGTCTTGAAGCCTTCCTTAAACCACCGCCCTATGCACTTTATCCTTACGTGCCTTTCCTCAACTAGTCCTTGCACCTTTTTGTACTTAGCCAATATTTAAGGGGCCCAGCGGTCTACTCGTAGCTAGATTTCCCACTACTACCTATATCTATCTGTAACCTAGGTGTCATCAATCCGCCAGTCCACTACCTACTCCTCCTACCTGGTTGGCATTATCGGTTGTGGTAGAGGCATAGGCCTCTCCATGTCATCCCTCTTGTACTAAGGGAATGGTGGTGGCACGTCTTGGGCAGCCCAAACTGCCGCTTGACCCTGTCAATAGGTATCATCTCATGCTCACCGGCACGACGCCCCTCTATCCACCTCAGTAGTTGTAACTTGTCTAACTCCACCTCCATCTGCATATATGAAGGGAAGCCAACATACGGCCTCCAAATGATGTCAACCCCAAATAATCCCTCCAACACCCACCTATAATATGCCACATCATGAGTAGCCCTGGAATCCCTGCACTCTCCAACAATAGGCACCCAACACCTGTAACCAACTTGAACCAAGCCCACATCAAACACATGTGGCTAGTTCATACCAAATGGATGCACACATACGATGTGCTCATATACCCAGTAGTGGAGAAGAAAGGTGCAACACAAAATGAACCTCTGCAGCCTCCCGTAGGCCCATAACTCCTTGTATAATTGCACCAAGTATGTTGGTGCCCAAGAAAAATGGGTCCTATCCTCAATCATGTCATGGGAACCCCCATCAACACCCGTGGGAATCTCCCACCCTTCACATCTAGCAGCACAAAATAACACATTACCTGAATGATCAGGACCACTAACCTCATCTCCTTAGGATGGGCTACATACATATCTCCATATCTCAAGCTCACGCTATGGAACCTCATCTCTGTCATCCCCTCTCTAAACACTATCAACATCATCTCCTCTGATACCTCTAAATAAATAGAATAAACTTACGTCCCCACTATCGGTAACCGCAAGATCCTATACACGTCCTCTAAGGTGACTATGATCTCACCCGTCGGCAGATGAAATGTGTTGGTCATTGAATCCCATTTGTTGATGAGTGTGACCATCAAGCTCGGATCCCGAACTATGTTCCTGTAGCATCGAACCCAATCAAGATGACATTAATCATGTGACATCACTCCTCGGTCATCACACTCCCTCGTCTTTGCTAGTAATAAAGGTGGTACTTTGTCTCTCATCCACAATTGGTCCCTAGCCTACACCCAACAAACCACACCATTATTAAATCTTGACCATATCTAACATATCACTTACCCGACTAACCTATTCCCGAAATTCTTATTATTTATTTCCCCACAACCCTAATGACCTACCCCTTTCCCCATCCCACTTTCACACCCCTCCACTCATATCATATATACTCTTTACCCTACCTATTCTCACCACACTTACATTTATACCTCGCTACCTCGATTTCTCTCTAACTCCCACCATAACCCCTGTCTTGACACATTTTTACTCACAAGCCAACCGGCATTAGTCCATCATGACCGACATCATTCACTGTTATTTTACCAATGTCGGCTATGGCTGACCTACTTTGGCTACCCTTGACCAACGTCGATCACTGTCGCGTCAACCAAACCCATAAAACCCTCCCCCATTTTTCAAAACTTTGACCATAATAACCTATAAAACTACACTATCCTACACAAACCTCCACTAGCTTTCCCCTACCCTTATTTCACCCACATTGGACTTCTTACCCTTCCCATTTCATCAATTTTACTTCCACATGTAAATTTAATTCCTACCCAAAACCATTTCTACCAAAACCAATTTCAACTAACAAGTGTCGAATGGGATCGAATCTTACCTCATCTCGGTTCCGTTAACATGGTGGTACGTCTAGCCACTTGTACCTATGGCCCACCCGAGTCCTCTCCTACCTCTGCCATGTCCTAATCCACCCCTCACCTCCAACCAATCGCAATACACCACACTACTCTCATGGGCCTGTCTACTATCTTCTCTCCCCACTCATAATCTCCACCTCAACCTGGTACAATGCCTTATCCTTCTCTCTCGAAAAAGTAATACAATGTCAAATGGATCTATTTTTTTCTCAAAAGTTACAATGCAACAATGATTCCGTAAAATATGGAATTTTTATTTTATAACCCATGCCAACATGACCGACGTCGGCCATATTTGTGCCCTAGGAAACTGATGTCGATCACCCTATAACCGGCATCGGTTAACCCATACAACTATTTTCCCTTGCCAAGCTTCCTTTTTCCTACAACCATTAGTGCTCACACACCTTTTATCATTCCGGACACCTATGGAACCATACCTACAATCCCAAACTACCCCTACATTTCCTTCGTTGCATCTTGGGATTTGTTATTTTACCTATACCTTGGCCTTACCCATGCCATGACCTATTTACCTAAACCTGACCTACTTGGTGTGACCATTGACCTTATGTACTCGTTATACCTTGCGATGTTGTTACCTATGTTGTTTTAGACTACCAACCATACCTTTCCTATTGTCATTTTTTCTATCCCAACCACACCTTTGGTGTACTGTAACATACTAAAATGTTCCTGCACCTAACCGAAGTTTTGTTCCAGGACCATATCTTATACCTTGTATACAGAACACTTCACCCTTGTTTGGATAAACCTATTGAACTTGGACGATGTAGAGTTTTAAAATCTTCAACTTGGTATCGTGTTGCAATCTACATGTGTACATGTGTTTGATTTTCCTTACCCATTACCAAATTTGACCCTGACCTATTACCTGATTTGACCACTACCCTTCCCCCACCTACCCTCACTTCCGCCAACTACATATTTATCAAACCACTCACCAATTCCGTATTACACTTCATCAGTTCCTAGTTCAAGGGGGATCACCTTCACCCACACATGGGTCAATCACTTCTTATTTTTGTCAACATCGCTTATCAATACAAGCTACGCGACGAAAAGGGGAAAAATGTAGACACCAAATTTAGGTCACACTTCCATCTTTACCCACATGTATATTAATTTAATTAACCAAAATTAAATTAAGACCCATGTTCACAATATTCATTATTTAATTACCTTAATGAAATGAATTTCCACCTCACCTAGACACCTCATCACAAACCTATTTTTAGCATGTTTACCTTTTACTAGGACTCAATATCCACTCACCATAACTAACTAAGACTTAGTCATACCTACCGTAATTAACTAAGACTTAGTTCACCCCTAAAATCACATGCCTATTCTTCCTCTAACCACATACCCGCTTATCTAAGCACAAGATTCATTTTGATTCGGGAGAATAGACAGAGGCGCCAAAAAGATAGCCAGGATCTACTATTTTGGGTAACCTAGCATATCTCACCTTAAGCGATGTTGGTCATCCTAAATTGTCGTTGATTACCATATATTCACTTTGGTAACCTTGTTGGAGAGGTTGGACACATTCTCAGGTTTTAGAACAAAGGAGATTTACATGCAAGCAAGAACCAAAGCCCTTTTGCACATCCAAATAGCCATAGCCGACCAAGATGGATCCAAAGGTATTTACATCACGGTAGCATTCGAGAAGCATGGTCGTGAAATTGAGAACCATTCCACCGATCAACCATCATCCAGCCATCAAATATGTAAACACCCGTAAATGTATCTCTAACCTACATCATTTCATACTTATTCAAATTACAAAGTTTCTTCATCTTTGTTTATCAACATCTATTTGTATTTTTCATCCCTCCTTGTTACCTTCCTGTGAATCCAACCATTCCATCACCCACAATCATTTAATCACCTATACTTGATTCCTGAATACCTCTGAGTACCCCCAACACCGTTGCAAATCTATCCATTTTCCTCACACTCACTGTCTTACCTCAAAAAGTTCTCAAAACCCAGTTTATTGAATTTCTACTATCCCACCTTAACCATCGTTGGTTCCCTCTTAACCATCGTCGGTCATACCTCACCAATTTCGGTATCTATATTTGGTAATCTTGCCAATAACAAAAACTTAAAATCTACATCCAAGAAACCCAAGCTACCCAGAATTTGACCCTAACCTATTCCAGCACCTTGACTACCTACCCTACTTCCAGATCTGATTATAACCTAGCCTATTATATTAGATTTTCTTATTGTATTTGGATGAGATACCTAAATCATATCAACTACAATAGGAAATTATTTATTTACAACATTTCTTACATTAAGTTGTATTAAACAGTGGGTTGAATGCCACCAAGGAAGTACCACACTTCCTAGATCTAGCACACACTAGGCATCCCACTGACATATATTGTTTAACTCTCTTTTATGGTCTTGTTGTGTATTTCAGGTAGTTCCTCCTAGCCAAAAGGAAGCTCTCGCAGTCAGCATTGGATCAAGAAGTCATAATATGCACACGGCCTTTAAATTGACCATCACAATAGATATTCCTCCTTGGTCCATCACCTTATATATTTCATCAAATCCATAAAGAAAGTAGTGAAACACTTCTTTCAATTCTTCTCATAACCCTCTAATGGTATTGACCACTTGATCTACTATGATAAGATATGCAATAATGGTTTCTTCTTCCTTCATCTTCAAACTTTCAAATTGACTCCTATAGGTCTAGAGATTTTCCAACTTCACCTTAGTGTCACCTTCATAAATGACTTGTAGCTTATCCCACATGGCCTTAGTTGTAGCACATTGCATTACCTTGACAAATTATGACTGTTAATCCACACAAAATAGCATTCATAGCTTTAGAGTTATCATTACTTTCCTTCTTTCTTGTTGCATATCTTGGAGGAGTTTGAGGAATAGTGTACCCATCTACAACTAACTGTCAAATATCACATTTCAAGGAAATTATATGAGTCTTCATCCTAATGCTCCAAAAATCATAATTTGTCCCATCAAACATATGATCTTTGCTAGTAGAGGAACCACTTTGCTAACTAGCCATATATGTGCTTCAAAGGATCACCTCAAGCTTGTTAAGATTGCTTCGGAGGACCTGCTCTAATACCAATTTTGGAAGCACAACCACTGAGAGGGGGTTGAATCAATGGGAAATAAAACTTTCATTCACTTAACTATTTATATCCATTAACCATTCAATTCAACTTAACCATTAAGCATGCTTTCTAAGAAACATAACCATTATATGAGAAAATGAGAACATGAGAACACATGAACACCAAATATAAGTGGGAAACCCTAAAGGGGAAGAAAACCACTGAAACAAAACTTTAATACAACAATAAATCAAATTTATTTGAGCACTAACCCATAGGTTTAGTGAGGCACCAACCCCACAAAGAGCATCAACCCCTAGATTTAGTATACCACAAACCCTACATGGAGGCACCAACCCCCTAAATGATTCAACACAAACTTACCCACCTAAATTTATTTTTCAGATATGAAATGTTGCACTAACAAATAATTATGAATCTTCTTTATCTCTTCTTCTGCGATCTTCCTCAAAACTTCCTTCTAGGTTAATTTGCTCAAGAACTTATTCACCAAGTTGATTAGGTCATCTGAGCCATATCTCCAATAGTAGCACACCCCATAGAACATCATGACACAATAAATTCCCTCTCTATATGGTCCCAAATACCTTATTCGCCACTTCATATTTCCCTCTCACTCACACTTTGTCATGCTTTCACACTTACAACAAATTAGCCTAACAATTAGCTTATATACTAGGCTTATATACATGACTCAAGCCTTAAATAAATTTAGGTCGACCATCATAAGGAAAAATACTTAAAACAACATGATAATATCATACTATCACCATAAAAATACCACTTAGGTCTGTAATGGCATATAGTGACCACATTTCTCCATTAGGACCTAATTAGACCTAAATGCACTTAAACACCTCCTTCACCAAAACAGGGTCTTATTTGGCTAACATGAACTTTACTAAACATATGAAACCACTTAGACATATTTTCTAAGTCTCGTACATGCCTCCGTCAAGATTTAATCATCTTGCATCATCATCTCATCTATGAAGCCACTCATTAGAACAAATCTCCTCATTAGGTCCGTGACCTACAAAACTGTCCTCAAATATGAAGTTCAAACCAATACAAAAACACCTCAATCATGTAATTATTAGACATGGATAGAAATATCATGACCTTTGGATCATCACCAAATTCATAAGACTCCATCACTTGGAATGTAAGTCTTGAAGAACACCTCTACAACCCGAACCACCAAAACTGTCATTTGACCCCAAAAACCAGCCTTACAAGATAGAATTACAAAGACATCCAAAGGGATTAAACTTGATCTGAAACCACTCTAGACATGAAAAATGAATTCCATACTTCCTCAAACATGCATTTGATCATATGGTCTAATGAAAAACCTACAAGTAAACACAACTTCTTTAAAAACTTTTAAACTAATGTGGGCTCCACACACTGTCATGACACATCAATTCCACCTAGAGAAATATGGAGGAATCATATACAACCTCCAATCATCATACCTGGTCAAAAAACCCATTCTAGGCCACTTAGGACAAGATATTCTCCATCACTTCTTAACTAGGGTTTAAGGAGGGTTTTATACCACCTTAGCTTCTTAATGATTGTTCATAAAGCTATGCCCCTTAATCTTTGAACTAATACCTAGAATGTCATCTTAGATCCATTACCAAACTACTGTGAAGATTTTGGGCCACTACTCGGACTTAACACGTGCCAACGAGCATCAAATAGAGCAACTCAAGCTAGGATTCTCACTTCTTAGAACTCGGTAGAGGCAAAAATGCTATATCTTGCTAAATCATGCAAACTAGGACACAAACTTCACCCACACCTCTAGGACACCTTGATACACCTTTTCCAATGCATACATTTCCATATCCATGCTAAAATAAGACCTTATCACCTCATTAGGCCATATAGGGCTTAAGACAAAGTCTAGTGTAGACCTATAAAACATGACTAAACCACCTGTAAACACATTCGAGACACTTGTGAGTGTCTCCACATTTCATCCTCATGCTACCCATGCCCTCACAATGCATATCCATCTGCTACATACATAATAACCACAATGACATACCTCATATTGTTGACTAGGACTCTTAACCAAGCATCTTGACCAAGATTGTATCACCACCTCATTACTTTGTCACACTTACACACCTACAAGGACCTTAAACATGCTTCATGAAACACTACGACATCGACCTAGGATTTTTTATCATTGTAATACCTCTACAAGTCACTATACCTACTTAAGGCACCTCAATACACCGAGAAACTCAACTTGACATCAACACAACACATGACATCAATAACACTACCAAACAACCTTCACATGACATCATACTCCTTTTGACATCAATGACACGTATTGACATCAATGACAACACAACTTGCCAAAAAAACCCTTCATGCACTAGTAGTGTTTCTATAAATCATTACACTTATTTGCACACCTCTGCATTCTCTTGTTGATTCATCTATATGGTAATTTGTTTGGAAAATTGGATCTGGGTATTAGGTCAATCTGGTGACTGATACTGCACACTGGCGTTAATCCTTGTAGAAATTCTTCTATAATGGTGACTCTAAAATCTTTGAGTATTTTGTGCACTTATGTTGGGACTTCTTCTTTCTCTATGAAATCTTCAAGAACTTCCTTTGGTACTGGTTCATAAGACACCTTTTCTTCCTTAACTTCCCATAGAAATTCCTTTCCTAGCACAAGCAATACTCTTAAACAAAATCCATTGTGCACTTCTCCTTCATATTTTTCTTTCAGTGGTGATAGGTTGAGATTGTGCCCATTATGAAAAACCTTCTTATCATACTACAAAGGTATACCTACCAATAGATGTAAAACATGCATTGGAATTACATTACACAATACTTCATTATAATAATTCCCTATTTGGAACTTGACAAGCCTTTGCTCATTCACTACAACTTGGTGCCCTTTCTACAACCATGAAACTTTGTAAGGGTCGGGATGCATAATATTATGTTTTCCCAACTTCTCCAAAATTTCACAAGAGATAATATTTTCCATGCTCCCAGTACTGATAATCACCTTTCAACATTTTCCTTGTGACTTGCATATTGTTCCAAACAAGTTCCTCCTCTCTGCAGGATTGTCATCTCTTTGCATTGTCTTCAACAATATTTTTTATTATCAGAGCTTCTCTGCGCTCTCGGCATTCTAAAATTTCTATTGATCCCATGGATTTTGTATCACCAAGAAAAACATGTAATCCTTATTCTTTGCACCTACTTGTAACCTTTCTTTGCACACTTGGACACTCGAATGTGTGATGTCCAATGGTTCCATACTTGAAACACGTTCTAAAGAATCCTCTTCCCCTAACTTTACCAATTCTTTTTTTCCCTCTTGAAGAGTACAACGTTCCATCATCCCACACAATGAACCTATGTACACGTTTTTGCACTACTACGCTCATCTTATTGTGGCTTGTTATATCCTTGACTAATTCCACATCTCCCTGCACATTGTGACTTCCTCTTTTAGCTGCGATCTAGCTCTTGTGTGCAAATTTTTATTCCCACCTTCAAGGGTAATTGATAAGCTTCCTCTATTGTCTATATATGCAGTAAATTGAGTTCTTGAATATCAAATCTCAATCCATTAATATATCACGTGACCTTATCCTAGTTGAATTCCATGCGTTCAAATTGTATCATGATCCGGTGAAACTCCTTTGTGTAGTCTTTAATGGACATCTCCTTCTGTTTCAGGTTTTGTAACTTATTCAATGAACACCTTTGGTAGTTAGATGACAAGAACTTACTATTCATTTTTGCAACCATTAGATCCCATCGTGCTATCTTGTATTTACCTCTCCTTCATCACTCATTTTGTACGTCCTTCCAACATAACTTCGTGTGCTCCTTCAACTTAGTTTGCACCACTCTAATGCGTTGATGGTCGACTATCTTCTCAAACTCGAAGTACTCCTCCATACTTGTGAGACACTTTAGGAACTATTTTGGATCCAACCTTCTAGAAAATGACATGACATCCATTCTTGTTCCATGAACCATTCTTGAAATAGCTTGTAACAATCTTGTTTCCCCGTAGCCAATAGCTTCATCTTCGCCTTGCTCTTCATCTTTAGCGGTTCCTTCATTTTGCGCGCCTCCTGTAGTTGCACCTTCATCATCACTTTGTGAATTTGATGCCATGAATCCTCTTTGTTGGTCATCTTAAATGACCTCAAGTCTATTTTTTTACACCCATTAATACCGTCATAATTTTTTCCAAAGCACTCCCATAATAGTTGTGTTACCTTAATATGTTGCATTCACTTCTCCCACATTGATGAATCTTCTCGGTGGCATCTTTCCTCCCTTTACTAGTTGCCTCACAGCTTAACATTCTACCAGTCCTCTCACTTCATAACATCCCTCTAAGGTGTGTAATCATGCTCGATACCACTTGATTCACGAAACAGTGGGTCGAGATAATTTGACACCCTTTTTAAAGCTTGACAAAACTAAAAATGAATCTAACACAACACCAAGTTCATTAGAGGCCTTAATGGAATTTACAATCGATTCCCTATATTGGGGTAATTGCGAAACTTGTAAAAAACTTAGGAACAACAAAGGGATAATATTCCTTAGACTCTACAAGCCCTATTCCTAGAAATTTATCAAAATATACCTAGCAACTTACTAGTTTTTATAGACCTTTCTTCCTCCTCCTTTTAGATTTTTAATTTCCTTCTAGAATCCTCGCCTTAGCGTACTCGAAATCAAATTTGAATTCCTATGCATTAATGTTGTCCAACTACCCTAGTCTGGTAGTTGAGATAAATCCATCTAGAAAGTTCCATGTTGCTTGCTTAGTTGGTAGTTTTAGTCTTCACCTACCACTTTTTCATTTTCTGCCTCTTCTTCCATTTCCTTGTGGATTCTATCTTTCTTCAAGTCTTGTGCACTAATATACGAAAAAATCCATGCACCCTCAGTTTGCTTCATTGTGTAATCACAAGCATAATTTCTTTATGTTACTCTAAAACTTATGCTCCCTTGTCTTGTCAAAAATACCTTATGTATAATTATGTACTCCTTAATGTATTTCCGATGCGCATCCACACTCCTCATAGTCCTCATTATTCCGTAAAACCTTTACTCAATGACTCCTCATAGTCCTCATTATTCCGTAAAACCTTTACTCAATACTTTTCACACCTTTACACTTGGTTGACCTCTACAATCCTCACATGCACTCTAGTAATTTCCTAAAATTCCAGAATTAATGTAGATACTTGAGTTTCCCGCGATGCTCCTGCATCATATCTTTAGAGGATCAATCTTCGATTTTTAGTCATTTTATTTGAGATTGAACTTTACCCCCCTTTACAGCATGAAGTTCCACAAGCTTAAGATTTTGTTTGTGCTAAGAATCCATAACCTATAAGTGAGGATTGAATGAATCAATTTCTTGTTGAGAAGAAACACAAATAGGGGTCTAGTGCATGGAATCTACTTCTCGAATCAACAGATACAATTCATTCATGGAAACTTCGTTGATGACTCTTTTTTTACTCTTTTTAAGCAAGATGCCACTTTTAAAGAATTTTTGCACAACTTGGATATTTTTTTTAAGGCTTCTAGTTCATATTTTCAGTGGCCCAAATCTTCATGCTTTCGACAAAGTCTTATGTTGTTACATAATTGGCTTAAAGGAATTAATTGGAAACAAATCATGTGTGGAGAGATTTAATTTCCTCAACAATCCTTTTCTTTTGACTACTACCCTTCATATTTGTGGTAGTATGTGGTTGATCATGTGGAAAAAGGTATATTACTAGATTACTAAGCATCTTTCCTCAGCTAGAAAATTCTTAGTTTACACTCAAATTCTCATTGTTGTCCTTGTTTATTGTTCTTCTTTCTTGGATCCCACTAAATCTTATTATGGAAAGCTAGCTAAGTTGTCTAAAAATTTCTTATAAGCTAATGTCAAAAAAGTTTGAGGATTTCATAAAATTTCTTATGACATTTGTTTCCTAGCACAAGAAAAAGGTGATGTGTGTATCATCAACATTCACCACAAAAGTATTTCTCTGTGGTAAGTGGGTCATGTGGGTTGTGGAAGGAAAAAAAGCCTAGAAAATCTTGTTAAGACATTACATATCAACAGGATCCCCTATGACAAAACATGTTGGAAAAACATATGATTCTATACACTCTTAATCACTATTATGCTAGTGAAAATTGAAGGGTCTTTTGTCATCAAAAGCATCTAGAAAGCATTTATTTCAATGATCATAATCTATGGTGGTCCACTATCATGAGTTCTTTTATCACCCCTCTAGTTGAATTGCATCATATTGAAGCTCTTAGATTTTATAGAAAATACATTTGTTCTATTTGGGACCTTGTCGCCTCTGAGGCTAGACCCCATGGTCGGATCTGTAAAGGAAATTTTAACTTCTTACCTAAGATTTTACTTCACTCTTTTGTATTAAAGAGTTGTTTCCTGATGTTATGTTCCATAAATGTGTGCTCTAATTGTCTATGGCATGGTAGATGGATTAGTGATGGAATTGTGATAGTCCCTTTTAAAATTATTCTCTTGGGATATTATATCAAATTATGATTCATATCTCCTCTACACTTGAAAAACTTAATGGGTGCTCTATTTTACAGTCCTTCCCCATACTTGGCTTTCCAAATTTAATAGGATTTGGTATCCCAAGTTGGAATCTAAGCTAGCCCATTTTCTTAGGTGCCTTATCCATCAAGGCTTGCCTCAAGGAGAAAGGCTTGGTCACATTGACATACCTAATGCCAAATGTCCAATGTATGCCCTCTTAGAAACTTTCAAACACTTATTCTATTTTTTCCCTAGAGTGCAATCAACCTAGCATTGGATTTAGAGCCTTTTCCAACTCTTCAACCCAGATACTCTCAAGTGACATATGAATTTCTTTAGATATTATGCTAGCTAACATGTTTATATTGCTTTTGTATTACGCCAAATTCGATCTCATGGCATCTAGAAATGATCTTTTATTTATCCCAACATTATCCTATTTAGATATATATCAACTAAATCTAAGGGCATCATGCTCAATCTTACACTTTGAGTCCACTAGGTCATGGTTCATTCTTTAGCTTGGAACCTCAAGAATTATGTCTCATATTATATTCCATCGTAAGTTCGGAAAAAATCATGGACCCAAGATAGGTTCTTCCAACAAATTTGTCCTAAGGTTGAAGAACTTGTCCAATGTACGAGTTTCAATAGTCATATAATTAAATACACAAGTTACCTTAGTCAACTCAAGGTTAGTTGGGTGGGAAATTATTCACACAAGTCATATGTATAAACATGCACACTCTAACCTATCAGGGGCTTCTATGGATCCCATATCCAAGCACACTCTAAGGTCTTTGAACCCAACATTATAGTATCTCTCCCTCGGAGTTCATTACAACTAGCTATGTAAATCTAAATACATCCACCATTTATTGCCTTAGATCACATCATGCACTAAAAATTAAGTAAAAATAATTGTCAATTATTGAGGGTTGTTTATTAGGGATTCATCTTTATTTGTGCTTTTATAACCTCTACTCCACCCTAAGACTTGGAGAACTATGTGTGGCTTGATTACGCTTCAACATAATGGTATATAGTACAATAATGCTCCTTGTGTTAGTGCGGGCACATTAAGGTCATTACTGCAACACATGATGAATAACACTTTATCAACCCAATAATTCTACAGGCAAAGAGAAGATATTTATAGGTACAGAAGATTCATCACAAAGATCTAAACACAAATCCCATATTTAGAGACACATTCAAAGTAGGTGTCAAAGGTAGATTGCACATCACAATAACAGATGACACATTCATGTCTTATTGAACATGTTCATAGATGGATGGACCTATCCTCCATTCATTTTTAGGCTCCTAGATTTCACAGATAGATTTACAAAACCATGCACAACACCCTCATCCAGTTTGAGATCATTATCACACGACTTAAGCTCATCTGAGGTAAGTTCCAAACCTTAACCCAAATTTCTATGATCTACTTTTTAGAAGCATGTCTGATCGGAAATATCATCCTTGCATAATCATGGGATTGTTGCATTTATTGTGTTTTGTATTTACTCTTTTGGATTATCTTACTACATATTATTAGAATATCTTAATTAGATAAACCCTAGTTTTGATTTTACAACTTTTCTTTGAAATTTCTTGAAAGTAATTATTCTCTTTCAATAATGGAAATCTAAAAATGTGTATATCTTTGATAAAGATATAATTGATCATAACTTTACTATAAGTGATTTTTTTAATCTTCAATATGTATGCATATTCAAGCTCAAGTTGAGAAAGTAGCACTTGAGTTCCAATACTTGTAAGAGCTACTCCATCATTGGGGAGCGCTCCTTACATAATAAGGCATGTACCTCCAAATCAGCCTCAACAAGGTTTCCCACCACCGATACCCGGACATTGTCACGTACACTCGTGTAGTCATTTCTCAACTCCTCTTCAACAAGGGAGTTATAATATGCCTTTGCCTCAGACATTGCAAATCTATAGTTGACACATCTTGATGGTCCTCTCAATTACAAGGCAATGTTCAAATATAACCTCCCTTTCCTTCGCACTTGGTGACATTCAAATCTCTTGAAGGTAATGGGTAGGTGGCTATCGATGCTCCTCGAACAAACTTCCTATTGAGGTCCTCATAAAGACTATCATCCTACACCTCCAGCTGGTGATACGACAACTTGTACTTGACTTTCTCATTTGATATGTTATTTTATATTTGGGATAACCATGTTTGCGCTTCACATTTTTTTATTTGCACAACCAGAGTATAGCTATACCAATCGACGACCTATTATTATAAACTTAAAAGTTTATGAAATAAGATGATATGTCCATGAATTCCAATATTAAAATTATTAATAAAAAATAAAAAATAAAAAACAATCGTCCCTTTCCTATTTCTTCTGTTAGCTAACGGGAAACCAGCACTGAACAACAGTTGCAAAGAATCGGTAACCAGTAGACACAAATTTCCGTGAAGAAACTTCATTCGTTAAATTTTTTTTCCCCGTCGAGAGAAGGATGAAAGAGGTTAAGTTTGGGAGACCGCGGAGGAAACTCTGGCAAACGGTTACCCATGTGATCGTATATTATAATCCCTGGGAAATCCGGCGGCTTGCAGCGCTCTCCCATCAGGATACTTCTATGCCACAGAAAATCCCCGCCATGCGATTCGAACCCTCGACCCCGCCTCAAACAGGGTGAAAACAAACAAACAAACACACACAGCTCTGTCGAGGATGATGGAAATGAAAATACTTGTGTTGAATTGTGCAAATATGTGTGGAGTATTTGATGGTTTTGAATGCAAAAATTCAAAAAAATGTTGGCACGAGCCTGAGCCCGACGACCAATATTTTGTCCAGTTCCGAGTCCATATTCCAGTGAATACTCAGTTTGACATTTTTAAATTGACCGCCCAAAGGTTGCATTTTTAATAATCAACGTTTGAATTTGTTTGGGATTTAAATTTTATTTTAGTGAAGTTGTTTGGTTCATAAAAAGTTATCATAAATTAACTTTTTTAATGAAAAGTAATAAAATATTGAGTTCATGTTAAGGAGATAAGATGTGAAAGATGATGATATGATATTCATGGGTATAGATATGATGGACGAAACTAGGATCGCTTAAGGTGTGTATGTGTCAAACAAATAAACATTTAAATTATTATGTCCATAAGTGTTACAATATCAACCCGGTGGTGGTAATGGAGGATTGTGATGTTCCTAGACAAATAATTAATGTTGATCTTAAATTTAATGTCTTTTAAAAGTCACTAAAAAAATAATTATAATCCTATTTTTTCTTTTTCTAATATAGTTAGATTAATATTGTTTATCACTAAGATATATATATATATATATATATATATATATATATATATATATATATATATATATATATATAATCAAATTATTAATTTAATGGGTAGTGGTGTAACGGTTCTTGGGTCTCCTAGTAATTGGGAGGTCCAAAGTTCAATCTCAGCTTCATGTTAAGGCAACTTACTATCGATGGTTTGGATACCCTAGTGATATGAAACTACGATAATGTGGCTTAATCTATGGGCTAGCCGCGAGCTTAAAACTTCCATCCTTAAAAGTAATATTTATATCGATATATTTAATATATAAATACTCATATATTTATATTAAACTTGAATAACAAAATACATTTAAAATAAATAAATAATTTACCAAATGATATTATTAATAACATAAATTTACATAATAATAACATAACACAATTTTGAACTTAAAAGTGTACTTGTTAATAATGGCGGTGAAGAAGAAATGGTCATTTCGTTGGAGAAAGATGAAGTAGATTTGGTAGATTTGCCAAATCTCGCTACGTTGGTCTCGCCATTTTCGGAGGCCTCTATAATTCTCTCCAAGTTTAGCTCTGCAAAATAATTGTATCTTGTTGCCATTCTATATTTGTGAAAATATTTATGACAATAAAAATTGGAAATATATTTCAATATCTTATGTATTGAAAAAAGAGGAGTTGGGAAATACTAGTCCATTATTCTTTTCTAGAATGAACCTATTTCATATCCTTCATTTTTGTGTAATGGTCGAATACAAATGCAAGTGACACATGCAAGTCTGCCACAACAATCATACTCTTGAGGATGTAGCGAATGTGAAGTGTTGAAATCAAATTAGATTGAAAGAAAGACTAAGTGCACTTACATATAGCTCTCCCAAAAACATACATGAGAAGAAATAGGTGAGCATATATAAATTTTCAAACATACTCTTGTATGTCTAATTGAATTACAAATGACAAGTCTAACATATCCACAATGTAATGCAATTACTCTTGACAAGAGAAGCATAAAAATGACAAAGGTTTGTGTAAAGAACTATCAAGACGCACTCTCTCCATCATCTCCAAGAACTTGATTGATTAGAAGCCCTTCTCTCGGGCACCAAGCAAACACATCCACACAATCACCACATGTTTAATTTGTATTTTGATGGGAGTTCATAGTTTTCTTGAGATAGCCAACACAACGTATAATGTCAACTATGCAACATTGTAGACACCTAAATCCCACTTTTGCAATCTTATTTCCAAACGCACACAAATCACTCTCATTCTTGTCAATTCCGTTATAATTAGTGATTTTCGTTAATTAACTAACGTTTCTTACCACTTTAGCCAATTAACAACGCTTTGTTAATTGTGTAACCCCTTTCGCATTAAGGATGCCACTTTACGGCAAATCATAAGTCAAAATCCTCATCAAAATAGACAATTAACGTTTACTTAGATAATTAAGCCTATTTTGCCATTGTTTTGATCAATATGCCCTAATATTGGCTTAAACCCCTCTTCCAACCACTCAAAATCAACCCACTTTCCTCCACAACATCTCGTGAAGCTTCAAAATATTATCCTAGCCTCTAGTTGACTCTAAGCGGTTGATTAAGGCTCCACACATCTTAATCACTTTTTAATTCACTAATTGTGATTATCAAAGCTTAATCATGATTAGAAATTCTAATCTAATTTGGGGCTTTTAGCCCCACATGCACTAAAATACAAGTTTTTCCAAAAGGAAAACTATAAAAGGAGTGCACCTCTTACCTTAATACTTTACACCATGCTTTAATTTGCATCTCATATAATAAATATTATTAATTTATTTATAGCCAAGCTCAATCCTTGCCAAAAGCCTTCAATGGGGTTAGTAGATGGATATCCAAAACGATCAAGTAGTCATTTAGAGAGGCCATTTCACCTTGTTTGGAGTAGCAACCATACCAATTTGATTGTCCTCTTAGGTCTATTTAGGCCCATGTTAGGTAATTAAACATATTAATAGGCATGTTTAGTTAGATTTTGAATTGTATTCATGTTAGTTAAGCATTCCTTTAAGCTTATATCTTAATGTTACATTCCTAGACTTAGAACCTTGACTAGAGGTGGCAATGGTGTTAGCCTTCCTTAGTTAGTCATGCAATTTTCTTTGTAAAGTTTAGGGTGCTTTCATTTGGCACGCCCGGTGGGACCATACCCCATTGCATTCAATTTTTAAAGTTTTTAAACTTAGTTTCAAAGTTTTTCATTTCAATTTTTTAGATTAGTTTCAAGTTTCCTAGATTAATTTCAAGTTTTCTAGTTTAATTTCAAGCTTTCTAGAGTACTTTCAAGATTTTGAGATTAGTTTCTCAAGATTTTTAGATTAATTTTAAAATTTTAGAGTAATTTTCAAAGTTTTGTAGATCAATTTCCCTTTTTATAGTTGTTTCAACTAGATTAGTGGTAGAAGTTGTGTTTTCATGTTCTTTGTAGGATATAAGGAGGCAAAGCCCTGTCAAAATTCCCTCAAAATACCAAAGATTGGACCTTTTTCAAGAAATCTTCTCAAAAACTCATATTTTTGACCACCTATAGGAAAAAGGCACATGTGCATCTAGAGGAGCATCTATGCATCCAGAGGTGTTCTTGTGCATCTAGAGGAGCGCTGCGTATCCAAAAGAGCTCCTTAACACATGATTTTTGCTCGAGTGAAAAAGTGTCTCGTGAATGCGAAAGGGCGCAGGTGCCTCAGGAAGCGCCCATGCATAACTGACTGTGTAAAAAGTGACAAAGGAGCACTTGTGTATTCTGATGAGCACATGTGCACTTCTTATGAGTGCTGTGCATCCAAATGAGTGCCCATGCACTAAGAAGGGTGCCCATGCACCAAGGTAAAATTTCCTCAAACTTTAAAATTTCAAATTTTTGTTTTTGGGATGACTGTTATTTCTAAGGGTTTTTAGTTGTTATTTTAGTCCATTTATTGATTTTAGAGCAATATTCCTAACAAAAATACCTTAGGGTTCAATAAGGGATTTTTGGTTAGGGTTTGATGAGTGATTATTTTTTCATACTTTATTTTGAGTTTGGAATAGGGTAGTGTATGTTCTTCTCTTGCACCTACTGTGATCTTGAGAACCAAAAACACCCCTAAACCACTTTTTTCTTCTTGGGAGTAAGTAGGAACAATCATCATTCATTTTGTGCTTAAGGGAACAAACTTACATTTTTGACATATACTTGATCTTTTAAGTTTAAGAGATTTTTGATTTTATAACTAATCAAGGCTAAAATTTGTGTATGCTCTTCCCTTGCACCTCGTGTGATCTTGGGAATCAAAAGCAATTTTAGTCTTTCATTAAGAAGTATTTAGATTAATTGGGAATAAACCTTGTTTTTGCAAAGTTTAATGGTAGTTAGTTTATTTACAAGCATTTTCATTGCTATATTTTTATGATATTGTGAATCTTGTTGAACTACTAACCATTTGTGTAAAGGACCTAAAACGCTTGTCAAAGAAAGAAGGGTTCTCTTTAATCCCAAATCTAACATTCACATGTGTTGTAGGTTGCCAAAGGAGGTCTAAACCAAAGTGATTAATCCAAAAGATAAAAAACACACCAACACACAATCATCACATTGTATTTGCAGGTTTCGGTTAAGAGCTACGACTTGTCCGCTTAACTAGGACATAACCCCTTTGGCATAAGCCTTAAGTTGCATCAATGGGAGTGGTCCTAGGAACCCTAAAGTAGTTTGCACAAGAGGGAACCTTGTGAACGAAACAAGAAAGTGCTCCACACTACCGACTTGACTAGTACGCCTTGGTGAGATTAGAGTAAAACTTACTTCCATTGCGACCCCGATGATAATAAAACTGAATGCACTAGTTGCTCATTTTATTAGAAAGGGGTAAAGTAAATCCGAGATACTATAAGATTAGTGAGTGCGACTTTCTTGGTAAATCGAGCTCGCAGAAGTAAAACTTGTGACACATAGAGAGAGAACCACCTAGTAAGTTGGTTGGCTTAGAACCATTGTTTTTGTCTTAGTTGTTATACTTGAGAGCCCTCACAAAGTGACAACTTTGTTAGATTCAAACTCTTTTTTTCAAACAAGGGAAATAATCTCTTAAAGTTGAAACCTCATGATATTTCATCACGAAATTTAATTAAGTCATAAAGAGCAATACAACAAAATATTGATACCACTAAAACATTGTTTCATTGTTTAGAACTCACACACATATATAAGCCCAACAAAGCATGCAGTAATAATGATTTTGCGTAAATTTTAGTGTCTATAATACCCTTTTGTACCATGACATTCTTTTTATGCTCAAAATAGTTTTTTTATTTTATTATTTATCATAACGCCTTTACAAATGTTTTTATAATTCTAGTCACGTGAACTTGAATTATGGGATTAGGATATTTAAGTGTGTCTTTTGAATGGGAATGATCTTAACATTATTTTGTAATCATTTAGTTAATTATGTCTATAATTTAGTAAATTACTATCGGTAATAAGTGTCAAAATTTGAAATTGTCGATATTAAAATATATATCATCTTTAAGTAAGAATATCCAATAATTTTCATCATTTCACAATATGCCACAAATTATGTTAAATAAAGTGCAACACTCAAATGCCACTAGATTAAGAGAATCATCTTCAAAATGTAGTAACATATCGGGTTGAATAATGCTAAAATCAATACCAATTCATCAAAAGAAATAAATGTCGTGGTAATTTTATGTTTTCACTTGAGGTAATTTCCCAATTGCATTTTGTAAAAATTGGTCACATGGACTACAATGAAAACTTAGGCCATCAATTGTGTTTTGTGGTCATAATTTGTAATGCGCGCACAAGTGTGTGTACATATGTGTATATGTATATGGAGATATATGTATATGTATATGTGTGTGTGTGTGTGTGTGTGTGTGTGTGTGTGTGTGTGTGTATACGGTATGTGTACACACACACACACACACAACATGTGACACATATTTTATTTTGATCATGCTTTCATGGATGTACATACCTTATGTAGAAACCTTGAATTATTTAACAATCTAATGGAATGATTACATAAACATTTTCTTATGCAATGAGTGAGTTGACCCTACTGACCATAATACAACCTTAGTTACAACATGTGGCAACATCAAAAAGGTATGTGAGGTGTTTAACAAACCGATGCATTGATTGCAAGATATGATAAATTAGAAACGATAATGGATGATACTAAAACATGGCCTTGATAGCTATGCAAATAATTTGTTTCTTTGTAATATTAGACTGCATCAAATTTTTGACATGCATTGAAATGTGTTGTAATTTCTACATGCATGTTTATGTCAAAATGAACGACATCACATGGAAATTGGCCCAAGCAAAGCAATCAATACATTTAAAAATATCCACATTTGGACGTTGAAAATGCAACATCTGTGGACACATTGAACTTTCGACGTAAAATTCAACATTGAAATTTCAACTCAAATAGTTTCAACATCAACTCTTAAGTTTTTCAAGCTCTAAAACCCTTGATTTTGATGTTTGTTTGTCAAAATCAACTTCAAACTATTGATTAAGTGTTGTTCTCTGTAAACACTAAAAAATGGCCCTTTAGTAATATTTTATATGTTTTTTGCACGTTTTTCTATGTATAGAGGAATTATCTAAGTTTAGTGTCATTTTACCATAGTGGAAATTTTTGAAGCTTAAAACCCCTTTCACACCTCCCCCATGCAACCTCAAATCATTTGTGCTTATCCCCAACATTTTATCGTCGTCTTTTTAAATGGGATCAATTGGTCTAATTTTTTCATCTTTCTTGTTTCTAGTCGTTAAAGGTTATTCATACATTCCAATGTTCCCTAATTTTAAAAATAATCATATATATTTATAAATACGTGATTTAGCTTATTTGATCATGTAATACATATTGGACACATTTATCGTATATTTGATACACGCTTGGTATTTTTGGTTATTTTTACTTCTATTTCTCATTGTTTTTCATTTGATTTGAAGGGTTTGAAAAATTAGGACTAACACTAATCCTATCTATGCAAACCCTCAAACCGAACCCTTATCCATTTTAGTCTTGTAGAACTTTTTACGGTGATAGGCTTAACTTACATTTTGGCAACAAAGAGAGTAGTTGTGGAGTAACAATATGAGATGCTAATAAAAGCCGACCAACCTTAAAATTGATGTGTATTAGATCAACAAATGGTAGTTTTTTTTCTTACTTAAAGAAAAGGCGATATCTTCGGCATATGATGGAGTTTTGAGTTTTTTTTGTTACTTAAAGAAAAAACAATATCTTTAGCATATGATAAAGTTTGGAGTTTTTTAAGTGAGAAAGAATTTTTAAACCCAATATTGTGGTATAATTAAATTAAAGCCATCTATCACTAACCAACAACACATTTGTGATGAATATAATACGTTTGCTAATCGATATAAAACTCTTTAATAAATAAGATTATGTGATAAATTCAAGATAAAAAGTTCCAAATTAATATCTATCAATTTTTTTTAAATAGATATCTTTTATACTAATTTATTTTAAAGAGTCAAAAATCAAAGCCACCATTCATGGATGTGATAATATTTTAAAAAGCTAAGAATGCTCTACATACATTTGACTATACAATGTTTCCCAAAAACAAATTTAAAATGCATAGAGATGAGGGCTTCAAAGGTCATCTTAAATTATCTTGTAAACTTGACCTAATAATAATAATAAAATAAAAAAGAATTGACCCTGCCCCGAAAAACGTTTGGTACGCATTTGGAAGACCTTTTCTTCCACGCAGAAGTGCGTTAGGCAAAATGTGGACCGATGCCGAATATGTCGCTTTTTAAAAATATTTATTCACGAAACTATAATTAAATGTGAAAGTTGATCGTTGACCATTTTTCGACTTCGACTTCACATCAATATTATTATTATTTTTTAAATAAATTTATCGTATTATTAAAATAAATAAGTAGTTATAATGGGCTTTAAAAAGTAGTCAATTGATATATTTAGTCTTGAAAGCAACATAAAGAATTATTGTAAAGTAGTAAAGTAGTACATTTATTTGGAAAATACAAATGTTTTGGGAACGCGTGCGTGCTTGTGCGTGTGTGTGTGTGCGTGCATGTGTAGTTTATTTTGCATATTATGTCGATTAATAATTCTAAATTATTTTCTTTAAAAAATTAGTTGTCTAGTGATAAATGGTATTTGTTTCATTGCATTAATATGTTGCATTTGACCAAAAAAATCGAGAAAATAAAGGGCTCCATATTCTATACTATGATTAAGATATTAAGATTTTTGTCGACTTCTCAAAATCGAGAGGACAAAACAATAAGTGATGGTTGCATAAATATCAAATTTAAAGTTAAAATTACTTTATGACGGTCCAATAAACATCAAAATTTAAGATTGTCATTAATCATTTATCCACACACACTACAACTCCCCATGACCACCACCACAATTGCCATTATAAGACGTCTATCCACACAACAAATTGGATGTTTATTTGCTAAGTCTCTTAATAACATTTAAAAAGGAGCAGCCATTATGAATTCTTAAAAGATTAATAAATTTTGTGCTTTCGAGTCCATAATGTTTACATATAACTACTCGAATCAATGGTTTAAATGACAACATGTGATTTATCATCAAGATCAATATATTTACAATCTTCCAAAGTTCATAATATAAATATATGTTATGCTTCCCCTCTTGAATGACACGATACATACCACGAGAGAACTAACTATTATAAGAATATTCTACCTTAACAAAATATGCCAACACCATTAACTATAATTAATCATCTATTCCTCTCCTTCTGATTTCTTCCTTCCATTTCCATAAAAAAATGGATGTCACTCATAATGCTTCTTTTCCTTGAGAACAAATCAAACCTTTCTAAGCCATTGATTTCAATTTTGTTGGTCACATCTATCCCCGAGAACATCTTTCATAATCATGAGTATCATCATCCTTCATGTCTTAACGGGTTTGATGAATATTGCTCGCTTTAATACCAAGGGACTCTAGTCCCTTATTGTTTTCCATTTTAGAAATGTTAATAGTGTTAAGTTCCTTAGTGTTGGTCACCACTATAGCCAAGTGATTAATATCTCAAGCATATGATTGATAAAATTCCTTCCTCAAATACTATTGTTGGTTTATTTCCCTTAACCCATTAGTTGTCCCTCTCTTTGAGGGTGTCCTTAAGTATTATTGGGCTCTTCATCAACATGGAGGAGGAGAGGAATTCGGTTTGTTGCCCAAAAATAAAAAATAAAAATGGAATCGTTTAATCTTTTAATCTTCGTGGGTCATTTATCTAATATAACCCATTTGAAACTATATATATTCATATTATGTACACAAAAATAATTTTGAAATAGAGTCACCGCTTTCTTGAAGAGTGTAAGTCGTACTTAAAATTACAATCCTTTGTGACAAAAAGAGAGAGTAATACTAACAATCTCAAACATTTTTATGATTGATAACTTGATTCCTCCGAATCGTGGATTAAAATTAATTAAAAAATTGAGATTGAAGAATATTTTCACAACATTGAGTAGTGTTTTTATTTGAAAAATATAAATGTTTCGGGAATGGGGCTATGTTGATTTTTATGTTATCAATTGTATCGTTTGTATATATATAGTTTATAGATAGTTTTTTTGGTATATTCTCTCTATTAGTAATTTTATTATTTTCTTTTTAAAAATGTCTAGTGATAAATGGTATTAGTTTCGTTGCATTGATATGTTATATTTGACCCAAAAAAATCAAGAAAATAAAGGGCTCTAAATTCTACACTACGATCAAGATATTAGGATTTTTCCCCGACTTCTCAAAGTCAAAATAAAATACAATTAAGTGAGGATTACATAAATATCAAATTTAAATTTGAAATTACTTTATGATCCAATAGACATTAAATTTAAGATCATCATTAATTGTTTATCCACACACATTACAACTACCCATGACCATCACCACAGGTTGCCATTATAGGATGCTTATCAACATAACAATTTGGATGTTTGTTTGCTCGGTCTCTTCATAACAATTGAAAGGGAGCAACCAATGTGAAATCTTAAAAGATTAATACATCAAAAATTTTGTGCTTTTAAAGTCTATAATGTTTGCATATAATTATTGGAAAACTTTCTTATGCTTCATTTGGTCAATGGTTTAAATGACAACTTGTGATTCATCATCTTGAGATTAATATATTTACAATTTTCTCAAGTTTATAATGTAAATATGTGTGTCATGCTTCCCATATTGAATAACACGATACATGACATGAGAACTAATTATTATAAGAATATTATACCTTAACAAAATATGCCAACACCGTTAAATATACTTAATCATTTATTCCTCTCCTTGGATTTTTTCCCTTCTATTTCAGTAAAAATTTAGATGTCACTTGTGTTAGTGTAGGATTTATTTTCCTCGCTTTATTTGTATTATCCTACTCGGGATATTCCACATCACTTGGAGTTTCCCTACACTTATGGGATATGTTTTCTTAGGTGTACACTTGACTACACTATTCTAGGTGTTGGTTACCACTTGACTACACTATTCTAGGTGTTAGTCACCACTTGACTACACCATTCTAGCTATTGGTTACCACTATTCTAGGTAGAGATTGCCTTGATTCTAGGAGGAGGTTACACATTAACCACCTATATGTACTTGACTTGCATCAGTTTATCTCATGGTGAATATGGTGAATATGGAGCATACAGAGCATTGTGTTGATTTGGAGCCATTCGTGCCTTGTGAGTTTTGATCATATTACATTTTATTATTAGTTATTTCGATTTCTATAATTGCTCGTGCATTCATTTTTCATCAGAGACCCACAAACTCTTTTAACTTGTAATGGTTCTTTTCCTTAAGAACGAATCAAACCTTTCTATACCACCAACCTCATGCCAATGATTGCAATTTTATTGGTCATATCTATGATCCCTTTGAACATCTTGCATAATCATGAGTATCATTGTCCTTCATGTCTTAACTTGTTTTCCGAATGTTGCTCACTTTAATACCAAGGGACTAGAGTCCCTTATTGGTTTCCATTAGGTAGAAATGTTAATAGTGCTATATTTCTTAGTGTTGGCCACCACTATATAGCCAAGGGATTGATATCTCTAGCATATGATAGATAAATTTACTTCCTTAATGTTGGTTTGTTTCCCTTAACCCATTAATTTTCCCTCTCTTTAAGGGTGTCATTGAAGTATTATTGGGCTCTTCATCGACATGGAAGAGGAGAGAAAAGGGGTTTGTTGCAAAAATTGGAATTGTTTCATCTTTTTAACTTTTCATGGGCCATCTATTGAATTTAACCCATTTGAAATTGTATACATTCACATTGTGTTGAGACTTAGAGAGTGTTGATTTTGAAGGTGTAATCAATGTACCATGATTTTTTTTGTAAAGATGACCCCATCATTACACGTCTTACTAACCCAAAATACATACACTTACTGACTCCAAGTTAGATATGCCTCTTAAGTACGTTTTAGAATTGGTTTTACAACCTTAAAAATGGTTGGTGGCTAGTTTGGTTTGTAGTAAGATATAAAACGAGAAATATATCATGATATTTGTGCCAATAGGGTGACACCACAATTGAAGTGGTCCTCTTACTAATATAATGGTTGATTGGTTGCATGATGAGTATGTTTGTTTAGCACTTGACCTTCCCCTCTCCTCCTTTGTGGCTTCATAACCCCAAAATATGAAACATGTAAAATTTCATTTAAATACACGACTTAGTACCCCAAGTTAGATATGCCTTTTAAGTGCATCTTGGAATCGCTTCTATGACCTGCGCAAATTATCATTCAATCAAAATTTAAACCCATAGTGGTTGGTTGACTTGGTCATGGTAAGATATAAACCACGATATATCACAATCCTTATTACAGTAAGGATGACACCACAATGATAATGACCCTCTTAATAATGTAATAGTTAATTAGTTTTGAGATGAGTATGTTTTCTTGCTCAACCTCCCCCTCTCCTCTTGTATGGCTTCATAATCCCCAAAACTCTTTTTTTGTAAAATTTCCTCTAAATACATGCCTTACTATCTCAATTCAAAATGCTCTTAATCGCATCGTAGAATTACTTCTACGACTCTAAAAATCCCCATTCAGTAAAAATTCAATCCCACATTGGTTGGTTGGATTTGGTAAGATATAAAACCCCAATATATCACGATCTTTATGCCATTACGAGTGATGCCATGATGGAAGTGGCCCTCTAACTAACACAATAGTTGATTGGTTGTAGGATGAGTATATTTTCTTAGTCGACCTTTCCATCTTCTCCTATATAGCTCCATACTCGGAAATAAAAAAAAATCATGTACAATCTCGTGTAAAATTACCTATAAGTGCATCTTAAAATTGTTTCTATGACCTTAAAAATCTTCATTCAATAAAAAAATTAATTCCCATATTAATTAGTTGATTTGGTCCATAATAAAATATAAACCCTAATATATCATAATCTTACCTATCCTAATCTTCCTCTATAAAATCATTAGATTTGAAATATATATTCTCATAGTCAAACTCAAAACCATGTTCCCATACATAATCTTCTTAAATACATGGAAATCTATATAACCACTGAATTCGAGGCCCAAATAAATTGGTGACCATCGAAAACCATTAAAAAATGTCAACTGCGTTGTGTGACGTGGGCGCTCATCCATTGGAAAATGGACTCGGCCAAACTATTGGTCTCCAGTCTCGTGCCAACATTATTTTTCATTCAAAGCCATTAAATACCTGCTCTACTCCACCCGTATCTGCACATAATTCCATTTTCTATAATCCCCCTCACATCTCTTCTTTTTTCCTCCTTCAAGGTCTCGAGTTCGAATCGCATGGCGAGGTGGGTTGGATTGGCCAGCTTTGGACAAGCAGGGGCGCTTTCCTACTCTTCCAGTGCAGCCGCGTTTCTAGCGGCGGTCGTATGCTTGCTCGCCGTGGTGACCGTGGTGGCGGCTCTCTGCGCTAAGCACTCCCGCAAGGAACAGAAAAACCGCTACACCAGCAGCGGCAGCGTGGGTCCTATGGAGTCGCCGGCTCCTAGTTCCGCCAATTTCAAATCGGTGCCCATGTCGCCGGGGCGAGCCATTATCAATACTTTAAGCAGCAAAAAATTGTTGCCAGGCAAGAAATGGGGGCGTAGCGAGGAAGCGGAGCGGAACGCATATGACCGTGCGGTGATGGAAAGGGGGGATTTTGTGTGGCAGAGAAGTATCCTGATGGGAGAACGCTGTCAACCGCTTGATTTCTCGGGGGTTATAATTTACGATCACATGGGTAACCGTTTGCCAGAGTTTCCTCCGCGGTCTCCCAGACAGAACTACTTTCATCCTTCGTTCGACGGGAAACAGAATTTTAACACATGATTATTTATTCACGGTATTTCGTGTCTGAGTACTGGTTATGGCATTTTTTTGTTAGTTTTTCTTCGGCTGTCGTTAACGTGTGGTGGGTTTCACGTTACGTAACGGGAAAAATAGGAAGATGGCCTGTCGAGTGTCGTGAAATTTGTTACTGTACTTGTCTCACAATGTTGAGCAATTCTTATGGATGAAAACTATGGTGAATTTGTCGTGTAATTTATGAAATCATATAAAATTTTATGATATCATTTTCTCGACGTAATTTCTGTAATAATTTAAATTTATATATTAATGTTGACCAACTGTTAATGTTGACTCTTTAGGATTTTAAAATATATTATACTAGCAATCGCAATGTGGACGCATTGGGGAATAAAGGTCTGATCAGGAAAAATAACATAATGGAAAACAAAGACCAGTAAATAAGTATTTTAGAAGAGGTAAAAAGAAATGTGAGAATACTGCTTTCATTGCTGTTTCAGCTATAATGATGCAAGGATTATGGTATCAGTTATAAGGGTTGTTGCGGACTAAGATTATCAATTCTTGGATTAGTTTTTAACAAATGAGTTATTTAAAGTTGTAGAAGCAATTTGATTATGCATAGAATAGGCATATCCAATTTAGAGTACCAATGTGTGTATTTAGAGGCAATTATATCTTTTTTGGATGACTAAGTGATAAGGGAAGAGATGGGAAGGCCTAAAAACAAACATATTCATCACACAATCAAATTTATTTGATACTCTATTACTTACAAAAAAGACAAAAAAGTCATTGTCATTTACAAGTGTTTAATTAGAGGAACTAGTTTTACCTAAACTAATGAATCAAGATTATGTAAGGTCAAATAAGAAAGAGAAATTGCAGCATAAACATGAGTGAATTGAGCTCCCTACTTGTTATGGAGGACCTTTGGGAGGCCAATACTATTTGTAACCTATCTCCCTACAAAGACATAACGAGTCAGTAATACCTTGGAGGGGGGAGTCTTGGAGACAACATAACACAAATGCAAGTCTTATCTAAGGGGTTCTTATATCAAGAAAACTATTAACATAAAGAGGAGGATTTGCGAGATCTAAATTTGAAAGGGGTAGATTGTGATGTTGCAATAGATGACCAAATACTACAACTTCATGTTGTGGCACACCTCATTGGCAAAAATATCATGTTATCTTTTGTTCACATATAAAATCAACTAACCAAGCTTACATACCAAAGTGAGATTAATTTTCCTTTAATGAGAATTTTAGAATTGTAGAAAAAGGCCCCAAATTATAAGTCTATATTACTAAACTATAAAACTAAAGATTTACAAACAAGAAGAAAAGTAGCCATTTTGCAGAAGTTGTGTAGCTCTTATATCATGTTTAAACATTGGCTAAGCAAACTCCAAATACCCCTACATTAAGCCTACCTACCTAAGACTCAAACCCATGATTTGCACTTTATTGTGCCTATAGATTATTATTACCGTGCATAGATTTTTGAAACTATATGGGGGCACTTTATTTTTCTTTTAAAGGATTAAAAGCGATGCAATGGAATTTTGGCAAAGGTAACAATGTAATGTGTTGTTAGTGGGACCCAAACAAATAACATATTACATTAATACATTTTTCTATAAAAACTAACAATGAAGGAACATATACTAATGACAAGTAACAAAAATACTTTTTAAGTGTGCATCTCCAATAATATAAAGTTGCAAATTATAAATAGACTATTTTTTCCACGATCTCTTGTTAGAATGGTTGAGTGTCAACATGGATCTTATCTTAGACATGGACATGTGAAGCTCAAAGTAAATGCACTCTTTTCCAAGGACCGATTATTCAAAATCTTTTCTTCGACTCCTTGATGTTCTAATTATAATCAAGTAAACAATTTTGTAAAATTCAATTCTAGAATTCATGTGTGTGTGTGTGTGTGTGTGTGTGTGTGTGTGTCGAGGACCAGATTATTCAAAATCTGTTCTTCGACTCCTTCGATGTTCTAATTATAATCAAGTAAACAATTGTGTGTGTGTGTGTGCGTGTGCGTGTGCGTGCGTGCGCGTGTGCGTGTGCGTGTGCGTGCGTGTGCGCGTGCGTGCGTGTGCGCGTGCGTGCGTGTGCGCGCGTGCGTGTGTGCGCGTGTGCGTGTGTGTGTGTGTGTGTCTCTGTGTGTGTGTGTGTGTGTGTGTGTGTTTTCTTTGACTCCTTCGATGTTCTAATTATAATCAAGTAAACAATTTTGTAAAATTCAATTCTAGAATTCTCTCTGTGTGTGTGTGTGTGTGTGTGCGCGCTTTGCATATTGCATGCTTGCGTGCGTCTTGTAACACATTTGCGCGTCATGGCGCGCAGCAGCGTCTGCGGTCTTGGGTGGAGTGCTTGCGCGCGCGGCGGTGTGTGTGTGCGCGGTGAGGGCGCGCGTGCGCGCGCGTAATGTGTGCGTGTCTTGTAGCGTGCGCGCGTGCGCGGCGTGTGCGCGTGTTGCGCGCGTGCGGCGTGTGTGTGTGTTGCGTCGCGCGCGTGTAGCGTGCGTGTGTGCGCGTGCGCAGCGTGTGTGTGCGTGCGTGTGCGCGCGTGCGTGTGCGCGTGTGTGTGCGCGTGTGTGTGCGTGTGCGCGTGTGCGCGCGTGTGTGTGCGTGTGCGGCGTGTGTGTGCGTGTGCGCGTGCGTGTGCGCGCGTGTGTGCGTGTGCGTGCGTGCGCGTGCGTGCGTGCGTGCGTGCGTGCGTGCGTGCGTGCGTGTGTGCGTGTGTGTGCGTGTGTGTGCGTGTGTGTGTGTGTGTGTGTGTGTGTGTGTGTGTGTGTGTGTGTGTGTGTGTGTGTGTGTGTTGATCTAACAAAAATGCTTGGTATTGTCCTTATCTATAAGACTGGCCAACTCTTTTTGAACTAATAAGAAAAATGATTACAAATAAATATGCATGAAACTCAAAATTTTAAGGGAAATATAGAGATGAAATTTGCAACAAATAAAATAGTGAATAAATATGTGCAAACCACAACATCAAATGATTGCTACACATTCTAAATTTGGAATGACTCTGAATAATCTAAACCTGAAATGAAAATGGTGCCACTACCAACTTCTACGCAGGGAAGCGACTTATGGTGTGGGAAAAGAAATATATTATGTGAAACATTGAAGTTACCCGCAAAACCCCATGGCCTACATGTCATTTAAATTTATTTATTATTTCAAATGTAGAGAAAATATAGATTCGAGTGTTTCTATATTAAAATGGAAGGTAAGGCAATGACTTTAAGTTAGAAGAAATTCCACTTATTGTTGGAGGGATTTACAGGAAAGACATCATCATATGCACAAAATCCAAGCCATAAACTTGATGTATCCTTTATGGAAAAATCCATATGATTCAAATTTGACATAAAATCAAATGTGGTTATGTATACAATACAATCGTATACCTATGGGCTATGACTTCAGTGTTAAAATTGTCAACGTCAGAGTCAAAGCCAAGATTGAACATTACAAGTTTGATCTACAAAAATTGCGCAATAGATAATGCCAGCCACTAAATGTTATTGAACGTTGGAAATAATGTTATTTACCTTTGTTGATCATTTTTAAAATCAAAATATTATACATAATTGATAATCTAGTCCACCATTAATGCTTTGCTCTTGGTCTCAAGAAATTTAAAGTGGAAAAATATCATCGGTAAAAAAAGAAAGATTAATTTTGTGATGATACGTACCTTACTAGATCTGAGAAACTCCAAAAGCTTCATCACTCGTGCAGTTAATCTCTTCACACCTGCATATTTAATGAGAAATAGGCTCCATTTTCCCAAAACATAACCATAGTTACGGTCTCACAAAACATAAAATTGTTATTAGCTTCTGTTTTACTGATTTTTAAAACCTACTCTTTTAAGCAAGATGTGGCTATAAGGACTTCACCTTTCCACTGCTTTTCTTTTGGCGCCTCAAAATGTTCCCTGTAGATAGCATTCCAGAGATATATAAATGAAAAAGAGGAGCCAAAAAAATGTAAACTCGAAGATTCATGGTTAAAGGGAAGTTCAGTTATGATTTCAATTCTCAAGCCATGCACAATTAAAATCAAATTAGTTAAAAGCTTCGTAGAAGACCGTAGTTGAATCTTTTAAGGTGGAACTAAATTTATGCTTGCATTTTTCTTAAATTATACCATTTGCATTGCTTTTTTCTTTGAACGGCTATTCCTCACCTTGCATGCTCATTTTGGCTTACAGCGACATCCTCGGACTATGTTCAAAGGTAAGGGGAGAGGTGCTTGTAATAAAGAAGATAGACAACGTAGTAGCACATTCTAAAAATTGAAAAAATAAAAAATAAAAAAAGTAAATGGAAAGCAAGAGTTTAATAGAGTAGAAGACACAAAAGAAGAGGACCCTCCATGGTAAGATTAATCTTGCTTCTTTAGAGAAATGTTTTTGATATTTATGGTGGCGAGTATAAGTATGTGAATCATTGGGTCTGTGATATTTCACTGGTTTACAACTAGCACTCGGACGCGAGCAGTGCGATGTGAATGCCGAAAGGAATGCAATTGAAGAAAGATTTGTGGAAAAGGGAAGGAAAATAAGAAGTGTATTTTTGTTGGTTAAGGTATTTGATTTGTTAGTTATATGGAGGAAGAGAGAGTGGAATAGAAGTTAAAATTAGTATGGTGGGTGGTGGTGTTTTGCATGGTTATGTTAGGGAGGAGCAACTATTTATGGTGATTGTTTAAAGGAAAGTACTTGAAATGCGATTGAAGAGAATGGGAAAAAATCAATAGTCCTATTGATGTCATTTATCAACAAGCATCAAAGTTAAGGATTGCGATTGGATGGTGTTCAATTTGATAGATAAGATAAAGACATGAATGAAAAATTAGAAATAAGGTGGTAATTAAATACCTACATGTCTGACACCTCTTTCATGGCTAGAATAGTTCTTACTAAAATAATATTTTTATTTGTGCTTGATATTATTATCTTCACGTCACTTGCATCATTCATATGAGTGCAAGTTATGATTAAACAGTCAAAACAGAACATGTGGGAAATTCCAAAGGTTGCTCATTCAAAACCCAACCACAATGCTTACTCCTTGGTTTCCCCCTTTTCAATTGTAAGGTGGAGTAAATATAGGAAACCATAAAATGTGCAAACAACCATCTATGAATAAACATTATGATTCTTGTCCTCAGTTGACAAGCAAATTTGAAAACATGGTATTGGGTGGTTATGAGCCTCCTCCATAATGCAATTGTATAGGTAATGAGTTGGTTAGAATTCAAACTTACATGACCAACATTTCTGGAATCGATGGTGGCATATCCAGCCAGGGATACTCCCGGTGGTGTCATCCATCTACGAGCATCGGTGTCAAGGATAAAAAATGGGTGGGCTTCAATTTGTTAGATAAGACAAAGACATGAATGGAAAGTTAGAGAAAAGGTTGGAATTAAATATGTACATGTCCGACACCTATTGCATGGGTGAAATTGTTATTAGAAAGTTAGCTTTTATTATATATAGCTAGCAGAATAACGAAAGGGTTTTTATCAACAACATTTCTAACGAATGCGCTCATAAAAATATGCTAACATCAATGATACAATAAGCTTGAGTCGGGATCATACCATGGGGAATTTGACGGTACGGATTGTCTTCAATCCTTGGTAACTAAGGCCAAGAAATATGTGTAAGCTCCATATTGGATAAAAAAGACCTTGTTTATAAAAATCTTTATGTTTACTTTTGTATATATATGAATTTAGGAATTGGTATTTTTAAAAAAGGGATAAGATATGTGAAGCAATACATATTTGTAAAAGCAAGAAAGTGGTTCAATATATAATTTGTTAATGGTTGTGATTGTATAAATCTCTCTCCATTAAATACTAATACACAAGTAATTGCCATGCACTTTATTCACTAAAAAAATATGTTGGACGAGGTTTATTCATCAAAATATAGAAACCATAAATCGATGCAAAAAAAAATGGTGCATTATGACAACCGAAGGGGATGAGTTGAAGAAGTGAAAATTGAGGGAGAAAAACACTACACGAGGAAGAGGGGAAACAAAGGAGGAGTTTGAGGGAGGAGAAGTTCAAGAATGGGAAGAATGTTGAAGGGAACGTATGTGAAACATTTCTTTATTCTTACAACTAAAACATACAAACCACACATTTTTTTGGAAATAATTTAAATTGGAGAAAAGGGGGGTGGAGCAAGTAACTGCCAACAATGGCATCCCTTGTGATTTAAGGGTAGTTAGAACACATTTAAATTTAAGTGGAATTATATTCTTTTTCTGATAAATTTTAGAGATAAGGACACGTGAAGTGGACCATCATGCCAAGTTAAGTCATTGTAGTTGTTGAGTTAGATAACCACAAAACAAAAGGCCAATCATATGGTTTTGTGTCGTATTTAGAGACCAATCTCTTATGCCATTCTCCATGCTCTCCTAGGTAATAACATGTATCATTTGTAAGAGTTTTCCTTATGGATTTGTAGCCAAGACTTTATCCTTAACATTCCAGGTTCTTAACACTTGGATAAATTTGAAGTATTGTCATATGTATCTATATTAGGAAAGGTTTTCACGGTGACTACTCTTGCATCGAATTAACCACAACTAGAAATTTTATCACCAAGGTTTGAACACATGACCTAATACTACTCTTATCATGATTACCCTACTAGCTTGTTCGACAAATATATGAAAACACTAATCATTCTTTGAGTGGAATTCATTGGTGTATTGCATGGAGAGGTGGGTTGGTTGGTCACATTGCAAAGTTTCCATCATCATCACTTGTAGATAGGGAACTTGCATATGTTTGACTTCCAAACTCTACATGTGTTAGATATAGAAACTATATCTTAAGGGTTCCTTCTATCATTGATTTCATGCACATTTTTAGTTGGGTTTTTATTTAGCGATTAAGGTAGAAACTATGGTTTCCCATTCAATTGATTGGTTTGAAAATTATAATTTAGTTTATTTATCATGGCAATTTATATTAATGGTGCAAGCCTTCATAGATCATTTGTTTCCTAGTCCATTATTGAGGCATGATACAAAAACTTTGTGATACGTTCCTTCTATTGTCAATTTCATGTTGTAAACACAAAATCACACACTTGGGTACATTTCTAGGTCCTAAAAGCATACTAGTATTTACATGATTCCTAAACAAGAAAACTAGTGGTTAACAACTATCTTTGGCCTCTTTTCTTTGTCTCTTGTTTTCTATTTGGTCTTACACACCCTACAACCCAGTCAATAACTTTACTTGTTTATCTTTCATGGCTTCGACACCAATGCCCAGCCAGACAACTGCACCCAAGCACTCATGTCCCCTTTTCGTGCCCCCTAACCCTTTCTTACTTTACTCGCTCCTTTTGGATCTCTTTTATCTTTTGGGCATCTTTTTCACTTATGGATCGATCTTCCAGTTGTCAATTACAAAATTCAAACAAGGGAATCATATAAATACATAGTTATGTGTTCAAAATGAAGGACTAAGCACTAAGCATTACTATCATCACCTAATCTTGCATTCAAAAGGAACCTAAAGCACTCCAAGGCATTCATCTAGTATCCATTCAAGGGACAAGGGACTGCATACACAACATAGGAAGGGGAAGTTCATTTTATTCCATCCACACATTCTACTACATTTCTACATTCTAGCTATATCCCGTTATCAAGTGCAACTTGCACAAGGGCATCTAGGGAACAATTTCTACACACACTCACAAGAACTACATGGAGTATGAGATGTAGTGCAACACTCAGTTGTAATTTCACTCTTGGGGTGACCGTCGGGGTCAATCTGACTCCCCATTTTGTATTTTCCTTTTTAGGTTTGATGTGGTTTGTGGGCTTGTGTAGGTGAAACTTTATTTTGCAAGTTATAGGTACCTTTGGCGATCAAGGAGATACTAGCAGCCGATCAACAGAGAACAATAGTGAAGACCTTGTGATTCACCAAAGAGTAGATCATGATCTCCTGCGCAGTCACCAATGCCTGTAAGCGGTCTTCAACGCCCATGCACCCTTACCCTATCCCAGGCGCTCGTGTTCGGCCTTATCCTTGTATTTCAAATTTATTGTGAGAAGTAACGACACTCTTCCCAGTATATTCATCAATTTTCTCTGCCGATCAATCCAAAATTGTGCAGAAATCAACTAAGTCTTCTTTTCTCTATCTCTTATTTAGGGTTTCATATTTCAAATCTTAGTTTTCTTCTGCCACTATTTTACTTTAACATTTATACATCAATTACTTTGCAATACTTTGATTTAATTTATAATTTATTAAATCACATGCACATTTTGAATTAGATTTTTATTTGGCATTAAAGGTAAAAATTATGGTTTCCTTCATCAATGGTTTTAACAACATTTTCCATGAATGACCACCAACACAAAAAAATTTGATCCATTTATCCTACTCGACCATGCATTTCCCCAACATGTGTTAGACAAAACCACTAAAAATCATGTCTAGAAATGATTATTGACATAATTAATGTTTGACACGTTGTAAAAAAATTTAAAAAGTGCTCTTAGGTCCTCCTTCAATGTTTTATCTCATCCAAGATTATAAATAGGGAATGCTTTAGTTTGAAGATTATAATTCAATCAATCAGTTGGAAGATTATAATTTGGTTTATTTATCATGACACTTAATATCAATGGTGCAAGTCTTCATAGATCATTTGTTGTCTAACCCATTTCTAAGGCATGAAAATACATTTGTAATGAAATATAAAAATGCTCACTACTCAGGAGAGCGTAACACTCAAAATCTTGACAAAAATGATGGATTATAAATTTTCATGAAAGATGAAATGTTTGGAATTTTTAAAAGTAAATGTCTTGTCGGAGGAGCTACTTTAAAATTTTCGGACCCTCCAATATTTTCAGCTATAAATGTTATTGTACTACGTTAACCCCATTCCACCATGATCACCTTCATGCCTGCAAACTCCTCCTCTCTTTTCCTAAACGCCTATTATACGACCACTGTACTTATAACACATGTAGGCAAAAGACCAAACCAAAACTTATCCACATCCAAACCAAAACAAGGGAAAACCAAAACCAAATCGAAAATGGAAAGCCAAGGGCATGTATTTCTCACGGAAAAGACGTCATTTTGTTTGGAAGCAACAATTTGGCATCCACATACACAACTATTCCTCTAAAAGACGATGATGTTGTATAAATTGAAGTTGAACGCCAATGGTTTGAATCATTTAAGTTTTGACGAAACCCTTGATCCACCTTACTACTCCCGAGGAGTTTCTCTAATTCGACAATAATAATGATGATGAAAACAATAATGATAGTGACAATATATCGATGACGATAGGATAAGATTTTGAATGAAGAGAGTGATGTTACAAATAGTTTGTATTCCTCAAACCGAGCTTCTCTGATAAGAGTATATTTAAAGGTAGCCAATAGTAAACAATATCTTGTTTGACACCACAAAAATAAAAAATTATGAAGCATTCCATGAGATGACATTTTGTCAAACATTTCATGTACATCATTCTAAGGAAAAATAATCTTTTTTATTATGCTTTGATGCTTTGATTAGGAATTTTGTCTAGATTAAATTTCAAATTTGGGGGAAATTACTTGAAAGTTACTAAAATCTATTAATTTTAACATAACAATAGCGTCAAGTATGTGCATTCTTTACACAACTTTCAAGTAATATAGCCATCACTGAGAAAACATGTCTGTTAATGAGATTTAAATATACATTTAACTGAAATAAAATTCGATACAAAATATATTCATATTCATGATTCCATATGCTCGATATACAATAAATTTACAAATATCTCATTCTCGATCTCTATGCTTTGTGTATATAATTAATACAAATATCCAATGATCTTGTATACTAAAAATCCATGACATATTTGTGTTCTACAAGTATTATCATGGTGCTACATAACAAAGAGTAAACATAGCTATATTGTATGAAAATGGCCACCTGAATCGTCATTTTAAACATCACGGAAAAAATATTTTGTGTATCAGATATTTACCTAGTAGATTCGATACAAACAATGAAAATTTAAAATCTAGGTGAAATTGACCTCATTTTACGTGCTTTAGATGACGAGATCACCTTGGTAAAGTAAAAGTGAAAAAATTAAAACAAGGTTAATAAAACATATTGCTTACCAAGCATTGTTATGAATTAAGATCTATAGGTCAGGAATTATCACCGGGTTTTCCTTTTTCAAAGAATGAAAAAATATGTTTTATGGGAGTAAAATGCAACAATGCAGATAAAATGAAATGGGAATGAAAGCATTTTGATTGAAAATAATCATTGCTTGGATTGATGTTGGGGAGGTCTGAGGGTGATTGATCTAAACGATCGGGGATTTAGAAAGAAAAGAAAGGTTGTGAAAGAGCACAACCACCTTGCGACTCAAGAGGTGTAATATGGGTTGGGCATGAGGGAAAATGTTGTGAGAGAACACAAGAATCATAATACCAAACTTGCATAAAAATGAAGAAATCAAAGGATTGCAAGGCTCAGATGTTTATCCTTCAATCCAAACCAAAAAAAACCTACATTGATCTAAGTCAATCTTGTAAATAGAGAAAAAATTCACAATGCACTTACTTTTATTAGAATGATATTATTCTTATTGATCATCATTTGGTGGCTATAATCTAAAAGGTTATTTGTGAAAACAAAGGAATTAAATTTTGATTGATCAAGTGAATGGTGGCCATTTATTTGATCAACTTCTTATATAACTTATAATAACAGCCACTGATTTTCCCTATGTATGTCAGAGAAAGGTCAGGATTTCTATCCGAGACAACACCTTTCCGCGTAGTGAAATCATTGAGAAAAGTACAAAATACATATGTGCAAATACAACATGGTTAAATAAAAAAACACAATCTAATGAAAATGTATCAATAAGCGGTGTACATAGACATAGAAACAGATGTCAAGATGGATGAAAGAGAGATATTTCAATAGACATATGTCTTGAGGCATGTCATACACACGAAAAAGAAGCCTCCTCTTCTTGCAGTGTGCCTTGGTGAAGTCTTCTTGTCAATCTCTATTCAAGCATAGGCATCCTCTCAAGCTCTACTCAAGCATAGTCACTCCTAGATTCTTAAAGAACCTATATTTTAATGCTCTTAAACACAATGAGATCACTCTGAATTGCACAATGAATGCCACCATCACCTTCTTCCCTCGACACTCTACCAGGTTTAGGATTTTCATAAAGAGGTGCATGATCACCTTTATTTTGTTTCACACTCCCTTGTTTATGTTATGGGCCAACACATTGGAGGGAACATAGTTCATATAGTAAAGAAATATGTGGGCATGGGTCATCTTACAAGACTCCGGGTTACACAACGATGGTAGGCTAAGGCATGCATTTCTATTGTGAGTGTCAAATGCAACTCTACTTCTCATCTTATTCTTATTAGGAAACAAATATATAAAAATGAGAAACTACTTGAGCTTTAATATTTGCATGCTTCTATGAAATTTCTAGGAAATATCATGGATAAGGTGGGTATCCATTAGTAGATTTGATCCCGAGGGAGTATTTGGAGCTCCCAGAGGAGACCATGCAATCACGTGAATATTATGTGTTGGTGCTCAAAGTAGTCTCACCCCATCGACCTTTGAGATCCCTCAGTTTACGGCCTTTGTTACGTTTTCTATCTCCCCAGGCTCAAATGGTGGCTCTCCTGCATTTTACGGTTTGACGGGTGTAATTTCCTAGTCAAAATTACTTCTCGGCATCAGTTGAAAAGTGGCCCTTTCTGGTTGGATGCGGCTCTGCAGGGCACTTTAAAAATTCTAAGGCTCGCTTCAACCTAAAACATGTCCATATGGAGGCTTCCGTCGGGCCTTCCCATACTTAGACTTTTCACGCAACTTCCTAAAGGGGCCTGGGACATGTGGAGGGACCACGCATGTTTGGGGACCGGCCCTTGAGTTTTATTTTGAAGAAGCACCAGGAGGACACTTGGAGACTCTGTCGGACTGAGACACGTGTTGGGCCCGCGCTTGTTTGGGGTCTCTACTTTTGGGACCATCTCAAAGTGTGCCATTGAGACACATAGCAGGTGGGGAAATGGAGGTGCGGGCCTGCGGGGAAAATATGGAACTTTTTCCTTTTTGGAAAAAGGGATAAAATTTGTAAGTTGAAGCGCAGGTCCGTTGGGACCCACATTGGGACACGTGTCAAGCCCATTTTCTGAGGGCGGAGGGGCGGAGAAAAATGTTAACATTTTACTTTTTCCAAAATATTATAAAATGTCAAAAGGTGCCCCCAGACCCATTTCCAATCACATTTTCCATGTGGAGGGCTCAGATTAAAAGTTGAAACGCAGGATCAATGGTAGTTGTGCATTTCATTTGATTTTGCCACCATTGAAGCTCCAGGATGTTTGGAGATGCATTTTTGCATCATTCTTCATCAAATTTTTGGTAAATTTGTGTCGTTTGGGTCTGCAAAGTTTAATTGGATCAATTCGGGAGCTCAATTTGTAGATTTGAAGTACTCTTGAAGTGATTTTTGCTCGGGCTCATGTAAAAATGCAAGATGCCAAATCCAGAAGTCACAGAGTAAAATTTCAGAGGGAAAAAGGATGAAATGATTAAAGGTACAAGCACAAAAGGTGAAAAAAGTGTTGCCTCGAGAGCAAAAAAAGGATGACCTGTCAAGTCCGGTATCATGCGAGGCTCCAAAAATGATTAAAAAGGGGATTTCTCACATGATAGAATCAAAATGATTAAAGGGACTCCCAAAAAGTTGTGGCATGGTATCCTAGTCATTAGTCGAAGGCCCAAGAAACGTGATCTGTTCACAGTTGGTCCACTGGAAGATTTCGGATCTGAATTTGTTAAATGTCTCTGTCTAAAACAAATTGGTAACAAGCAAAGGTCCCTCGAATATTCTTCTCTTTTGAGGGAAAAGGTGTTGCAGGCGCCAAGGATGAATAATATGCCTCCAGTTAGAACAATGATGCAAATATTTGCAATGATTCACCTTTTTGAAAACACCTGGCAACTTTTTTGAATTTGTTGAATGTCACTTTCTGCAAATCATGATCCGATATGTGCAAAAATTTGCTTTGAATATTCCTCTTTTGGGGGAAAATTAGATGTAAAGGGTGTATTATAAATGCAATGAGATTACTCTTGCAAAAGGTCGGAGTTCATTTTCACGAGAAAATTTTGAGAAAAGCTCATCCTCTAAGAAAACTTTCTGAGAAACCAAGTTAACTTCCTTTGTGTTAGATTTTCATTCATGTTGAGTTGGTTATGTATAGCCATCAACAAGCTCTGAGATTGTTTAAATAACTCTCCCCTACTGATGAATATGATAAATTTTGAGTTAATTATGTCAAATCTCTGGAAAATTTTGTGTTTATTTCACTTTCAGAATGTCTGCAAGTAGTTTTTCTTGTTCCTATTGCAATCTTGTATCAAAATATCTTTGAATCACACAAATCTCAATCCTTGTGATAGTTTAGTGGCATCTACAATTTCATTTTTCAGAAGAGCTTTCATCTGGGAATGAAATAAATGATTTAAAATCACTTTTCTTTCATCTGTTGATAGAGATTGTTTGTAAGCCTCTGGGTGTACCTCAGGCGTGATGATCTTAGATTTTGATGTTTTATTGGGTCTTCTAACTTGAGCCTTCGTGCTAGAATCTCAAAGATTGTGTGAAAAATTGCATGTCTTGGCCTCCATTGATGCACACCTTTTGGTTGAAGGAATGTTTTAACTATTTTGAAGCTTTCTGTTATTGATTTCTCCATTTTTGTGAAGTTTCTCAAGGATCTGGAAAATTCCAATCTATCTTGTTGATCTCCCACCAAAAATTATTCAAATAACCAATCCTACCCCAAACTACCCCTGTTTTGCTCTATATCCACAAAAGAACAAAATCCATTTGCTAAAGTATGCAGAACAGATCAAGATTCCAAATGTCTTCAGTAACCTTAGCCTTGTGTTGAAAATATCTCCATAATCTGGAAGTGACAACTCGTGAGAGTCAGATTTGGTGTGTTGATCATATTTTCCCAAGGTCTTCTCTATAAAATTTGTGCAAAGAAGGATTTACCAGCATTCTTCAATAATAGAGGTTACAAAATAGGTTCTCTTACCTTGGTTGAAAGGCACAACCTAAAATAGTTAGGATAAGATCACATCCTTTTAAGGTGCTACCCACTTCTTCAAAGCTTGAGTGCTAAAAAGTTAGATAGATTGCTTCCCCGGATACAAAAACATACACATAATCATCTATTTGACCTCTGAGTGTCTTGTCAAATCCATGATGTTGCTCGGTTTGTGAAGAAGAGTAAATCTAGGTACCAACACCAAATGGCGCCATTGCGGGGACTCTTTGAAGAATTTAAAGTTTCCAGACCCTGGTAATGTTTCTTGTAGTTCTGTGTGCAAATACATTTTGTAAACATCATTATCTGATCAGATCTGTAAGGATTGAACAAAATTATAAGTTACTGCGTGTTGTCTGTCCAATTTTTCCAGCAGTTATTATACTAAGTTTGCCTCACCATTGATAAATTTGGGTGAAGGAGGGTCTGATTTGTAAAGCTTTGCATGATTTTTAGTGCTGACAAACATTTGATAGATTATTTTAGTGCATTTTTGCACAACTAGGGTGAAAATACTTAGTGGCGACTCCGGGTTGTTTTGATTTTGATAAATGCCAGTGTCTTAACCTCTATCAATTGTGAATTTGTTACTAATCTTTGCAAAGCTGGAAGGAAGAAGATATTTCTTCATTGCGGACCCTAGTAGAAGGTTGTTTCCAGAGTTTGAAAAGTCTAATTCAGAAGGAGGAAAAATTTGGAAGGTTGTCGGAGATCAAGCATCAAAAAAGAGATCTCCATTGGTAAAATTGATCGGCACGTGGTTGAAGATTGCAATACTTCCTCAACTGCTTCTGAATCAGGTAGCATCTCTGTAAATCTGATTTCTCCATCTGGAGAGGGTCCATCATCTATATTTAAAACATTTGCTTCTCGATCTACCCCTGTGTTTTCAAAATCTAATAAAGTTTTCAAAGAGACAGAGCCATTGGGGGATAGTCATTCTGAAAATTGTATCCATGTACCACACAGACCCCTCACTCCTCATCACTTTGTTTCTCCTGTAAGGTCACCTCCTCAGAATAATATGGCTCAACCTCCACCTAGACCTCCATTTTCATTAATACTTTTGGTCCCATCAGTTTTAGAGGTATGGATGGCTATCCGAATGTTGTGTCATAGGATGTAAGAAACAGATTGCCCAAGTTTCAAGGAAATAATGCAATAACTAGTGATCGAACTTGAAACTCTTTGTCAATATGATGGAGGATTTTGAAATAGAGTTTGAAGATGTATACATTAAATTGTTTATTCATACATTAGAAGAGGATGCAAGGGACTGGTATAAATCTCTACCTGATAACTCTATTGATTCTTGGACTAAAATGAAGAATGCATTTAGATTGCAGTATGGTGACAAAATAGACCCTAGGTTTCTTTTGTCAGAATTTGAGAACATCAAAAATAATCCTAATGAATCAGTGCATGATTTTAATACGAGATTCAATAAGACATTGAGAATATTTCCTGTGAATTTGAGGCCATGTGATGAATCTTGTCTTATAAAGTATGCTTTGATGCATTTGACAAGAAGGTGCATACTATTTGAGGGATAAAAACCCTGGCACTTTGAGGCAAACCTTTACCATGGCTCTGCAAATTGAGAACAACATCAAAGCAGTTGGAAAAACTCCTAAGAGGGAGGGTGTCAAACTGATAAACCCAGAAAAACCTCAAGCAAGCAAGAGTGTGGATCTTGAGGAGGCTGTTAAAACTTTGGTAGGGGTTGTCAAAGAAATCTCTTACAAACTAGCCCAGGCAGAGAAAGGAATTGGGTAGAGTTCACAAGGTCAGCAAAAGGCACAAAATCATGATAGATTTGGCAATCATCCTAGGGGTGATCAGAGGTCAGATGAAAGAGGTAAAGGACCCATGGGATTTGCAAGTAGACATCCCCAAGCACGTGAAAGTAGAATGGTCCCTGATCCTCTAACTACCCGGTTGTTGTTGTTGATGAAGCCAATGAGATTGATTGGTGTGATAGATGCTTTCTGCCCCATCCTCCATGTGAAGTAAATCAACAAGAAGAAGAAGCTGATAATGATGATGGTACTGATGATGATGCATGCATGGTGGATTCCTCTACGAGTTCACAGTAGGGAGCAACCTCAACTGAGCTGATGAGTGCCAGAACTGCTAAAGATTTATGGGATTGCATTCACCGGGTATTACCTCTTCCTCCCACTCATACTTTTGAAATTGATATGGTGCAAGATTTTGAACTTCCTAATAATGATTTTGAGTACCTAAGAGCTCTAATGATTGAGAAGTATGATGGAGGGATACCTTCTGAGGAGGATAGGCAGTTGTTAATGAATGTTGTGGTTGGCCATGAAAAATAATATAATACCAGGAGTAGGGTTGCCAAAGGGGGGCCTTAGGCCAAACCAAAAATTCCAGTGCTTACCAGTATCCCAAAAGAGACTCCAAAGAAAGATACATCTGGAAAAGGCCTTGTTGTCTCAAGTAGAACTTGTGTCCCTCCCTATGCTCAAACTGTAAAAAATCTTGTGCCATCAGATGAATTTGTAAACCTCCCTCCTAACACTACATTACCCAAATATGTTCCTTGTGACATAGCCCAAATCTTGAGTCAGATCAAGATTTTTGTTCCTATTGTTGAATTGCTTAGAATCCTAAGCATAGGAATAGAGCATTTGAATATTTGGGATTTAAAGAAGAAAAGGTCACCCAAGGCAGAAATGTAAATAATGTTGAGACTCATCCTACCATTTCAGAGTTGAAAAAACCCCAAGTACTGGAAGAACTAGGTGAGCCACCTGAAGTATATTTGGGAACATCCTTGGTTGAGTCTCAGCTGAAGGTGGATCCATTTTTTACTACTTTGATTATTAAGGATAAGTTGTTACACAATTGTATGTTTGATTCTGGAGCATCATGCAATGTTATGCCTCTTGAGGTCATGAATGAGTTGGATCTCAAAGTAACAACAACTTATGGGAAGTGTACTGCCATGGATTCTAGGGAGGTGCTAGTGGTTGGATGTGTCAAGGGTCTGATAGTGCAACTTGCAGCTTATCCGGTAAGAACCTAAAACTTGATGTTGTTATTGTGGATTGCCCTGCCAAATGGGGTATGTTGTTGTCTAGAAAATGGGTTGCAAATGTTGGTGGGAGTGTTCAAATGGATATGTCATATGCCACCATCCCATTGAGGGCAGCCTTGTCAAGTTACCTAGTGAAAAGAAAATGTTATATCTTATTGAGGACCCCAACAATGCTTCTTATGAAGTATTGCATGCAAATATTGATATTGATAACTCTGTGAGCTATGTTTCTTTCAAGGAATATGAAATTGGTCAATGCAAGTATCATGAGAAAGATGATTTTCCTGAGACTTTGATGTTTGATGCAGCCCCAAAGATGTTAGAAAACTTGACCCAAGCACAAAGGATAAGCCTGAAGAAATGTGGTCAGATAGTGACTTGGATGGAAAAGAGAGGCAATCATATGACCAATTGTTAAAAACATATCAGAACTACTTAGCATGGTCATATCCAAAATGGCAGCACTTGAAGTTTTTCCTTGATTATTTTCTTTGAATCAGGATGCTCTCCATTGTATGTGTATAGTTCTTTGTTCTCATCTACTTTTGTGTTTTGTTCATTTTGGTCCTTGGTGACCTGGTTTTGCTGGTTTCTCGGTTTGGTTTTGGAGGATGGTTGTGGTTGTTCTGCTATGCTAGCTTTTTATTTGACTTTGTTGCCCAATGGTATGTTTTTGGCACTTGGGCTGTTCTTGGCACTTGGTCTGCTATTGGTTCTTGTGGTACTCATGGGAGTGCCCATCCCCGAGTCAGAGCCTATGTTGGTGCTCAAATTAGTCTCACCCCATCGACCTTTGAGATCCCTCAGTTTGCAGCCTCTGTTACATTTTTTGTCTCCCAGGCTCAAATGGTGGCTCTCATGCATTTTACGGTTTGATGGGTGTAATTTCCCGGTCAAAATTACTTCTTGGCATCAGTTGAAAAGTGGCCCTTTCTGGTTGGATGCAGCTCTACGGGGGCACTTTAAAAATTCTAAGGCTCACTTCAACCCAAAACATGTCCACGTGGAGGCTTCCGTCGAGCCTTCCTATACTTACACTTTTCACGCAACTTCCTAAAGGGCCCTGGGACACGTGGAGGGACCGTGCATGTTTGGGGACCGGCCCTTGAGTTCTATTTTGAAGAAGCACCAGGAGGACACTTGGAGAATCTATTGGACTGAGACACGTGTTGGGCCCGCTTGTTTGGGGTCTCTACTTTTTGGGACCATCTCAAAGTGTGCCATTGAGACACGTAGCAGGTGGGAAATGGAGGTGCGGGCTGCGGGGAAAATATGGAACTTTTTCCTTTTTGGAAAAAAGGGATAAAATTTGTAAGTTGAAGTGTAGGTCGCTGGGACCCACATTGGGACACGTGTCAAGCCCATTTTCTAAGGGTGGAGGGGCAGAAAAAATGTTAACATTTTACTTTTTTCCAAAATATTATAAAATGTCAAAAGGTGCTCCCAAACCCATTTCTAATCACATTTTTCCATGTGGAGGGCTCAAATTAAAAGTTGAAACACATGATCAATGGTAGTTATGCATTTCATTTGATTTTTCCACCATTGAAGCTCCAGGATGTTTGGAGATGCATTTTTGCATCATTCTTCATCAAATTTTTGGCAAATTTGTGTCGTTTGGGTCTGCAAAGTTTAATTGGATCAATTTGTAGATCTGAAGTACTCTTGAAGTGGATTTTTTTCTTGGGATCTTGCAAAAATGTAAGATGCCAGATCCAGAAGTCACAGAGTAAAATTTTAGAGGGAAAAAGGATGAAATGATTAAAGTTACAGGTGCGAAAGGTGAAAAAAGCATTGCCTTAAGAGCAAAAAAGGATGACCTGTCAAGTCTAGCTACGCGGAGGCTCAGAAAAATGATTAAAAGGGGTTTTTCGCATGAAAGAATCATAATGACTAAAGGGACTCCCGAAAATTTGTGGCATGGTATTATATTCATTAGTCGAAGGCCCAAGAAACATGATCTATTCATAGTTGGTCCACCTAGAAGATTTTGGATCTGAATTTGTTAAATGTCTCTGTCTGAAACAAATTGGTAACAAGCAAAGGTCCCTCGAATATTATTCTCTTTGAGGGGAAAAGGTGTTGTAGGCACCAAGGATGAATAATATGCCTCCAGTTAGAACAATGATGCAAATATTTGCAATGATTCACCTTTTTGAAAACACCTGGAAACTTTTTTGCGAATCATTGAATGTCACTTTCTACAAATCATGATCCGATATGTGCAACAAAGGTGCTTCGAATATTCCTCTTTTGGGGGAAAATTGGATGTAAAGGGTGTATTATAAATGCAATGAGATTACTCTTGCAAAAGGTTGGGAGTTCATTTTCACGAGAAAATTTTGAGAAAAGCTCATCCTCTGAGAAAACTTTATGAGAAACCAGGTTAACTTCCTTTGTGTTATATTTTCATTCATGTTGAGTTGGTTACAAGTGTATAGCCATCAAAAAGCTCTGAGATTGTTTAAATAACTCTCCCCTGCTGATGAATATGATAAATTTTGAGTTAATTTGTGTCAAATCTCTGGCAAATTTTGTGTTTATTTCACTTTCAGAATGTCTACAAGTAGTTTTTCTTATTCCTATTGCAATCTTGTATCAAAATCTCTTTGAATCACATAGATCTCAATCCTTGTGATAGTTTAGTGGCATCTGCAATTTCATTTTTCAGAAGAGCTTTCATCTAGGAATGAAATAAATGATTTAAAATCACTTTTCTTTCATCATTGATAGAGATTGTTTGTAAGCCTCTGGGTGTACCTCAGGCATGACTGATCTTAGATTTTGATGTTTTATTGGGTCTTCTAACTCGAGCCTTCATGCTAGAATCTCAAATATTGTGTGAAAAAGTGCATGTTTGGGCCTCCATTGATGCACACCTTCAGTTGAAGGAATGTTTTAACTATTTTTGAAGCTTTATGTTATTGATTTCTCCATTTTTTGTGAAGTTTCTCAAGGATCTGGAAAATTCCAATCTATCTTGTTGATCTCCCACCAAACAATTATTCAAATAACCAATCTTACCCCAAACTACCCCTGTTTTGCTTTGTATATCCATAAAACAACAAAATCCATTTGCTAAAGTATGCGAGCAGTTCAGGATTCCAAATGTCTTCAGTAACCTTAGCCTTGTGTTGAAAATATCTCCATAATCTGAAGTGACAACTCGTGAGAGTCAGATTTGGTGTGTTGATCATATTTTCCCAAGGTCTTCTCTATAAAATTTGTGCAAAAGAAGGATTTACCAACATTATTCAATAACAGAGGTTACAAAATAGGTTCTCTTACCTTGGTTGAAAGGCACAACCTAAAATAGTTAGGATAAGATCACATCCTTTTAAGGTGCTACCCACTTCTTCAAAGCCTGAGTGCTAAAAGGTTAGATAGATTGCTTCCCAGCTACAAAATCGACATACATAATAATCGATCTGCCTCTGAGTGTCTTATCAAATCCATGATGGTGCTCGGTTTGTGAAGAAGAGTAAATCCGGGTACTAACATTATGCTTACTAAAAAACTTGATCAGTTTGTTTTGTTGCCATAATGGATGCATCTCCACCCATTGTTTCAGTAAGTTAAAAATAATTACAACATTTTTGTGTGACTCTACCGTGCTTAAACTTCACTCATATTCGATAGTTGAGCATGACTCATTACATGATCGATGGAAGGAGGAATTTTCGCATAACTGAGTATGTCTTAAATTTTGTTAGAGAAAAATTTACTTGAGTCTTTATGGATTGGGAAAACCCCATCTCCATACACCACTCCATTCCTTTCCGGGTAGACTTTATATCTAATAGAAAAAACTCATTTTCTTTCAGCCAAGAGAATGGAGTCTCTATTATGAGATTGATGGGTCGAGTGGATAAGGTATAGATCCACATGCTCCAGCTGCAAATTCTTGATTATTACAAATAGTTCAAGAATTAAGATTTTCTGCAAAAGGAAGAGAACATAAGACTGAAATTGTAATAAGGAAATAATACTTACAAACTATTTTTGATTGCAACAATAGGGTCATCGTGTTTTGAACCTCATACTTTTCTAGTGACAAAAACATCTTCTCTGTTGACAAACCCATTTTGAAAAGTTGTATTCAAAGCTTCTCCTATGCATTCTCGGATCTTGAATTTCTTGTTATGTCAAAGTGCCTATAACCCACCTCATCTGGATCTATTTCTAAAGAATCTTGGAATGATCAACACTTTGAAACCAGTGAGTTCAATGACTCGTCTAAGCTTTGGATGAGGATGGAATTTGAATTTGGACACCATTCATGCATGTGTACAAATTTTCCTTTTTCCTTTCAAGTACATTATTACTAGGTCACATCCATTTTAATGTCCAAGCCTTCTGATATTTCGGTAGGTGACATATATTACATGAAGAGCATTATGGGACTGGTGAAGGGCCTGTGGTAGATTAAGGATCGAGAGGTTGACATGTGCGAGATGTTGAGGTGCGTTTGATGCAAGTCATTGATCTCCCGACACTGTAAGAGACCCTAAAGGCCATCCCCATTGTAAGAAATTCCTTGACATAGTAAAATTTTTGAAGACAATCACAAGAATTCTTTCAAAAAATGATGTGATATTTTCATAATTAGGATGTAATTAACTCAATTTAGGTGACTTGTGTTTGGAAAGCCATTAAAAAAATAAAACATCACCCATAGGAAAAAGGATCAGCATCTCTAGTTTTCATAAGCTATGAATGTTGGAGAGATCAAGAGAATATCAAAAGAGGCAAAAGAAGTGTCCCCTTATGAACAATGGGTTGGCTGAAGAATTTGTAGTTGTGAATGCAACCAACAATTCAGGGGACAACAATCCCTCCTCTTTGATTGGGAGGTTCCCATATTCAAACCAAAATTATACCTAGAATATTTACAAATACATGTTCTATTAAATCTTGTTGAGGATGCTAGTTTCATTAAGTAATCTCATAATTTTGAATACGAGGAGAAAAAAGTTAAGAAAAGAACAAGCTTAGATGAAAGAAAGGGAGTAGGAACAACACTTTCAAATAAGAAGGAAATATATCTTATTTTACTTCTGCATGTGAGTAAAAACTCAAGAAAAAACACATCTACATATAAAGGAAAACCATTGATGTAAACAAGATACAAATTGAATCAAAGTTCAATGATTCTTGGAAAACAAGGATGAACTCAAAGTTTCATTATCCAAAACATGTATATGGTGCAAAGAACAAATAGAGATATGAAGGAAAAAATAGATAGAACAAGAGGGAAAAGAGAAGCTCTCTTATGTATTCAAAATTAATATAATTTACATCAGAGTTTCTAGCATCAAACCACTTTACAATTAAAAATCAAGCCTTTTATAGGCAAGAGGGGAGGAATAACTATCCAAACTAACTAATTGTTAATTATAGACACAAAATCACACACTTTGGGCAATTATTTAGTCTCGGTCTCGTAGTATTATTGATATGGTTCTTAAGTGAAAAAGAGTACTAATTAACCCATGTCTTTGGCCATCTTGCATTATTTTTTTGTTGCTACTTTCGATCTTACACCTGTACTTTCCCAGTTTGTACTTTTATATTGTGTTTTCCTTATTTTTGTACTAGGGCGCCCAACTAGTACTGGGGCACCCCAAGTGCCCTAGTCCCCTGTGGGTGCCCTGATCCTCTTTGCACTTTCCTCTCACTTTTTGGGAACTTTCTAGTCACTTGAGTTTCTTATATTTTTGTGGTTTGTCTTTTCGGGGTTGATTACGAAATTCAAAGAAGATAATCATATAAATATTAAGTTATGAGACCATAATGAGGGACCAAGCACTAAGCACTACTATCACCACCTAAGGTTGCATCCATCAAAGGATTTTATTGCTCCATTTACATCCATCTAACTCCATCACAAGGGAAAAAGGTTAGTTTTCTACATCACACTTCATAGAAGGGGATTTTATTCTATTCCATGAATACATTATTTACATTCTACATCTAGTTATTACTCACTACTCACAAATTTTGACATGCGCAAGAGAACTTAGGGCACAATTCCACACACACACACACAAAAACTACATTGGGTCTAAGATGTAGTGCAACATGATCGATGATAAGTCTACCATTGTGGTTTGTTGAGGACATCAAACCCCCTTCATATGAATCTTTCTTTTTAGGGTTTTGATGCTTTGTTTGGGGTTTTGTAGGTGATTTTCATTGCATGTATATGGCGACATCAGCAAACTAGGTGTGACATACATGCGATAAATAGCGAAGGCTTCGCATCATCTAACGACTCTGTAAAATTGGATTTTGAACCTCTTACACAAACCGAGGGCACCCAAAATGTGGACCAGGGTGCCCTAGGTGCCCCAATCCCTTTTCAGTGCCCCATTCCAGCCATACAACTTGGATCTACATTTTCTCAGGCTTTTGTGGGACAATTTCCTCCTCATATTTCATTGGTCTCCACTATGACACAAGCCTGCGACATCTCCGAATCAACTAAGGCTCTTCCAACCCTCTTTACACATTAGGGTTTTACATTTCATTTCTTAGTTTTCTTGGGTTATTTCCTTTATTTATTTATTCATTATTTACTACAAACTTGCATTAGATTAGGCATTTATTTTCATATTCAAGCTTAATCATTAATTAAGTGACTAATCACTTAATTCATTAAGTCACTTTTGAAATAACAATTACATTAATATTCTTTTTAAAAATGAAGTCAATGAAAAATATAACAATTAGCTAGAAGAAGGAAGAGAGGAAATAGAAGAAGTTGTAACTTTAATTTCAACAAGTGCATGCGAGAACTTTGTGATTGTAATTGATATTTACGTTTCTTTTGGCACAATTGTGTCAACAAGATTCATCATCCAAATTACAAGAGAATTTTCCATCTCTGAATTCGTTCCTCCATATTGGGCTAAGCCTTTTGCAGCTTCCACTATTACATTATTCAACTCAGACAATTCTTCCATCTTATCCTTATTCACATTTTCTATCTTGTACAAGTCTTGTTTAATAAGCTTCTTGAAGTGTTATTTGATTTGATCTACTGAGTTCTGTTGGGATGAATTATATTGGAAGAGATCACAACGGAGGGCTCTAAGATTGGAAAATATCTCAAACTTCAATGATTCTCCTTTCTAGATAACATTTTGTAACTCAGTGGAGGCTTCTTTGAGAACTTTCATTCTCCATTCTATACTAAAAGACCATGTACGAGACATTGTTTTTAGAATCATCAAAAATATTCTCTGAAAGGATAATTTTCTCATTAGTAAGGGCCATGATACGAAGATCTTAGATCACATCTACCCAAATCTTCACCTCTTTTTCAATGTTTTCAATTCCTGAGCTGATTTACTTCTGTGCTGAAATGACATTGTCATATATTTTGCAAGTTTGATAAATAAATTTTGAACATGTGATGGGAATATTCTCCACTCATGATTGTTTTTCCTTTCCTTGAGTTGCATTCTTTTGTACCTCAACAATTGATTTTAAATAAATTTCATTTGTTACAGCGGATGTTGGGAGAGAGGCCAAGGGATTTGGGTCCAATGGAGTGCTATCAGAACCTTCTCTTATAATTTTTATTGAATTGTCTTCCCCTTCTCAACCATCATGATTACTTAATAAATTGTCTCCTTGAGATTAGGCACATGTGCTTCATCAGTTGATTCTCCCAAGGATATTCTTGTTAACTCAAAATTTGTTGTAGTAACCTCTTGTTCACTCTTGTCTCCTTTGGGCTTAGAAATTTCAAGGAATTGATTTCCTAAGGAATATGAGACTAAATGAGAGGTGGTTTTGAATTTCTTAGGAGGGGAATAAGTACTAAGGAATCTAGCCACACTATCATAATTATGAACTTAAATTTTGGATTGAGCTTTCCTTTTCTTATTATCAATCATAGGTTGTACTCAAGAGAAAAAGTCTCTTGAAGATGTATTGATGGATTTAATGTAAGTGCAAGTGGTGGTGGGATAATTTGAGAGGAAAATACTATCACAATTGTTGTTATGGGAGAGGAAGAAGGCTTCTTACATCTAGCTTAGGTCTGGAAGTACTTGTCTTCCCTAGGTCCAGAGTTGTTACTTCAACAACATCTTCCTCCTCTTCATCATTCATCATCTTCTTCACTTTCATCTCCACACCCTTCTTCTTCTTCTTCTTCTTCTTCTTCTTCTTCTTCTTCTTTCGCTTTATTTTCACTTCCTTCTCACTTCCTTCATATTCAGTTCATGTTTCTCTTTTTTTGCTTGTTCAACTATAGCTTTCCCTTTTATTCCTTTAGTTTCATCCGTCTTCTCACCTTATTTTCTTGATGTTTCATCCTTCTTCTCACCTTATTTTTTTGATTCAAATTTCCTTGCATATACCTTAGTACCAAGGTCTTGCTAAGAAGAAGAAGGAGAATCATGGTGAGACAGAGTTACTGATGAGAAGGAGTTTCTGTTGGGAAGTATTAAACTCTAAAAATATTTTATTGAACCATTGTTTGGTTCTTAATAGGATATGAGCATTAAGATCATCCAAATTATCTTTCTCCTTTTGAGACCAGTCAATAGTTGGGAGAGGAGAGAATTGAATGAAATTAATGAATTCGGAGAAAACATATTAGAATCATCCTCGACCATGCCCTTTGGTACTTTGTACAATTTGAAGTCCTAGATTTTTGAAGAGACATTCTGCCATACACTCTCTTCCTTACCTCAAAATCATCATCATAGTCTGCCCAATAATCCTCAATTGTAGGTACATGCAGGTAGGAGAGACGAAGATTATTGATAATGAAGTTTTTGTTGTCAAAGGATCCCCTTTTCTAGAAAAGATGCATTTGAAAAGGAGAGATAGTTCTCTCAATGTTTTGGTCATCAAGAGTAGACCTACAAGTATAATTTACCAAAGATATGGGAAATTGGATTCCAGATACTTTCTTATCTCTACAAGTTATATGGAGAAGGTCCAATAGTCTACAAATTTTTATCAAGATGATCTTGTCATTGCACTAGAAATGGGAAGCTTATATGAGACTCCCTCAAACCATGTTGTCCTGATGTATGAGAATTTGTAGAATTGGATAAATAAGCTTCCATAAACATTTATCATTTGTTTGGCCTCTTGAGAAACTCTACTAGTGAAATTTCCTTCCAGTAATCTGACTAGGAACATTGTGAAGGCATCATTGACTCTTCTTTAGTGACTATTGTTATTCTCATAGGTCAATTGAGTGTAAAAATAAAAATGGGAAGATTCTGCCTACTACCCTAACTTGATAGGCCAATCTAGATTCTATATCTAGCAATGGTATAAATTAAATAAGAATTCATGTAAAATAATATGGTTTGGTGGACACGGGTGAGTTGTTGGGTCAGGTTTTCACAAATAATCTCCCCCCAATTGAGAGTTTGATTACCTTCACAGATCAAGTTGATGAAGATGCACATCCAGTCTTGAAATTCTTTAGTTGAGGGAAGGCCCATTACTCTTGCAAGGAGTGTTATGATATCAGATAATTATTCAATGAAGTCACTTATGTAGAGAGTATTTGGTAGCTTAGAAGGTCCTCTCTTCTTTACTTTTAACCAAGACTTGGTAATTATTGATTGATATTTAATCAAGAATTTTGTAGAGAGTATTTGGTAGCTTAGAAGGTCAAACTCCTTATGTGCATCAACTTGAGTCAAGACTTTGGATTTTTTGAAAGTGGGAATGCTAAGGGCCAAGTTAATGTGGTGTGCATCTAACGAGTGATCAATTGTCCTTGTGGGCCTTTCAATTCCTTGGTTTGAGGATCAAAGCATGAAGCACAAGCCAAGACAGTATCAATACACTGCACAAAGTTAGGAAAACCTCTAGTATGGGCCAAATCATTGTCTAAGATTCTTTGAGCTAATGGGGTTGGGTTTTCATCTCTCATTCTTGCCCAAAATTCATTTAAATCCATATGCTTAATGTCATTGTCCTCTATTTCAAGTAAAAAGGTATTAAGGGAGGAAATGGGCTCATACCCAACATACTGGAACTTCATATTACTCAAATTGGAAACTCACATAGGGAAAAATAGGTTTATACATGAATTTCTTGATAAACCAAGGAGGAATGACACCAAAAAAAGAGAATTCCTTGAAAGTGTGTAAAACTATGATGAAATGACTTACCGGTTGGATGAGAATGAAGATGCCCTTTCAATGATCAAAACTTACTTCGAAATTTTGAAAATGGCTAAAAAATGGAGGAGAAATGACAGAAAAACTGCTCTGGGTGGTGCGAAAACTTGATAGGGGAAAAGAAAGTTTTACATTCGCAAATGAGGATTGGACATGATAGTGTAGGATTTATACTCGTGGATGATTCCCTAACATTAATTACTTTCCCCATAATCCATTAAATCAATGAATTAGTTCAAATAGGGCCCGAGGGAACAGTTCCTCGTGGATGAGAAATGTACGACTTGTCTTATCCAAAGGTTAAGGTGGAAAATTTGGTCGTTCAGGGAACAAATTAAACTATGGAACCAGACTCAAATTTTGGTGGATACATGACATTTCTAATGGGGATAAGGTATTGGAGATGTCAGAAATGCAGGGAAGAGATGGAAACATGGGACAGTTCCAAAGGTTCCCTCTGGAGCCAACAAAGCCGATGGGGATGAAGGCGTGGGAAAGGTGGCACTGCGGGGATGCGAGGAAAACAAGTATGAGTTCCATAACCTCCATCTAGGCTTGATATCTTGGACTTAACTGATGGTGTTAACAAAATGAAAATACAAGTAACATGGGGAACGATGGAATAGTTCTTCCTGTTCCTCAATTATCTAATTTTTTTAATTTTTACCCAATTAACATAGAAAATGGCTAACTCCTTTCTCTCTCCCTTTTCAACATTGGTCTAACATAGAGGGAAATGATGACCAAAATGCAAAGGACTTACCCATGACTTAAAATTTTCAATTTTTTCACATTTTAATTGGTCCGTGACAAACACAATGTATTTGGGAACATAATGGTCCTCAATCTTTAACTCCAAAAAACTATTTTTATAAATACAATGTTCTGAGGGATATGGTGGTATGTCTCAATAAAAATATGATTTTAAATTACTCGAGTTCAACAAGGGGAACTTACAAGGTAACCATAGATTTTTGCACCTTAGGGGTTGGATGAACCCATCATTAAAGTGAAGATATAACTCGAGTCTTCATTGTTAATTTTTGAAACAAGTAGATATTTATGTTAATACCATGTGGATTGGAGGTAGGCTCAATAAAGAACATTCTATGAATACCATTATTTCTCTCTATCAACGAAAAGACTCTTAAATCCATATGAGAGTCAACTCCATAGTTTCCTTACTCCATAGAGGATCCGAAACAAGGTATGGATACCTAAGGTGACCACTCTAGGAGTTACCCAATTCTCTTGAGTCTTTGAATGAGATTTTGAAGTCTTTTTCCCATATCTCATCTATCTCTTCATTTTAATCACTCCTTAGAGTATAATTTATGTCCTTTATACTATTATAATAAGTAATATAATACTTATTATGTATATATGAGTCATACGATGGTAGACGGGGGTTGTGGACATTGTAATGTTTGTCAATAAAAAATTAATGATAACATTAAATTGATGTATTTATGACCATCACGGGTAATTTCAACCTTAAATTTGATGTCCATTTAACCATGACTTGAAAAAAATTCTTTTCTATCTAAGAAGCTGATTAAAAAAATTGTAATATCTTGCTCATATAGTGGATTTTAGAGCTTGTTTACAATTGAAAAATATGTTTTCAAGCTCAACACATTGGTGCAAATAGAATGATGTCATTTATCACTAATCAACAAGAAATTTTCAAAGAACTAAACCATGTTGCCAATGTTCTTTGGTAGCTCTTGTGCTATCCCCCTTGATACTCGATGACACACTCTTGTTCTAGGTTCAAACACAATTATTGAGGGAACACTTACCTACATATAACTCACCTTACACACATACACTGGAGGAAACCTTGCCCCCCTCCACTCATAATTTCATTTCATATTTTAATAATTAAAAAACATTCAAATATTTACAAAAATTCAAAAATGCTAGCTTAGATCTTAATTGCATGTTTCCTTTCTTGTTTATACTATTTTATGTTGCACTTTTCTTATCATGTTACTTGTGATTCATAGTATGTTCTATCCATTTTTTTCTATACAGACATGAATTTTCACATGACACTCTTGAGGTGAATGCATGATACTTATAGGTTATCACATTATGTATGATATTTGGAATCGTTCTCTACTGGTCCTATAGAGGCTCCTGGGGGCATCTACCTTTCCTATTTCTCTATAGTCATTTTTGTCATTCCAATATCTACTACTTTCATTCTTATTTCTAGTGGTATACATTTTGGCATACTATCAATGTTTCTAACATGTTAACGGGTGCTTCATGTGTAGTTTTATCTTGCATGCCTACTTCTAACCATGGTTATCTGATTTTCTTGTATCTTATCTATGTTTGTGTCTTTATTGTCATTATTTACAAGTTAAACCCAATTCTTGATTATGTGTCTTTGTTTCTATAGCCTTGAATACTTTGAGTGTCTTTTGATATCCTGAGTGGTTTCCCATGTATTTAACCAACTACTCACCATGTCTTTTTCCATGTTACTATGTGTTTTGACTAGTTTCTATTGCAGTTTGCCATACTTGTGACTAACATTTTTGGCTAGCCTTTCCCATTGTTTTTCATGTGCCATGGTAGTTACCATACACATTCCCTATCCCCCTGTAGGATTTTTATTCCATATGTGCACATCAATTTTAGATTTCCTCGTTTGGGTCGCGCTTACATTGGTTCATCTCACGTACCCCAAACGAGTGGGGAAGTAATTGAGTGATTATTTCACCCTCTCAGAATTTAGATACTAGACACAAAATGGTACATAGAAAAATCAAAATAAATAGGAGCTAATAACATGATTCAGAATCAGACTTGGGCCAAAATTAGTGTAGGGACATAAGTGCCCAAATAAGACAGGAGCTATGGGTGCTAGTGTCCCATCTAGGAGGTTGTGTCCTAGGGGAAGAAATAGGTACAACACATGATCAATAAGTTTCTAGTGATAGACTTCTCTAAAATACAACAACATATACTCAATTACAAGTTACTATCAAGAAAAAATGAACAAGATCAATGGTAAGCTACATGCTTTGGGTAAGGGAACTAATTATTATCTTTTCTCATGATCATCCGTGAACAATTTCTATTGGGTTTATGACCATCTGCAGTAACACTTATCTATGGGTAAGCATTATAGTTTGAGGAAAATCCTACATCTCTCCCAAAACTCTTCCCTTAAAGACATGACGCCTAAATCCTCGCTTTAGTGATACAACGCTTAAATCCTTTGTTTGGTGGAACAACACTTAAATCCTCAATTTAGTAATAGGATGTCTAAATCCTCGGTATTACTAACCATCTCTAAGGAAACAAACATAGAATAATTCTATCTAATTTAATTTAAATTGTATTAAATCTAATTATAGAGTAACTTATTGTAACAATTAATGTAAAAGTGCTAAAATACAAATATGACACAAGAAAACAAACACGTAAATTATGAAACCCTAAACAAAGAGGATAGATAAGAAGACTTAGATTATTTCCTTAGATTATTTTCTAGTGAATAGGAAGTGATCTAGACTGGTGAAAGTGTTCATTGTAACTACTTAGTGTAAATTATAGAAATTGGGAGTAATGCGAAACAGGGTGCCCAGATAGGCGGGGGGTTCTGGCACTTAGTAGCTGGGTCTAGGCATCTGTGACTACACAAATGCCTGAGATCCAATTTATGCTATGTTATAAGGGTTTCACAATTGATCACCTAATATTCACTCCTTGATCACCGAAGGTACTTGTAACCTACAAAAGATAATTTCACCTGCACACATACCGCAAACCGCATCAAACCTAGAAAGAAAAATGTAGAATGGGGATTTGGACTAACCTCGGTGTCACCCCGAGATTGAACTTATGACCGAGTGCTACACTACATCTCAAACTCCATGTAGTTCTTCTGTGTGTGTGTAAGAATGATGCCCTAGGATGCCCTTATATAAGTTGCACTTAATAACGTATTGTAGCTAGAATGTAGCAATGTAGTAGTATGTGTGGATGGAATAAAATAGACTTCCCCTTATTATGTTGTGTATGCAGAAGTATGCAACCCTTGTCCCTTGAATGAGTGCTAGATGGATGTCTTTAGAGTGCTTTAGTGCCCTTGGAGTGCAAGCTTAGGTAATGAAATTAATACTTAGTGTTTGGTCCCTCATTTTGAAAACATAATTATATATTTATATGATTCCCTTGTTTGAATTTTATAATTGACAATTGGAAGGCCGACCCATAAGTGAAAAAGATGCCCAAAAGATAAAAGAGACCCAAAAAGAGTGAGTAAGGTAAGAAAGGGTCAGGGGTGCCCACGAGGGAAAAAAATTTGGGCATGGGTGTCTGAAGCCATGAAAGATAAAAAAGTAAAGTTATGACTAGGTTGTAGGGTGTGTAAGACCAAATAGAAAGCAAAAGACAAAGAAAAGAGGACAAAGATAGTTGTCAATTACTTATTTCTTTCTTAGGAATCATGTAAATGCTAGCATGATTTTAGGAATTGGAAATGTACCTAAGTGCTTGATTTTATGTCTATATTTGCCCCCACTTTATGTTGTTGAGTGAATACTCAATAACATAAAGTAGATAAGAGCTGCATACCTTATGATCCTATAGATAGTGTGGTGAATAACATGACATGTGGACAAGTGAAGAGTGGAGCGATTGGAAAGTGGAGTGTGGAGACTAGAAAAGGGAAGTGAACCCTAGGGGTGAAGCGTATTGTTGCTTTTACATGTTGTTGTGCTTATATTTGTTGTTGTAGGTTGTTTTTTTGCATATTAAGGATGGACCTGTAAAAGAAGAGAAAAAGAGTATTCAAAGTTTTGTATATGAAAAATATGAACAAAGTACGCAAAAGTATGTAAAAAGTGTGGAAAAGTAGTAGTAAAGGAAAGTATGAACCTAATGTAAAAGAGTGTAAAGGATATAAAGGTTTCATAAAATGCTATGAAGAGAGTTTTTGGGTGATCTCACGCCGATAACAAGTTTTTTGGGTGATCTCACACCAAAGAGTGAGTGTTAGGGAGATAGATCTAGTATTATTCTCCTTCCATGACTCTTCCCAATAAATACAACTACAGATGGTGTGTCCCAATTTTTTCATGTTTTTCCTTTTATTATGATTATTTCATATTTAGTTCTGAATTGTTTCGATTGTACTGATTGAAGGAGGTAGAATGCATTTTGTAACTAGAGGCATGTCCCTGTAACTATAGGAGAGATTTTAAGACTTATGTGAATAGTGTTGATATGAGAAGATAACTATTTTTCCCCCAGAAATTAGTGCCCAAGTGAGGATACAAGAGCCTAGGTGCTACTGTCTGAGTTTGGGTGTTGGTTTTTGTACTATGTTTGATGTCCAAGTTAGTTTCTGGACCATTTTGTGATTGTATGTATGTGTTACGTTGTACTATTGTTATGAGCTATTGTAGGGGTGATTTTTTCACCCTATGTATACCCCTCTTGTTTTGGGTGCATGTAACAATGGCGGGAGGGTGCGGACCAAAGGAGAGGACCTTATGCAAAAAAAAAATAGCTAGTAACATGTGTTAGTAGAAAACTAGCAAACATGCAAAAAAAATAGCTAGAACATGTGTTAGTAGAAAAAAAGTAGTAAACATGCAAAAAAAAGCTAGTAACATGTGTTAGTAGAAAAAAGTAGCAAACATGCAATAAAAGACAATGTAACAAACACATGTGTAAATAAGATAGACCACGAAAAGTAGTTTTCAAACATGGAACATCACTCACAATTCCACAAGATAATTAGGGACGAAGTGGCCATAAGCAAGAAAATAGTTATCAAGAAAGACATAGGTCATAGCCCGCAAACAATAACATACAATAGAAAGCAATGGAAAACAAGTAGTGAATGATAGTCATGGTTGTGTATAGTCCTACAAAGAAAATGTTACACACTAAGCACCCATTAACATGTTAAAAGATACCTAGTATGTCAAATCATGTAGAGATCAGTGAAAGGTAAAGTGATAGTAATGATAAGTAGTAAATAATGCAAGAATAAAACATGTGATGGGTAGAGTGTGAGATTAGTAAGGTAGATGCTCCCGGGAACCTTAGTGGGACTTGTAAAAGGTCCACTGCCAAGCATTATTGTAGTGTGTAACAACCTTGTAAGATATTTTCATTCACCGTAAAATACCAAGTAAACATGCACATGTATATATAGAAAGATAATGACATACTAAGAATCCGTCTAGCATGGAAAACAAAGTATAACATGTAAATAGAATAAGCTTAGTAAGAGTAGATACAACCAAGATATGCAAATGCAATGTATGAGTGTGATGGAATGGTATGCAAAGTGTGAAGATGGTAGGAGCAGTGTGCCCCCTAGTAGATGTGTATGAGATGAGGTTCATTTATAGGAACCCTCAACAATCAAGAATGAACCATAGAACAAGAGTGTGTCATCGGGTAATGTGTGTGTTTTTCGAATAGAAGCTAGAAATATATGTCATGAAGCACTAAGCGTTAAGTGTGAATAATGTGAGGTTCATTTTAGAATTATACCTTTGGCACTCAGTATGAACCATGGAACTAGAGTGTGTCATAGGGTAATGATGATACAATGTGTGTATCAGAGGGTTTGAAAGTGCTTAGAAAGATTATACATGAAGTGTGAAGCATTAAGTGTGATAATAGATACTAAATAAAACTAGCATGAATGGAGGGAAGGAAGAAAGTATGATTCCCCCAAGTGTGTGATGGAGATCTATGTGGTGATATGAGAAGGAACATGCCATGGTGGCGAGTTTGAAATGTGTTTTGACCATCAATGTAAGGATTAGCTTGTCTGAAAAAAAGAATTGGATGCTTAATTGAAGGAGGTTGTAGAGGGATCTTGAATGGTGGTGGATTATTTGGGATTGATAACATTGTAGAAGACTTGAGAGGAGGAGGATGAACTGATTTTTAGAGGATATTTCTTAATTTTAACGGGTTGGTTAGGCTACTCTTGACTTACCAAAGAAGTAACATTAGTGATTGTGGATTGATTCTCATTAGATATGGAAGGATTGGATTTAGGATCCCATTGTGATTTAGCAATTGGAGATGTAGCAGGATGTTGTGAAGAAAATGAAATAAAACCTTGATTCTCAAGGTGCTTAATTATTCATTAGATATAGAAGGATTGGATTTAGGATCCTATTGTGATTTAGCAGGATGTTGTGAAGGAAATGAAATAAAACCTTGATTCTCAAGGTGCTTAATTATTCATTTTAAAGCATATAAATCATTTTCATGATGTCCATTAAGTTTGATAATTACAAAATGGGAGACCTTGGTATTTGGCAAGTCGATAAGGAGGGTAGCAATTAGTAGATGACATTTGATCAATTGGTGATTGAGGAGCTCAAGAAGAATATCATGTTGCTTAGCATTTGAATCAAACTTGAGAGGCACTGGTAGTAGTATGACTTGGGGTTCACTTATATGAGCACATGTAGAAGACATAGAAGTAGAATGAGATGTAGAAAGAGAACTAACATGGGATTGAGAAGCATCCTTGAGATGTTGGATTTCAACTTTAAGATATGTAATCATTGTTTCCATAGCTTGAATTTTATCTTGAAATAAATAATGTAAAGCTTGAATTGACTCTAATATGGGTTGGTTGGATGGAATATTAGGACCGATATAGTCATTAGATAGACAATAAAAATGACACTTACTTGAGTGTGTGGTGTACTGCAAGGGAGATACATAGTGTCTAGGGATTTTTGGAGAACATCTTTGCAAGGTGGGTGCATTTTAAGTAAGTCATGCAAGGAGATTAGAGGATTTTAGGATCCATGAAATAGAAATTGATAGAATAGGCATCTAAATGACCAATCACGAGTGGGGTTCACCAAATGATTTAATTTAATTTTTATTAAATCTAATTGTAGAGTAACTTATTGTAACAACTGATGTACAAATTCTAAAATACATAGATGACACAAGAAAACAAACATGTAAAGTATGAAACCCTAAGCAAAGAGGAGAGATAAGAAGAATTAGTTGATTTATGAGTGAACATGAAGTGATCTAGGCTAGTAAAAGTGTTGAACCAGATGAAAACAACATCGTAACTACTCACTGTAAATTTTGGAACTTAGGAGTAACACCCAGACAAGGGAACCTAGTATAGGGCAGGGGCTCCTAGGTGCTAGTGATCAGGTCTGGGAACCTATGACTGTGCAAATGCCCATGATCTATTTTTTACTGTGTCGCAAGGGTTTCGTAGTTCCATATTGATCGCCTAATATTTGCTCCTTGATTTCCGAAGGTACCTGTAACCTACAAAAGATAAGTTCACCTACACAAACCCACAAACCACATCAAACCTAAAAGGAAAATACATAATGGGGAGTCAAAATGACCCCAGAGGTCACCCCAAGAGTGAACTTATGACCGAGTGCTTTACTACATCTTAGACTCCATGTAGTTCTTATGTGTGTGTAAGAATGATGCCCTTATGCAAGTTACACTTGATATCGGGATGTAGCTAGAATGTAACAATGTAGTAGTATGTGTGGATGAAATAGAATAGAATTTCCCTTCCTATGTTGTGTATGTAGAAGTATGTATCCCTTTTACCTTGAATTAATACTAGATGAATGCCTTTAGAGTGCTTTAGTGCCTTTGGAATGCAAGCTTAGGTGATGATAGTAATGCTTAGTACTTGGTCCCTCATTTTGAAAACATAAATATGTATTTATATGATTCCCTTGTTTAAATTTCATAATTGAAAATGTAAGGCCGAACCATAAGTGAAAAATATGCTTGAAAGATAAAAGAGACCCAAAAAGAGCGAGTAAGGTAAGAAAGGTTCAGGGGTGCCAACGAGAGACATGAGCACCTAGGTGCTTCTTTGCCGTGGTTGGGTGTTGGTGTATGAAGCCATGAAAGATAAACAAGTAAATTTCTCGACTGGGTTGTAGGGTGTGTAAGACCAAATAGAAAGCAAGAGACAAAGAAAAGAGGCCAAAGACATTTATTAATTACTAGTTTTCTTGCTTAGGAATCATGTAAATGCTAACATGCTTTTAGGACCTAGAAATGTACCCAAGTGCGTGATTTTTTGTCTACACCATATCTTATCTCAAGATATACATGTGTATTCTATCCTTGATTCACTTGTTTTTCAATACACATTTCTATTTTCACATTCATTAAATTAAATTTCAATTTCATTTATTATGAACATTGACTACACTTATTTTCTTTAACATGTAAGACATTACTTCGAAAAAAAGGCAATAAACAAATGGAACAAGTAATAATCTCAAGCACAAGATGCTCCAACAAAGGAAATATCCAAGGAACAAACACAAGCATCATTTCTACTACGCACATGAAGTCACCCCTAGGATCATTATTCTCTTCTGAATTCCACGATACACATTCTATAATCTCCATTCAACACGATATCAATTACAATCCTCATTAGGAACACTATTTCTTACAACTCCAATCACTTTCCACAAGGTATACTCCTTTTTTACTTTATTCTACCAAATATTCATTCAAACATCTATGTAGCTTTGAAGGAGAAAATCATCACGGTATTTTACGTCTAATCAAAATAATTAAATTTTTTTGTACCTCCCTAAAATAATGCTATGGTCCTTCCCTTCAACAAAGGAGTAGATAAAATAATCTTATTCCTTACAAAACCAATCCTAGAACTATGTGCAAAATCACTAAAAACACTATCACATGCAAGCTAACCAAAATAATCGAGTATGTCTACCATTTATTGGCACATCAACAAACATGTAACTCTAGGAAGTACTATGTACAAAAATGAATACAACTATATCATTATTTTGGCCAAATATTTTCAAATAACTAGATTTTAGATCTAGTTTTAGGTTGTGCATTACCATGAAATCAGGTCCATCTATCCATGACACAAATCTCATTACCATGCCCTATAAAATACCAACACAAAAATAACAATTGGGGATAGGCGGGTAACATTAATGGAGTTGGATTCCCATTGATCCCAACCACATGTCCCCAATTTCCCTAAAACACACAATAAATTCAAGTCAAAATAAAAGCAACGACCATCTTATATCAAACTAAAGCAATTCCCAATACAAATATGACCAACTATAAAACTATTCAAACACTAGCCATTAAGGGTTGGACACATATAGTTTAGAAAAATGCTTAAATGGTATCATTATTTTTAGAAACATAGTCTCATAGTGTAATCATGGGATCCAAATACATATGAGAGCATGCGAAGCCTAGGAAATTTTGCTAGTGCATGCATACATGGGAATTTGTCTTCAAGGGTAATAATCAAGAAGTTAGCATTAATACTCAATCCACTTTCCAACCCAAAATAAAAGTAAAAACCCTTAAATGCAAGGATGAGATAGATGAATAACCTAGTGTAGTCAAATTTTATAAGAAAATCCCATGAACTAGTCATCTTAGGACAATAAGAAGTCCTTTTGAGAAAATAATCATAATATTAATAATACAATCACATGATTGTGTGTATCATGGTGTCATCAAAATCACTCTTCTAACTTAAAAAAATATATTAAATCAAATATCATAGTTACAATCCATAAGGCTTATTTGGTTAGTGAAGCTACAACAAGTCCAAAACTATAAGAGATTCTATAAAAAAGGTCATAATAGGATTTCAATAAATTCATATCCAAGAATAAATCCCTAGAGCATGATTGTCATAATTCACCTCCCAAATGAAGAGTAAAATTATGTTTTACAATCATGTCATATGTATAAATCTAACCAAGAAATATGAATCTTAGATAGCTACATCCCTCATGCTCTTTCATACATTAACCAAAATATGACATTAACCCTTGATAAATATTTACATTTCTAGTCAACCTATATACACCTACCATTTTTCTAAATTTTGTTCTTCATGGGCATCATTAGCACATTAGCTTCCCTAAAGTAGTGTGCTCAAGGATATTGCCAGAGTGGGGAGTAACTAGAAATGGTTACATATATCTTTTTGGTTGCATTGGGTTTGTCATTAGTGGTACTTATGATAAATATTTTATGTGTATTTTAATTATATCATATATTTCACAGAGACATTCACATCCCTTACAGGTTGTATTTTACACTCATTATAGTCATCTTTTATGTAGCCTCCTTGCAAGATCACCTTGTCATCCTTTTCGAATCACTCTCACACCTACTTTTAACCCACTCATACATTTTTCATTTCTCTATTAAACCATGTTGCATTAGTTGGTTTTGTCATTGATGTCACATGGCATTGATGATAAAGGAGGATTGAAATGTCATGAAGATTAGTGCTTTCTCAATGGTGTTTGGTGTTCATAAGTGGTCTCACGGTTGTATCTTGAACATTTAGGATGGTTTTAGGGTATTACATGATTTTTAGTGAGGTTTGTGCCCATTGGAGGTATGGATATGTTTTGTGTGATTTTCTTAGGTGTCTCATAGGTCTAAAATGGTGTTTCAAGGATGTGCAAAAACTTCTAGGGTGATTATTAAATAATGTGTTGCAAGTCACATTTGAAACTAACCCATTTACACTTAATTATATAGCCTAATGAGGTGTATGAGCTCAAATAAAACCATTACAAGCCTATTTAAGTATGGTAGGATCATTTATGAACATCTACAGGGCATACTTTATCTCTTGGAGGAAAATTTGAGGTTTTCACTAGAACTTCCTTTAAGAACTAGCAGTGGAGGCATAAACAAATGAGATTGGTATTGATTTTCCAAATCTCTTTTATGAGAAATAAAGTTATGTAGAATGTAGAGGAAGGATTTTTAGTGCTCTAGGTCAAGTTTCATGAAAAATTGAATAAGTTTGTTGAAGATATTCAAGTTTTACTAAAACCGGGTAAAGAGAGAAGGGCTAAAACAAAGTGACCTATCTTCTTAGCACTAAAAATTTGAAAATCCTTCTCCAGATAAATCATAAGAGGATTTTTTGAATAGCACTCCAAGACTTAACTTTTGAAAAAAACATGAATTCAAATGGTTAAGGAATAATAAAGTTCTCTCCATTTTTGTATCACTGTTCAAACCCTCTATAAACCCTTTTTTGCAGTGATAGAGGAAAAATCCATTTAGAGGGCATAAAAACACATGTGCAAGTTGGTAAAACCACTCAGGGTTGTAGAACACTCCCTCTAGGTCAAAATGGTGAGATTTGTGTTCTTCAAACTTGACTTTTCTCGTACAGTTTATTGTTTTGCAAGTTTTTAGTTGCACAACTCAATTTAGAAGTCTCCAAGTTGAATATTTCACTGTGAGAGCTTGTACATAATGTGGCGTTTATGAATATGAATATTTTTAGACATGTATATTACATAGTTTGTGTGAATAAATTCAACCTTATACTCCTACCGCTAAAGATCAAACAAGCCTAGCCATTCATGGTGCTTGAAGAATGTTTTTTTATGCATAGGCCTAATGTTTGAGGTGAGAAATGGATATGGCTATCTAGTGCAGTACAAGATAACATTACCAAATAACATGTTGGAACCCATTTCCTCTTTGGTGAAGTGTTGAGAAGCTCTAGTCTCTTGATTTTTCAACTACTACATTTTCCTAGCAGAGAAGTGTGAAAAACAAAGATATTCTTGTGAGCCTTTCTTCACAACTCCTACACACAAACTTGTGGATATGTTGTATAATATCTCCTTGAAATGTTTCTACTACGGATGGTCATGTGAGTTAATTTTTGATTAGCAAGAAGCCTCCAGTCAAGAGTAGTCTATGGTACCTTAAGAACAAGTTCACACAGTCTTAGAAATGTGTGGGTTTCATGTCTATAATCCTTGAATTGGTGAGTGATTTTGGAGTGGTAAGTTGCTTAAGGAAAGGATATTCTCAAAAATATTCCTTAGATGTTATGGATAAATATTCACACAAGTAAACCTATTCATTCTTAAAGACCGGTTCGGTTTCTGATATAGTTAAGAAGAATAGTGATATTGACATTGAATCATGAAGTTATCCTATCATATTATGTAAAATAAGGTTTGGACTTGTAGTAAGAAGCTCTGGTGAAATCATCCTACAACTGTATTGACATAAAAATGAATAATGAAGTGTTTAATGCATTCAAACACTTGACTAGGGTTTTGAGTCATGAAACCATAAGCGAGTTTATCTTGAAGATCATGCAAGGGTGAACTCTTAGCTATGGAGTGAAGCAAACTGTGGATCTATTATGTTTCATATCACCTTCATCATGATTGAAATGTGACATTGGGGTCATAAATGATAGGGTCACTATTGATCTTTCCAAATCCTCAAATATTCATATTTGTACTAACAAAATAATGTATACCATGTTTAAGTGCATGTTTCATGCGAGAATATATGTAGTGCCATGTCTTCTTCATGGGTGTAGATAACAAAATGCTCTCAAATAATTCTTCCCAAGCTATGAAATTTTTGAGACCTCTCTCTAGTAGTATGCCAATCCCCATGAAAGACTATGATTTATATTCACTGGGGCGTGTGTTGATGAATGTGAAGTAGAGTGTGTAAAATGCTTCGTTCTCTATTCTTGGAAGATCTCCAAGTTCTAATTGTTGATATGGACCTCTTCTAAACCCTGGTGTTCCTGAATGTCTATCTTGGTGTGTATTTTTAAGTCTACTTTTACTTCTTGATTCAAAAAATTGATGACTTCAAGCTCCTAATGCACTCATATGTGCTATTATGACATTTAAATACTAAATGGCGAAGAAGGAAGAAGGTTTTTAAAGAAGTTGAGGAGATATTGTAATGTTCTAGAAGATTGGAAACATTTGGTGGAGTATCTCTTAAGCTATGAGAAAAGCCTACTCTTTGGAAGAATAAGACAAGGATTGTATAACTATTACAAAATAATGCACAGAGGTCTGAATAAAATATTATCAGTTGTGGCAAGGTTTCAGGGAGTTCAAGAGACTTTTTTTCTCGTCATTTGACTTTAAAAAATCCTATAGATTATGAAGCTATAACTGAAGCCTGTCAGATGCATTAATGACCCTAGAGGAAATTTTATATGAATCCTTTTCATCTCCCTTGTACAATTTGTCAAATGAGTCGGTGAAGTGTCTCTTAATATGAAGTGGAAAATTCATTTGTAGGATTCTATGTTGTTGACAAAAATATCATTTTTTGTGTATGAATGTTGTAAGAGGATATGAGAGATGAGCGTGAGATTAAAATGGTGAAGAGAGATCTGATCATGTATTGAATTACGTGAAATCATAAGTTGTGTATGAAGATGTAGGAATTAATCTAGGATCACTATCTGTTGTTTTAGCAACTTTATCAAGTGAGTGATCAAAATATAATTAATCTAAGTCTAAGTGGGTGCTTTCATGCAAGTTACAACTTGCAGAAGAGTCAAGTAGGTGCTTGACCTCATAGTGAAGTTAGAGCTTCATTTTGATTTAGTGCTCAACAAATTTGTAGCCTTTATAAACATAGTGCATTAGTTTAGTGGGTTTTGCTTGCTAACTTTATGTGAATTGTGTGGTTGTTTATTCCATATTGATTTGAAACAAATTTATCGGTTTTGAATTGTACTACAAAGGTTGAATTGATATCGATTCACCCCCTCTCCATTTTCTAATTTCCAACAATTGTTATCAAATCATAGTCCCGATGTAGTGATTTTAACAACTCAAAGGAGATCTAGACAATCCATGTATGAAAATCAATCAATCACAAAGTGGTTTCTCTACATCCAAAGCACACATGTTAAATGGATCAAACTATGCCTTCTAGAGTGTTAGAATGAATACATATCTCATGTCTCTAGGATTTGACATATGGTAGTCAATGGCTATTCCATTCTAGCCAAACCTCCAACTGATGCTACGGAAGGAAAGAAAGTGAGAACAATTCTAAAGCCATGAATGTAATCCTATGTGGAATGGAAGAGGTTGAATTCATAAAATTCATGCATTGTACCACAACTAAAGAGATTTGGGACAAATTACAGACCATATATGAAGGAGATAATAAGGTAAAATTATCCAAGTTACAGACCTACAAGAGCCAATTTGAGAGCCTTAAAATGAAGGAAGGTGAAATCATTGCATCCTACTTGTAAAGGGTGGATGAAGTGATAAATCTAATCAGAGGTTTCACAGAAAAGATAGAGGAGGTTTTGTTGTCTAAAATATATTTAGATCCCTATCATCTAATTATGATTCTAATTTGTTAGCCATGGAAGAGGCCAAAGAATTGAGAACTCTTAAAATGGATGAACTTCATGGTATTCTAATTGCTTATGAAATGAGAACCACTGAATCAAAATCAGCCAAGAAAGAAGAAACATTCAAGGCAAACAAGGAATCCCAAGAAAATAATAACAAGGTTGAATCTGACATGGAGGAGGATGATGAGAAAATTGAATCCATGTTTGTTAGGAGGTTAAAAAGAGGGTCAAGAAAGTACAAGGGTAAACTACCATTCAAGTGTTTCAATTGTGGCCAAGTTGGTCATTTTGCATCCAAGTGTCCTAACAAAAACAAGGAGATCAAGATGAACATGATGAAGAAACTTCTCACAAGAAAAAAAAAAATTTAAGAAACATGAAGGTAAGAAGAAGTAATTCAAGAAAAATAAAAAAAATTATACTCAAGAATGTTCAAGTTCATTTCAATCTAGTGACTCTAACAAATCTAAAAGAGAAGATGAAGGTAATCAAGCTAAGACTTTATTCATGGTTGTGGAAGTGACTACTGCAAGTGACTCAAAAGATAAAACTTGGTTTGAATATGATATCTCTGATAAGGAAGATGTTAGACTAAACCTTGAAGCTAAATTAATAAGTGCTCTTGAAGAACTAAAAATTCAAAGGAAGAAGAATCAAAAGACGAAGTCACTACTGAGATACTATGAAGAGAAGATCAACATTCATGAGAGAAGGTTGAGAAAAATGATCAAGAACATGAAGAAATGATCAAGGAATTGTTATCCATTTTTACCCTCTGGTAAAAATGGACAACTCTAGAACTTGAACCTAGGTAGTTTACTAAGGTGAAGGAATGGGCTCCATGACCCACACTTAGCTAGAAAAATGGATAAATTGGGAAAATTGGGAAAATGGATTTTTGAGTGTCCCACTTTATCCCCCCAGCTGCCCTAGTTCAGGAAAAAATCATAAAATTTAAGGGAAATCGACAAAATTACAAAAATCAGTAGGGGTTGAAGGGTGACTTGGCGAGCTCATGGGCGAGTTAGGAACAACTCACCAAGTTGGGCTATGCAATGAGTGATTCAGTATTTCGAGCTATATGACAAGTTGGTCGATGATTTCTGGTTCCCTATTTCTAGCGATTTGCGAGTCATAGGGAATCATGGGCGAGCTGGTCATCAAGCCCGGCATAGTAGTCAGTGGTTCGGTGGGTTGATGGCAGCGTGGTGGAGTAAAGGGTGAGTTCGGGGCTAGGTCGCCAAGGTGCATTATGGGATTTTTTGACCCGCAAGGCCCAAGTGGAACTCAGGTCACGGGGACGTGAGTTCCCCGTGAGCCTAAGATTGTCATAAAAATGGCAAGTCGGGGTGAAGCGGGTACGTCAGGGGTTTCAGGCATGATGAGCCCACATGAAACATGTTCCACGGTGGGGTGGGTTCCCCGCAAAGTGGTCAAAACCAAAATGCATGATGGCAAGGTCAAGGGGCTTGGGGAGCATGTTGCGGCCATGATGGTGAAGTTGGGCACATAAGGCCCAGAAGAAACAGGTTCCTGGGGGCTCGAGTTCCCCACGGACCTCGATATATCTACAAATCCTGGGATAAGGACATGGGGCTCGGAAAGTTGCTCACCAAAATAATATGAGCCAACTTGAGCTATAAGGATGAGGGCTCTACGAGAGTTAAGCGCAAAGCAGGGCGCCGAGTTTGAGGTTGTTCATTCGCCAATCCAAAGAAAAGCTCACCGATGAGATCGAGGCAGAAGCGAAGGTCAAGGGGACTCAACAGAGTTAAACATAGCTCGGTGGGCTGATGTACAATGGAAAGAGGGAGGTGATTGAAGGTGGCTCACCGAGCTATGTGATTAGATGGCTAGTGATCCAATTTAATGCAGAGCTCGAGATTTGGTGAGATGAACCAAAAAGGTGACCCATACTCACATTTCCATAACTCACCCCACCAACCACCAAATGTAACAAATTTATATTTTTTGGATTTTTTTTTCAATCTTTTCACTTAGAAATAATAAAAAAATGGAAAGTAGGCGGGGTTGGCATGGCCCAAAAATATTTAAAACTCTCCTAGATTTAAAATGCACTCCTAGGTGAATAATGAAGACATTAATGGAAGCATGGGCATTTTTATTCTCTAGCAAGTAATGGTACAATGAAGGGATGGATTTGTAGGGATCCCTATGATGTTTTACATCCATTTAATGCCTTTTATTGGTGGGTGAAGCCCAAATTTTGGGATTTATGTATCTTCCTCTCTCTCTTATTTCTTCTATATATGTGAAATGGAGAGCTCATTTTAAATTTGTTTAACATTCTCTATCTTCTCCTCTATTTTTTACATGTTGCTATAAGCTTCAATCCTTCATTCCTCGGTATTTTTACGGAAATTCATGCCTCTATCTTTCATTGTAATGGACTGTGTAATTCTATGAAGCAATAAAATCAAGTTTTGTGGCTAATCTTCAACCCTTGTTTGTGTTTCATTGCATTCTCTTGCCTCTTTATTGTAGCTGAAAGTATTTTGTGCATTTTATAATTTCTTGCAAGCTATAAATGGTTATGTTTAATGGAAATGATGTTGTAAATGTGTGTTTATAGACTGTGGTGTTCTACATACCCTCTCTATCTTCATTTCTTCTCATTTTTATTCATTAGAGAGTGTCTCAACCACCCTTCTCTTGGTGTTATCACCTCCTTAGTGTAGGATTTCTTCATTTTCATGTATTTTCCTCTCTCCATGGTCCCTTGGAATCATAGGATAGGATTAGATAAGTGTATTTCCAACATTAGGAGTAGTTGTAGCATTATTTTAGGAAGAGGAACCAACCTTCTCTAGAGAATTATCTCAGTTTCATGGTCCCACACCTTGAGATAATTCCATGTTTCCCAAAAACATTGATTGCCTCATTCACACATGCTAGCAAATTAGAGGGTTTTGTTTTTGGTGATAATAGAAACTTGAAACACAAATAGGGATGATTGAAGCATCCTTCAACGTCAAGTAATAGGGGTGCCTAAAACTCAAATAAGAATTAGAGCTGCTGAAAAATCAATTGCATCGACTTAAAACAAATTGAAGGCCTATCACAAATTTGAGAAAATCTCAAATGATCTAGATGAACTTTTAAGAAAACAAAGAGCTTTCAATTAAAAATATGGTCTATGATTTGAGGAGGAACATAAGGATGATGAGCCAAGTGTGTAAGAAGGAAATCAATACAACTCAAGATGCACCTAAAGCAAGGAATGTTGATGTTAAGAATGTCAAGAAGAGATACAACTCAAGAAAGCAATCCCATGCAATAAGGTATGCTCACTCCTTCTATGGATATTTTTTTTCATGCAATATGTTTGGTCACAAAGCTTAAAGTGTAGAAGACATGTAAAAGGTCATGGAAGACATCTCAATTCATATCATTTGAGAAATAAGAATGAGTTTATCTACTACAAATGTCAAAATTATGGTCACATAGAAATATTTTGCTAATAGAAACCTCCAAAGAAATACAAGAGAGTGTACATAGTGAAATCAGATCCTACAAGGAAGAAGGAACAAGGTTTAATATCCCAAACTACCTTTCACTCTCAAAGTGAAGACATGGAGTGGTATATAGATAGTGGATTCTCAAGTCATATGACAGGAAATAAGAGAAAATTCATTTCTTTAGAAGAAATTGCTTTGTTACTATGATATTTGGTGATAATACATCGATAGCATTATAGGAAAGGGTACACTAAGCCTTGACAATGGAAATATAGTCACTCATAATGTTTTGTATGTAGAAGGTCTAAAGCATAATCTCCTGAGTGTGAGTCAGATGTGTAAACAAGGATACAATGTGGTGTTTCATGACAAAGGATGTGACATAAGGAAGAACAAATCAGGTAAGGTGGTTGGCAAGGCTAAAAGAACCAAGAACAATATGTATGTCCTAAAGGAGATCAACAAAGAAAAGTGCTTCACTAGCAAGGTAGATGAGAGTTGGCTTTGGCACAGGAGATTAGGACATCTCAATTTTGACAATCTTGTCAAAATCAGCTCCATGGGATGTGTAAGAAATATTCCTAAGATCACCAAACCAGCTGATAAACTTTGCAAAGCATGTCTTCATGAAAAAAAAATGAGGAGAAGTTTTAATTCAAAAGAGTACTCTACTACAAGACCTCTATAGTTGAATCATAATGATCTTGTATGACCAACTAGAACTAAAATCATTTGAGGAGAGAACTACTTCATGCTTACTTATTGATGATTTCACAATGATGACTTCAGTTTCCTTCCTCAAATAAAAATCCGAAGCATTAGAAATGTTCAAGGAATTCAAATAATTAGTGGAGAATGAGAAGAATGCAAAAATCAAGAGCTTGAGATTTGACAAAGGAGGAGAATTTTTGTTAAATGAATTTGATCATTTTTGTGAGACTCATGGAATAAGAATACAATTTGTAGCTGCAAGAACACCTCAACAAAATGGGGTAGTGGAGAGAAAGAGAAAAAAGTGCAATAAATGGATATAACCATGTTGAACGAATCAAATTTTCCAGATGGATATTGGAGAGAGGCAGTTAGCACATCAATATACATCCTAAATAGAGCTTAAATTAGAATCAACAACAAGAAGACACCCTATGAGATTTAGAGAGGAATACCTACAAGTGTAAAGCACCTAAGAGTGTTTAGAAGCAAGTGTTTTATAAAAAGAGATGATGACAATCTTGGCAAGTTTGATTCAAGGTGTGATGAAGGCATTTTATTAGGATACTTAGTTGTTAGTTCAACATATAAGTGCTACAATAAGAGCCAACAAAAGATAGTTGAGATCACTAATGTCACAATTGATGAATCATATCCAAGGAAAACTACAACTCAACCTAAGGAGACTCCACAAAGCATTGAAAATCAGGATGATGATGAAATTACGTAGAAGTTGATCAATAAGAAGATGAAGATGAAGAAAGACTTGATACACAAGCCCCCTCAAGATAGGTTAAGAGGGATCATCCATCAAATTAGATCATAGGAAACAAGGAATCAGGAATACAAACAAGAAGAAGGTTGAAAATTATTCAAATCAAGAAAACTTGCTCTCTTGTCCAAAATAGAACCAAAGAATGCCATGGAGGAAAGCAAGGATCAAAATTGGGTCAATGCAATGAATGAATATCTCAAACAAATAGAGAAAAATGAAACTTAGGAGATTTTTTCTTGGCCAAAGAACAAGAACATCATTAGAACCAAGTGGGTGTTTAGAAACAAGTTGAATGAAAAAGGTGAAGTTATAAGAAATAAGGCAAGGCTGGTTTGCAAAGGATATGCTCAGGTTGAAGGAGTGGATTTTGATGAGAAATTTACTCTTATGGATAGGATGGAGGCCATTAGGATCTTCTTGGCATATGCAGCACACAAAGGTTTCAAAGTATATCAAATGGATGTAAAGTCAGCATTCCTAAATGGGCACTTGAATGAGGAGGTCTACATTGAACAACTTGATGGCTTTTCTCTCACTGAGGACAAGGATTATGTTTGTAGGATGAAGAAATCATTATATGGTCTCAAGAAAGCCCCTAGGGCTTGGTATAGCAGGTTGGAAAAGTACTTGGTTGATCAAGGATTCAAAAAGGAGTAACCGATAACAACTTTGTATATAAAAGAGAAAGAATGCCATTTGTTTCTTGTTATTTTCTATGTTGATGACATAATTTTTGGAAGTGATAATGAGACTATGTCACATGGATTCTTAGATGTCATGAAGAAGGAGTTTGAAATTCTAGTGCTTGGAGAACTTTCATTCTTCCTAGGACTGTAAATCATTCAATCCAAAGAAGGTTTCTTCATATCACAAAAAAGTACATCAAGGAGATGCTCAAGATATTCTAAATGGAAAATTGCAAGCTATACTATTCACATGGTAGTTAATTATTTACCGTATGGTAAATATTATCTACTTATGGTAAATTAGTTAATATTATTGTTATCTAATAATAATATATTAGGAGTTTTTTATAATATTTGTGTACGTGAGTTTACTGTAATTCACACAACTCACCAATTTAGGACATTGCCAAATATTTATGGGAGGAGTAGTTGGAGAAACCTCCTTGTTTATAGGAGAAACTTCACTATATGTATTTGTTCAATATATTAAATAAAATATGTTGTTTTGATCAATTGATTTTGTGCTTCTACACATTGGAGCTTTAGATCCTCCATGCATTATGGGATAAAACCTATCATTTATGTTGATGATAGCATTTTTGGAAGTGATAATGAGACTATGTCACATGGATACTCAGATGTCATGAAGAAGGAGTTTGAAATGTCAATGCTTGGAGAACTTTCACTCTTCCTAAGACTACAAATCATTCAATCCAAAAAAGGTATCTTTATATCACAGACAAAGTACATCAAGGAGATAATCAAGAGATTCCAAATGGAAAATTGCAAGCCAGTAAGCACTCCAATGATTTTAGGATGCAAACTCAGTAAGTAAGACAACTCACCAAATGTAAATTAGACCTCGTATAGATCTATAATAGGTATCCTTTTGTATTCAATTACATATAGACCTGATATCATGTAGGCAGTTGAAGATTTCAAGAAGATTCCAAAGAAAATCATCTTCAAGCTATCAAGATAATCTTTAGGTATCTCATAGGGACAATGGAATATGGAATTTTGTATCCAAGATGTAATGAGTTTCAAGTCAAAGCCTTCACTGATGCAGATTGGGTAGGTAACATTGATGACAGGAAGAGCACAACAGGTGGAGCCTTCTTTATAGGTAAGTGCCTTATATCTTGGTTGAGTAAGAAGTAGTCTCTTGTAGCACTTTCCACTTGTGAAGTCTGAGTATGTAGCAATAACCATATGTTGTACTCAAGTGATGTGGATGAAGCAAACAATTGAATACTATAAAATTGAAAAGTAAGGTCATATACCTCTATAATGTGATAGCATAAGTGCTATAAGTGTATCCAATAATCCAGTGACTCCACTCTAAGACAAAACACATAACAATAGAGTACCATTTCTTGAGGGAGCAAGTGAATGAGAAAATAATTAAGCTTGAACATGTGTCAATAAAAGAAGAAGTAGCTGATATAATGACAAAACATATACCGAAAGAAGTTTTTCAGTAGTTAAGATACAAATTGGTGGTAATCTCAACCCCTAACAATCATTGTTCAATGGTATTAGATTACCAGGGGGAGCAGCTCAAGTGTCATAGTTTCTCTAAGAAGGCTCAAGATGTTTCTAGATAGGGGGAGCCATTTCACTAGTTTAAGTCACAAGTCAAGAAGACTAAAGAAAGGCATAAGCAAAGGATGAAAAGATAGAATTTCAAGATAATAGGTTCAGGGGGATCATTGAATCTGATTAATGAATAAATTCATGCAGTTGTTTGGTCCTTCTTGACAAAGGAGAAGTCTAATTCAAGGGGGTGATTCTTGAGGTAAGGTCATGTTTTGTCAATGTTTTCTTTCATGTTACTCATGTTATTGGATGTGTGAACCTTTGTCATAGATGTCAAAAGGGGAGAGAGTGCTATCAAAAACAAGGTTTGAATTCTTTAAAGATGTTAGTGTGTTGGTTTGTCATCAATTTTTCTAAGTTTGTTGCTATCGATGACAAAGTGGGAGATTGTTGAAACTTGTTACATTGGTTGGTGTTATCATTGATGTCACATGGCATTGATGGCAAAGGAGGATTGAAATGTCAATAATATTGGTGCTTTCTAAATGGTCTTTAGTATTCACAAGTGGTCTCATGGTGGTCTCTTGAACATTCAGGATGGTTTCAAGGTGTTACATGCTTGGTTAGTGAGGTTGGTGCCCACTGGAGGTATGGAGATGTTTGGTGTGCTTTGCTCAAGTGTCCCACAGGTCTGAAATGGTGTTTCAAGGATGTGTGGGAGCTTCAAGGTGATCATAAGGTCATGTGTTGTAAGTCATAGTTGAAAATAGCCCATTTAGGCCTAGTTCTATAGCCTAATGAGGTGTATGAGCTCAAATCAGCACATGAATAGAATATGTAAGCATGGTAGGAGCATTTATGAGCAACTATAGGGAATACTTTATCTCTTGGAGGTAAATTTGAGGTTTTCACTAGAACGACCTTTGAGAACTAGTAGTGGAGGCATAGAAAAATGAGATTGGTATTGACTGTACATGCTCATTTATGAGAAATAAAGCTATGGAGCATGTAGAGGAAGGTGTTGTAGTGCTCTAGGTAAAGTTTCATGAAAAATTGAAGAAGTTTGTTGAAGATATTCAAGTTTTACTAAAATTGGGTAAAGAGAGAAGGGATAAAATAGTGACATGTCTTCTTAGCACTCAAACAAAATTGAAAAGAATTCTTCAGATAAATCATAAGCATTTTTTTAAGAACACTCCAAGACTGAACTTTTGCAAAAACTTGATGTCAAATGGTTAAGGAACAAGAAAGTTCTCTTCATTTTTGTATCACTGTTCAAACCCTCTCTAAACCCTTGTTTTATAGTGATAGGGGGAAAATGCATTTAGAGGGCATAAAAACACATGTGCAAGTCAGTACAACCACTCAAGGTTGTAGAAGACTCCCTCTATGTCAAAATTGTGGGATTTTTGTTCTTCAATCTTGACTATTCCGTACAAGTTTGACCCTATTTTTCTATTTTTTAGCTGCACAACCCAATTTAGAAGTCTCCAAGTTGAATATTTCACTTTGTGAAAGATTGTAAGTGATGTGGTATTTATGCTTATGAAGAGTTTTATACATGTATCTTTCATATTTTGTGTGAACGCAATCAACCTTATACTCCTACCACTAAAGATCAAACATGCCTAGTCAGTCATAGTGCTTGAAGAATGTTTTTGTGCATAGGCATGATGTTTGAGGTGAGAAATGAATATGGATATTTGGTACAAGTCCAAGATAACATGTTGGAACCCATTTTTTCTTTGGTGAAGTGTTGGGAGCTCTAGTCTCTTGATTCTTCAACTCGCCATGTTTTCCTAATGAAGAAGTCTCAAAAACAAAGATATTCTTATAAACCTTTCTTCATGACTCCCGCACAAAAACTTGTGGATATGGTGTATAATCTCTCCTTGAAGTGTTTCTGCTATAGATGGTCATGTGAGTGAAGTTTTGATTAGCAAGAAGCCTCCAGGTCAATATTAGTTTGTGTTACCTTAAGAACAAGTTCACACAGTCTTAGAAATGCTTGGTTTTCATGTCTATTGTAGTCACAAAATCACGCACTTACTATTACATTTATACCGCTAAGTATGTTATTTTATATATGGATCTCACGTAATAAAAGTATTCACTAATGACCTATCCCTAGTCTTGTCATCAATTAGTCATTCATCAGTGTTATTTTTCTGGTATAATCATCAGTTATCTATACAAGTTTTGGGTGTTTCTCAGTAAGTGTCAAGTGTCCTAATTTTGTTGATTTTCATCTCTAGTCTATAACTAGGGTGCCTAGGGTAGCACTGGGTGCCTCAAGGTGGCCTGGTCCATGATTTTAGGCACCCTTGTTTCCGTAACTCTTGGTTCTAATTTGTTTCTTCAGAGGTCGGTCCTTGTTATTTCCCGTTTATTCCCCTAGGTAGTTATCAGCGTTTTGGGTCATTAGTGTCAAAATTTGAACAAGAGATCCCTATATAAACATAGCATACTACATTATGGTTGGATTATCATCTATTGAGGGCAGCTATCTACTAAGGCAAGGGACTGCATTTGGGCATCTTCTACATCTACATCACATAAGCATAGGGAGAAAGGGTTGTATTTATTCTATTCCATCCACCATTTTCATCTTTACATCTAGTTATTGCCCCTACTTTTGTGTCATTGGCACTAGGGAACCCTAGGAACATAATTGCATACACAATCACACAAAACTACATTGAGTCTAGAAATTAGTACATCACTTAGTTGTATATCTTCATATCAGATTATTGGCGACATAAGTGAAGATATTGTGATAACAATGTGACAGAGACGAATACACTACGAAGACCTAGCGGCACTATCAGAGCTAGACCTTGAGATTTTCTACATATCAGAGCACCTAAAATACAGACCAAGGTACCCTTAGGTGCCCCAATTCACTCATAGGTGCCTCAGTTCATGCAAATCTCTAACTTCTACAATTTCCATAACAACATCTCCACATCCATCCAAAATTCCACATATCACTGTTCAAGTCCAACACACAATGAGGTAAGTTATATTTAGGTTAGTACCTTATCCCTTCTATTTCATTTTTTCAATTCATTTAATATCAAATAAAAATTATCTAGCATTAGTGTTTCAATTCATATTATTTATTCCATTGTTGTTTCTACATAGATTAACTTACAAAATATCATTATTTTAGTTAATCATTTTGGTGAACCCGTCTTTTCAAATAGTTTTCCCTAGGATCCAATCAAACCCTAATGGATAAAGATCATTCATCTTCTTTGCCCATCATGTCCCACTTTAGTGTTAACCCTATTTATGATGAGGCTGCCATAGCTAAACTCAAAGCTCTATATAGTGTTCTGCTTCCTACACTGATCACATCCAACAACAACTCTTAGATGACCAACAACATGTGCCTACTAGTTTTGTAGATTCTCCTATAGGCATTAGCATTGTTGATGATCCTATCATATTTACTCATTGTACACCATGCCATATGGTCCCGTGATCCTCCTTCGGTCTTTCATAAGAAACTTTAGACGATTCCCTTATTGATTACTTGCTCGCTATTGACAATTATTCACAAGTCCACACTGATTCTTCTATTACTTCAACCACCGATATAGTTTCTTCTTATGATCCTACTATTTCTGATATTGGTTCCCCTACTACACATCCTACTAGTTCGCATGTTCCTTCACATTATGTTGATGATCCTATTGATAGCCTCCTTAGCAACGTTATCACTCCTGAAGTTATATCTGATATTAGTGTGGCAGATGATAGTCATGGTTATCCTTTTTCTACACAGCTAAATGTGACTCCCTTGCTCCATTATTACCTTTTCCTGATATTGCACCTATTGTTGTGCATGAGTCACCACCATCTATCACTTCTCATTTGTCTCTTATTACCTCACCGTCACTCTTAGTCTACCCTCTCCTATAGTTATGTCTCCTTCGATCACTTCATCTATCAAGGATGTTTATCATGCTAGTTCCACCATAGCTATAGCTACTTCATCTATCTCACCTACTATATCTCCCTCATCTCCTACTCCTAGTGTGCCCTTAGCATCAGATTATTCCTTTTCACCTCTTGATATTCCTATGATTACCCATAATGGAAAACTACAACCACTTAATACATTATTGTCATCTTCCACCATTCCTTCACACGACATCATCTCTCTCATGCATGCAGTAGGTCAGCTTCAATTGAAATTTCACTTTCTCACTTTAGAAAGTAGGGCTTATTACGCTTCTATTGACAATAATTCATTACATGGTAATCCGGTCCCTAAAAAGATTCATAATTCTACATTTCCCAAGATTTTTCATGCCTACTTTCACTTGTTTTGATGGTATTGGTGACCCTCATGCTCATTTTTACATTACCACTCACTTATGGCCTCATATTCCAATGATATATTATTACTTAAGTCCTTCCGATATAGTCTTATTGACGAGGCATTACAGTGGTACACCCATCTACCTTTTGGGTCTATTAGTACTTTCTATGATATGGAGGATGCTTTCCTCCATCATTTTATCATTAACAATGGCCCTAAAGTCACTTATGATCACATACCTACTTTACATCAAGGCTCCTCTGAACCTGTTAAATATTATATATTGTGATTCAATTTTTGCATACATCAACTCGTATTCCAACCTATTGACTTAGAAAAGCAATTCATTTTTTTGTCATGGCCTAATTCCTCCACTTAAGAAAAGATTACAATATGATACATGCAAGTCATTCATTCTCCTATGTTATAAATTTATTGACCTAGAAAAATATCTTCTCTCATCACATGTCATTGAGCCTACACATGTTTCTCCGGCCATTGCTTCCTCTAGCCATGCCTCCAATGGAGCATCCAAAGAAATCTCCACCTTTTCCTCACATACAAAATAAACAAGCTCAACCCAATCCACCACCAAAGCATACTTCTTCTCTAGCTCCGCGACAAGCTACTACTCCTACCACTCCACCTAGGTCGCGTGAGCCTTTACATTTCTCTCCTCATGCTCGACCACATGATGTGTTGTGTGTTTTACTTAATGAGTAATTAATTCACCTACCCTCCAATCAACATCATCCACAACACTCCTATAGCATTAGTATGATATACATTATTGTAATTACCATCACATAAATATACATAGGAAAATGATTGCCTCTCCCTTCATGATAGACTACAACAACTAGAGGATACGTGTGTTATCTCCTTTGGCCCTCATGAGTGGTCTTTGTCTCCTTTACCACGTCAACATAGGCATACCCCACTTGATTATTCTCCATCAGGTACTTAGTTTATAGGTCACTCATTTCCGTCATATGCATGTTCTCCACCACTTCTACCATCACATTCATTCCATTCACTACATCCACCGCATCCACACTCTCCACCGCTTCATGCTTCTCTCATCACATGTGCTTCCACAGCCCCTCTCCATATCCCATTATTATTCCATATGATATTCAATTTAGTTCATACACTCATGTTGCATCCATTCCACACGCTTCCACCGCTTCACGCCATCTTGGTCTTTGGTAGGTGATTATTATCACCTTACTACCCGATGATGCACTTGTGTTCTTACGGTTCTTACATGACTATTGAGGGATAAGTTTTAAGAACCTTTCATCACATGCTTCTTCGTTTCATCTAGCACACTCAATCATTTCCCGATGACGCACTCTTGCTTATGTGGCTCATACTTGACTACTGAGGGGTCTTAATTACATGATCCTTTCCATTCACACACTGGGGGGCATCATTAATCATCCCCCTTTCATCATATTAACATATTACAACTACATTAATTTTTCATACATTCATTACGATATCTTCATTTTACTATCATACATTTTCATCTATTCTACTATCATCATTATACTAATTACACACTACAATCCATCACATTACATTTATTACCTATTATCATCATTCACCATACACATTTTCTCTACCATTACCAACGTTATAGGGAAAATCTACACTAATCAAACAATAAACCAAAAAAAAAATAACCATAGAATCATACATCATCAATCACATTACGACATCAATAGATAACAACATTTGTTCATCATATATCAATAACACGTGTCCATACATATACAACAAGTAAAATCATCATCACAAAACATATCTCATAACTAGGGGGCAAGGCCCCCACATCATATACAATAGTCCAAATCAGACCTCATCATCACTATCACTCTTGGGTACTACAAGATCCCTAGAACTAGATGCCTCTCCACCAATGTGATGCCATTGTTCACGGCCCCGATACCTTTCAACCTATCTTTGCAATAAGGTAATCTTTGTATCTTGTTCTGAGAACTAATGTTGCAAATCTACATATCGTGCAAACATGTCCTGGGCTAAGGGACCACCACCTACCACCTCCCTAGATCATCGAGTCTCCTCGTGTGCCTCGTCCCTCTCATCTAGCAACATTGTACATGTCATGTCGTTGCTATGGCTATTAGCTCAAATAAATGGGCATGCTCACCCGTTATATCATCCACGCGCTCTAGTATATCTCCACTAGGACATCGGTTGGCACATTCCATGTCAATGTGCTGATGGATGTGTCCATAATCAACGAACAATAGACATCACCAAATACAACTTACATTGTCTTAGACAATTATACAACACAATATAAAAAAACAAAGTGCACAATGTTACTCTACGAATACTTTTGTTCACCACGATTGTTATAGGATTGGATCGGGGCATGTGCTTCTCCCTCTCCTCCTCCTCCATGTGGTAACTCAATGGGACCTACAAATAATGGGTACAACAATACCCACCCATAGGTTTCCCACCATGCACAATACTCCTCGGTGAAAATCGTGTCATCTCCATCAATAACTATTATCGTTGTATCTACCTCATCCGGCCCCAACGCTACTAGCTACTTTGTTGTAGGCCCTAGCCTAGCACCAGCCAGCATAGATGCTCTGATAGATCTCAACCATATATATGGTTCTGGGGGCACTTCCTGAGCCATACCAAACTTTTGTGACACCCTCTCAACCTAAAAAATCTCTGCTACACTTGGAAAGTAGCCCTCTAGCCACATAGTCCCCGAATGCATCGCAACTCTATAACATCCTTGGGCCATCCCCCATAGTCACAATATGGCCTCCATGTAACCGCCTCGGGCCCCATCCTATCTATAAGTGCCTCGTAGGTATTTGTATCCATCTTCCTGCCACGAATGTCCACCCACGTCCTCGTAAATATCTCTGTCCTAGCCCACTCCTCTGTGGAACTAAAACTGATCTCAAAATAGTTATATGCTCATATGCCCACACATGCAGTAGTGTGGTGGATCTTATCCCTCCACCATGCTCATCCTACGTAAACCGATATAAGTCTCTATATAGGTGGGCCAACACACATCGTGCCCATGCATATCTAGTGCCCTCTTCCTCTATCCATTGGCATATGTCATGCATCTTATACAAGATGCCTACACCTCCTCCCTCCACAACTATACATGACGCAATCACAACCGCTATGAACTTCTCGCAAGTGCGGAACACTAGACCATAAAATAACATCTAGGCTAATATGGGCCTTGGTAGGTACTTGAGTCCCCACAAAATACCATCTCATGGCTCACATCTACCACTCCATATCCTCCACCAACATAACTCGTACCCTCTCCCCCATAACTGCAATCGCAATATGCAATATACATCCTCCAGCATCACAATCATCTCCCCTGTAGGTAACCAGAATGTGCATGTATCCACACACCATCTCTCGCATAGGGCAGTCAACATGGGCATATTATGGGGCACATCCCCCATCCATGCTATATGTCATAGGCTAGCATAGTCCATCACATCCCAATCCTCATCTGGAAAACCCAATCCTAGCAACGTAGTCGTATGTTGCCCACCATGGAATTTCCTTGAGTGGATATCCCTCTACACACTAAAAACAACAACAAACACATAGTTAGAGTACATTAGAAGACCAAATACACTCGAGTTATCATACTAGCACCATGTTTAGCAACATTATACATCAACTACACACATCCTAGACTAGGGCGCCCATGAGCAGGACACTAGCGCCTGGTTAGGGAGCTCTATCCTAGGGGTCACTAGCGCCCTCACCGCTCTTGTCTAAGTCTCAAATGTCAAGATAATAAAAAATCTAAAATTTTCAAAAATTCAACTGAGATGACTATTATCCAAAATTCACCCCCAAGGTAAATTTTGATAACATGCATCAGATTATTCAGTCCCGAGCAAGTATATTGATTCAAGGCAAAAATCATGTTTCTGGGGTCCCCTCGGCTTCTTTCTAACTCTCCTGTCCAAGAAGAAAACCCAGCAAGTTCTAAAAATGTGAAAAATTTACAAAAACCAAGCTTGGTGCCGAAATACAGAGAAAATCAGCTAAGTCCTAGTCTAGGCGGTCCTTGGGACAGTTGGGACGTCGGGGCGCGAATCGGCCGAAAGGCCGCCAGCGGTCTGCAAGCAGCATCCGGGACAGTTGGGACGTCGGGACGCGAGACGCGAAAGGCCCGAATCGGCCGAAAGCAAGAAAAATTACCTAAGTCTTTGTTTCACGTAGTTGGGACATCCGGGACAAAAGTACGCGAAGGACGCGGATCGGCCGGTTTGGCGCAAGTCAGTCCATTTCGGGCGGTTCGAAAGATTTGTCCCAGGCAGTCAGGATAGTTGGGCCAAAAGTACGCGGGGGACGCGAACCGGCCGGTTTGGCCGAAATAGAGGACTTTCATTTGGGACATCCGGGCCAAAAGTACACGCGGGACACGAAAAGCCAAAGAGCCGAGAGCGAATGGAATCTTGCCACGTGTCTTCGCCGCAAACAGGAACAAGGAAGCCCGAATCGGAGGGTTCGGAGAAATTTGTTCCAGACAGTTTGGGACATCCAAGCCAAAAGTACGCGTGGGACGCGAAAAGGTGAAGTGGCCGGAAAGAGACAAGGAGGCCCGCGGACGAATCACAGCGTGACACATGTCACAAGGGGAAGCGCAATGGAAATTGGCTAAGTGTTTTTGGCCAAAAAATTTCAAAGGGCAAGGTTTGAAGGGTCGGCCCGAGCTAATAGACACAGGACACGTGTCCTAAGGCGGGGGAGTTCGGAGCCAAGGAAAGACTTAGGAAAATTTGACAAGATTCTTGGGCCAAAAAATTAAAAGACAAGGATGACCCCGCGCCCCTATCCTCCAACCAGATCACGCCACGTGTCCCAAGAGGCGGGGCGCGGGGAAAAAATGGAAAATTTTCCAAAGTTATAAAAATTCAAAATTTTCAAAGGAAAACCCATGGAAAGGGAAGGAGAGAGAATTTCTCATCCAATCAGTGCCCGACACGTGTCATCCAAGTGGCAGAGCGCGGAAAAATTCAAGTATTTTCCCGCCGATCCGTTTTGGCCTTTTTTGCCCTAAATCTTCAGATCGCCATAACTTTCGATCCAGAGCTCATATTTTCACGTTCTTTATATCAATGGAAAGCTGGTGAAATTATCTACATGATTCCGAGGTCAATCTTGCATTTTGGTTCAGTTTGGAGAGAGAAAATCAAGAAACATCTCTGGTGCATGGTAATGGCCAGAACTAACGTTTCAACAACCAACTTTAATGCAAAATACACCGCCGCTCTTGCCAGGGTTCTCACCCACCACCATAATGAGATAAACTAAATGTGACCTAGAAGTGGTTGGGGTAGATCTGACTTTCCTCTCTCTTCCCTCTCTCTTTCTTCCTATATATTGTAAAGAGGGGCTTCTTTCTAAGGGTCGAACATTCCCGTGCTTTTGCTCCTCCCTTCTTCTCTTTATTAGGAAAATTTGTGGAGTTCGAACCTCCCATTTGAAACTATAATGCGACTCGCCTCTTGGCATTTTTGTAGTGTATTGTATCAATCTTTGGAGCAAGTAATGCATGTCTCAGTGGATGATTCTCAACCCTCTCTCGTGTTCATTTGCATCCTCCCGGTCTTTCACCGCAAATTTTGTTATCTCAGTGCATGATCTCGCATCACATTTGAATGGTTTGTGTTTATTGGCAAGATAGGTGTTCTTCATTCCTCAGTGCATCACCTCTGTTAGCTTAGGTTTATTTTTATGCATCTTCTTACCCTGTCTCCCTGGCAAGTTAGATTAGACTTTGAGTAAACCCTCTGCATTTTTCGTGTGCATCTGAACAGAGGAATAGGAACCAGCCTTCTCTGGAGATTCCTTTCTCATTTTTGCAAGTCCCACACTTGGAGAAAGGATTCAATGTTATGCAATCACACTGGATGCTAGTATGATCAACCTAGAAATCTGATCAACATCCAGGGGTGTGTGATTTGGTGATAACAGTTTTGGCACACCGGTGGGACACTAGAGGTCTCATTTTTATTGCAGCAAAGTTGATGTGCATCTGCTGCAATTTTCTTGCTTGAAAAGAGCTATTATTTGCATATCTGGTGACTCCAAGGGGAAGAATCAACTGGTTTCAGCAGTGCAAGCCTGAAAACTCATGAGAAGAGTCACCACAAGGTCAAGAGTTGGAGAAGAAGAAGTGTTGTTTGAATACCTACAATTATCTCCAAGAAGAAGGCAAAGAGGAAGAAGGATTCAAAGGTCTCCATCTCCACCAAATAGAACTCTCTCAACTCCTCCACCTGGTAGGCCTTTCATTCAATCAACAAGGGTTTTAAGACCAATTAGAATGGCACAAAACAACCCCTATGTCAACTTCACAGCAAAGCACCCACTTGCCCTCAATGCACAACATCCAATTCCTATCAGCAGCCTCAAGAACATTCCATACTTCACTGGAGAAAATCAGACTACCCAGTGATCATGTTAAAGATATTGCTAACCTTTGTGCAATCCATGAAATCAATGAGATGTAAGTGGCTATCAAGTTACTGGCATCTTCATTCAAGGGGAAAGCATTGCAATGGTTTAGAAGCCTTGGAGTTGGTTCTATCACAAATTGAATCAGCTGTGTATAGCACTTCATGAGCAATTTGGAGAAAAGGGAGACAACTTGTCTCTTTTGGAGCAGCTGACAACCATCAAGAGAGCTCCCAATGAGCAGCTGACCGATTTCAACTTCAGATTTCAAAAGACTTGGGAGAGAATTCCAGCAAGGGCAAAGCCAACAACAAAGGTGCTTTTTCTCTACTATCTCAAAGCTCTAAATTCTGATATTTCTATGTTGATTCAGTCCATGGGAGGCATAACTATCCCTATGGCTTATAAAGCATTGCCATTAGGGCTGAAAATTGTTTGATCCAAGCTGGAAAACTTGCCCCTAGACCTCCCATGCCACTCGCTTTCCAAGTTTAGAGAGTCCAAACACCAATCAAGCACCTAATTTGGCTCCTTCTCCCACTCCTAGAAATCAGAGTTCAAATGAAGCTTCCACTTCATCTCCAAGTGCCCCAAATGAGCTTCAAGAAGTCATGAAGCAATTGTAAAACCTAGGCAATGAGCTGGTTACTCTCAAGAGGCAACAAGCCCAAGGTTTTAGACCTTCTTATCAGCCCCAAACTCATCCTAACAGCAGCCATACCAACCACAAAGGCCACCTAATCCAGTTGCAAATATGAATCAAACAAGGCCTCCTGCCAATAGACCATTCCAGCCCTATAATCCAAATGCCATATCTGCCTCTAAGGCACTGGTGCCAACACAAAACAACATTTCCCAGGAGTACGATTGGTGTTTTCCATGCAATGAGCCTCATAACCAATCCATGTGCTTCAATGGTGCTTTCAATCAAGCATTAATGGTGACAACTATTGGTGTGGAGGGTGAGGGCAATCAAGGAAATAGCCAACAACAAGAAACATTCCAACAACAATCAGCCCCAAATGACACCACATTGGTAAATTGGCAAGCAGAGGATTTTTGTGGCATGAACCAGGAAATTTCTCAAGGTGTTAGAACCAACACAAGGTCAAAAAGGAGGAATTTGGGTGAAGAACAACCATTAGCCCCAACCAATCCACAACCTCCCATGGTTCCACAAATGGTTGGCAAGCAAAGTCCAATTTCAAATGCACAAGGGCAGCCAAGAATAGCCCCTAGGCCAACTCAAATACCAGTTGTTGCTGCCCACGTGCAAGGAGTGAATGTACAAACCAAGGGACAACAAAGAGATCCTTCATCACCATTCAGTATCATTGATCAGATGAAGAAGACAAACGTCAATATATCAATGTGGGAATCCCTATCCATCCCAGGCCAAAGAGATCTCACTGCAAGCTGCCATGAAGGAATCGCCAACTTCGAATCAACAAGTTCATGCAAGACAAAGTGCTTACAAATGCTGCCCACTGAGGGAAATCATGGAGGACAAAGCAAGGTAAAATGTTGAAACCCCCTCCTTTCTATGTTTCATTGATCATCGAAATCAGCTAGTGCACAATTGCATGATAGACTCGGGGCAAGTAGCTCAAGAATGCCTAAACAAATAGTTGATCACCTAGGGCTCCAAAGATGAAACAATATCCAAAGGGGTAGTGCAATAGATGGGACAAAGCAATAGAGCATAGTTGGAGTGATTAAAAACTTGAGTCTTACCTTGCATGCATGTCCAAACGTTGTTGTTTTACAAGATGTATCAGTCATAGACCTTCCACCACTCTTTGCCCTTTGCTTGTCAAGGGACTTCACAGCCAAGATTGGAGGATATTTGTCTACTGATTGGTCACACATGCTGTTCAGAATGAGGTATGGAACCAAAGCCACAATCAGGTCATAACCTATTGCAAACTTCCATATTGAGCCTTACACTCCAAGTCAGATTAATGCCAATTGCTCAGCATTTGATCAAGAAGATCACCCAAGCTCTGATGAAGCTGACACTAAGGTTGGAAGCATCCCGATCTAACTCTTGATGAATGGGCAAACAAGATACATGCTTTTGATCCTTATCAAGAAGTAGAAGAATCTGAGCTAGGGGTCTATTGTATACACGAAGAAAATCAACCTATTCCTAGCATCACCAAGCCAAACCACAAGGATGACAATGAGGTATGGCAGCTGTTTTTTGACGGATCAAGGAGTAGACAAGGTGCAGGAGGTGGAGCCATGCTTGTTTCACCTCGAGGAGTAAAGTACTATTCAGCTTTTAGATTTCAGTTTACATGCTCCAATAACACTGCTGAATATGAAGCCTTGGTGCAAGGGATGCATTGGGCAATCAAGAAGAAAATAAAGAACTTGCAAGTCTTTGGGGACAGTGAATTGATTGTAAATCAGGTCAGGGGATAGCATGCTGCTAAGAAGAATGATCTACTCAAGTGCTACAAGAACAGGGTGTGGGACCTCATGGAAGATTTTGAGGGTTTTGGCATCAAATCCATTCCTAGGAAAGAGAATCAAGTTACTGACAGGCTTGCAGCAGTAGGGGCAGCCTTTGACATTGTGGAAAGCATTCAACAAGACAAGGTATAGCCAAACATCCACGTGATTGTGAGGCCTTCAAGCAGCCGATAACAATGTCACTGGCAAGTGTTTGAAATGACCAGCAAATCATCCATTTCTTTAAGAAGAAGCCGAGTTCTCACCAAGAATCAAGAAAATCGAACAACAAGATGGTGACCAAGTGGTACAGCTGAGAACTAACAAGCTGCCCAAGGGACTTATCACTTTGGAGTCCATTTTTAATCCCAATGATCAGTTTAGAAAGGAGAAAGCAAACATTCAAGTCAAGAGAGAGGATTCAAAGATCCATCTTGGTAGAAGAGAACAAACCATCGCAAATTGAAGGATGACAACCGAACAAGAAAGGTATGAGTTCATACAAACCTATGTCAAGAGTTCCCGACGTGTTTGCTTGAGCTATGAAGACTTGAAAGGTTTCAATCCCAACTTAGCTCAAAGATACCATCGAATTGGATCCAAATACTAAGCCTCGTCAGGTAGTAAAAAAAAGACCACCAATCCACACATGGAGCCTCTCATGAGGAAAGAATTGACAAGCTGATTGAGTCAAGAATCATATTCCCAATCAAGCATTCTAGTTGGGTTGCCAACTTAGTTCCAAATGTAAAAGAAGAGTGGAGAGATCAGATTGTGTGTTGACTTCAGAGACTTGAATAGAGCCTCTCTCAAGGATCATTACCCACTCCGCTTCCATCAAGCAAATATTGTGTCAGAGCTGGTTCGTAAAGGTTTTCATTGCTAGATGGATATTCAAAGCTATAATCGATAATGGTGAAGGAAGAAGATCAATTCAAGACGGCCTTCACTACAAAATGGGGCACGTATGCTTACAAGAAGATGCCATTTGGACTGCACAAATGCCGAGCAACATTTCAACGAGCTATGGATATGGCATTCAAAGGCTTAATCAACAATATAGTGCTGGTATACCTAGATGATATCACTGTCTTCTCAAAGAATGCAAAGAGACATCTCTTTCACCTCGCATAAGTGTTTCGAGGTGTGTAAGGTTTGAGAGTATCGTTGAATCCAAAGAAGTGTATATTCTCGGCACATGAAGGCAAATTGTTGGGTCACATTGTCTCTAGGGAAGGGCTAACAATTGATCCTAAAAGGGTCAAGCCATCCGAACACTTCCATTGCCACACCACAAGAAATCTCTTCAAAGCTTCTTGGGAAGGATAAACTTTGTCCGCAGATTTGTGCCTAATTTTGCCACTCTTGTGAAGCCTTTAACCATGATGTTGAAGAAGAATCTGGCATTCAAATGGACAAAGAAAGGCAAAAGAGTTTTGAAAACATCAAGCATGCAATATCACAAGCTCCAACTCTTATCAAACAAGAACTTTCAAAGGACTTCATGTTGTATGCATTTGGAGGATCAGACACAATCTCAAATATCTTGACACAAATGAATAGAGAAGGTTCGAACAGCCCATAGCATTCTTCACCAAACCTTGAAGATTACGAAATAAAGTATTCTTTCATCGAAAAGCACGTCCTCATTGCCATCATCGAGCTTGAAGAAGTTCGACATTTGGTCTCAAACAATAAGATTCAAATGCCGGTGTCTCATGTCAAAGTCAAGGACTTTCTCCTAAACAAGGATTTAAATGAGAAGAGAGCAGGTTGGATCACTCGGGTGATGGAATATGATATTGAAATCAGAGTAACCAAACTGGTTCGTGGCAAAGGTTTGTGTGAGCAGCTCGCTTCCAAACAACCAGACGGCTCAGAAAGTGAAGAGGATGCTGTCCTACTACTACAGAATGATCAAGAACAACCAGCTGATGATGCACCCATTCCATGTTGGACTCAAGACCTTGTGCATTACCTCCAAACAGGCTTGTGCCCTCCAGAAGTGAGCAAGGCAAAGAGGAGATACTTTAGATTACAAGCTATCCCGTATGTACTCATTAATGGTATCTTGTTCAAGAAGGACATCAATGGTGTTCTATTAAGATGCATTGGAATATGTCAAGTTGAGAAGATCATACACGAGTTCCATGATGGGGAAGCAGGAGGCCACTTTGCTCCACGAGTGACAGCTCTCAAAATCATGAAAGCTGGTTACTATTGGCCTACTGTGTTCAATGATTGCTACTCATGGGTCAAAAATGCAAGAGATGTGCATTCTTCACAGGGAAAGAGAGGTTAGCAGTGCTGCCCCTTCATCCAATTTCAGTAAATCAGCCATTCATGCAATGGGGATTGGACTTCATTGGGGTTATCAATCCCAATTCAAGTCAAGGCCACAAGTGGATACTTACAGCAACGGATTATTTCACCAAGTGGACCGAGGCAATGGCACTCAAGGAGGCAAATGAATCTAATATCTTAGATTTCTATGAAGGGATAGTCACGAGGTTTGGTTCCCCCGCCACTATCATATCGATAAATGCATCGGCATTCCTCGCACAAAGATCACCGAATGGGCTGTCAAGAATTGTGTGTATCTCAAAGATTTCATCGAACTATTACCCTCAAGGTAATAGTCAAGCCGAGTCTACAAATAAGAACCTACTAAGAATCATCAGAAGGACTCTGGATGAAAACCAAAGGACTTGGCACGCAAAGCTCAAATCAGCCCTATGGGCTGATAGGATCACACCCAAGAGGTCTACAGGAAGCTCTCCATACAAGCTTGTGTATGGGAAAGAAGCAGTTCTACCTATATCACTTGAGTTGCCAACATTGGAGCTCATGAAACAGTTGGAACTAGCTGAGTTTGAACCCATGGAGGTTAGATATGTAGAATTAATGGAGCTCCAAGAAGTTAGAGAGTATGCAGCCCAAGCAATAGAGAAGGATCAAGCCTTGATCAAGAAGACTTTTGATAAGAAAGCCAAGGCTAGAACCTTCCAGATTGGAGATCTAGTGTTGAAATGGGATGCAGATCGTGTAAAACCAGGAAAGCATTCCAAGTTCGATGCCATCTGGAGTGGCCCTTACATGATCATTGAATGCAAAGGTAGCAATGCTTTCCGACTGGCTAAGTTGGATGGTGAAGAATTGCAGGTTCCGGTCAATGGGATCTATCTCAAACGTTGCTACTAGAAAGAAAGCTTTTCACCCTTGTAAATATTAATTTAGAATTTCCATTCCTCTAAGTGCTTATGCACATTATACTCTGTTAGAATAGTTTGATTTCCCTAAGTGCTTGTGCACATGTCCTATTGCTTCTAGTATGTGCATGTTTGCAGTTCATCAAGCCTTCGGAAGAGAATTTGCAGCCACAGGAGAACCAACTCAACAAATGTTTCAATAGCTCAAGGACACAAGTTTTCAAATTTCAGATCAGCTGAGAGGTTATCAAACAGACTCCATGCCCAATGGATTGCTACGAGCAGCTGGCCGTTCTTCATCTGACAGCAGATAACCCCGCTGAGTCACCAAAATTGTTATCCAAAATTCACCCCCAGGGTAAATTTTGATAACATGCATCAGATTATTCAGTCCCGAGCAAGTATATTGATTCAAGGCAAAAATCATGTTTCTGGGGTCCCCTCGGCTTCTTTCTAACTCTCCTGTCCAAGAAGAAAACCCAAAGAAGTTCTAAAATGTGAAAAATTTGCAAAACCAAGCTTGTGCCGAAAATGAAGAAAAATCAGCTAAGTCCTAGCTCCAAAGCGGTCCTTGGGAGAGATTGGGACGCTCGGGCGCGAATCGGCCGAAAAGGCTCCAGCGGTCCACAGCAAGATTGGGGACATTGGGACGCACGACACGAGAGACGCGAAAGGCCCGAATCGGCCGAAAGCAAGAAAAATTACCTAAGTCTTTGTTTCACACAGTTGGGACATCCGGGACAAAAGTACGCGAAGGACGCGGATCGGCCGGCTTGCGCAAGTCACCCATTTCGGTGGTTCGAGAAGATTTGTCCTGTGCAAATTTCCTGGGGACAGCTTGGGACAAAAGTACGCTGGGGACGCGAACCGCCGGTTCGGCCAAACAGAGACTTTCGCTCAGGGACATCCGGGCCAAAAGTACGCGTGGGACGCGAAAAGCCGAAAGAGCCGAGAGCGAATGGAATCTTGCCACGTGTCTTCGCCGCAAACAGGAACAAGGAAGCCGAATCGGGCGGGTTCGAGAAATTTGTCCCGCATAGCTTTGGGACATCCGGCCAAAAGTACGCGTGGACGAAAAGGAAAAAAGCCGCGAAGTGGCCAACGAAAACGACAAGGAGGCCCACGGACGAAATTGCAAAGTGACAAAAAAAAAAACAAGGGGAAGCAAATGGAAATTGGCAAGTGTTTTTGGCCAAAAATTTCAAAGGGCAAGGTTTGAAGGGTCGGCCACAGCTAATGAACCCGTGGATGAACGTGTCCTAAGGTGGGGAGTCATCCAAAGGAAAGACTTAGGAAAAAAATTCAAAGATTTTCCCAATCAAAAATTGTCATCCAAGGACAAGGAAAAATTCAAATTTTTCCCGCCCTTTTGGCCTCGTCCCTAAATCTTCAATCGCCATAACTTTCGATCCAGCTCGGATTTTCACGTTTTATATCAATGGAAAGCTGGTGAAATTATCTACATGATTCCAGGGTCAATCTTGTATTTTGGTTCAGTTTGAGAGAGAAAATCAAGAAACGTCTCTGGCGTGTGGTAATGGCCATAACTGACGTTTCAACAACCAACTTTAATGCAAAATACAATCCGCCGCTCTTGCCAGGGTTCTCACCCACCGCCATAATGAGATAAACTAAATGCGACCTAGAAGTGGTTGGGGTAGATCTACCTTTCCTCTCTCTTCCCTCTCTCTTTCTTCCTATATATTGTAAAGAGGGGCTTCTTTCTAAGGGTCGAACATTCCTGTTTTGCTCCTCCCTTCTTCTCTTTATCAGAATTTGTGGAGTTCGAACCTCCCATTTGAAACTGTAATGCGACTCTACCTCTTGGCATTTTGAGTGTATCAGATCAATCTTTGGAGCAAGTAATGCATGTCTCGTGGATGATTCTCAACCCTCTCTCGTGTTCATTTGCATCCTCCCGGTCTTTCACCGCAAATTTTTTATCTCAGGCATGATCTCGCATCACATTTGAATGGTCTCGTGTTTATTGGCAAGATAGGTGTTCTTCATTCCTGCATCACCTCTCATTAGCTTAGGTTTATTTTTATGCATCTTCTTACCCTATCTCCCTAGCAGTTAGATTAGACTTTGAGTAAACCCTCTACATTTTCATGTGCATCTCGAACAGAGGAATAGGAACCAGCCTTCTCTGGAGATTCCTTTCATTTTGCAAGTCATTTTCAATGTTAAGTCCTAGATGGATGATATGATCAACCTGACTACTACATCTAGGGGTATACATTTTGTGAAAAACTACTACACTATGCACTTAAAAATGATGCACTTACCAACTCTCGCATGACGCTACAAAGGCAGCGCCACCCTCTCAAACCAACTAAGACACGCTGCTCTTATTTCCAGGGTCTTAACTCACGTCATGCACACTCTCACAATAATGCAAATCACAAATGAAATAACTAAACACTTTTTCACTTTACTATTTATAGTTACTTCTCATCACTTACTTTCCTATAGTCATTATTTCACGCTTATTTCTACAACTAATACACACTACACCATTTTCATCATATCTTGAGCGGTTCTACTCTAATTTTCACCCCATTTGCAAAATTATTTTTAGAATTCCAATTACCACCATATTGAACATGTTTCACACACATTACCACTCTTTAAAATTGTCTTTCAGTCAATTTATATACATTTTTGTGATTCTCCCCACTTTCTATCTATTTTGGGCTTACTTTCGACTTAGCATTTGTTCTTTCCATCACTTCCCCTTTTGCGAAAAGGGGGCATATCATCCAGGTCATATTATAATTCCCCTTATATTATGTATGATCCGTAAAAATTACCAACTAACCATTTTTTCAAAACATTTACTAATTCACTGCACGACAAGTCACCATTAATTCCCCCTAACGACCTAATATGGGGGAAACAAACATACAATTCTTCTATACGATATTTCATCACTTCCCCCTAATGACCTAACTTGGGGGAAACAAGTGATTAAAAATATTTTCATGCAACATTTCACCAATTTCTATCAACTTCCCCCTAATGACCTAACCTGGGGGCAACTTGCGTAAAATCTCTCCACGAGTAACCAATCGATCAATCAATCAATCAATCAATCAATCAATTAACATGTTCAAAATTTCTAAAAAATTGACATCATTCAATCAATACGAGTTCAACACAATTAACCTCCCTAATGACCTAGCTTGGGAGTTACGTGCGGCCTCCCAGATGACCTAATTGGGGAGAGTACATCAATCATATTTCTCAAATGACCTAGCTTAGGAAGTTATTCTTCATTTTTCGTTTGCTTCCAGATGACCTAACTTGGAAGCCTTCTCACATTTTGTGTTTGCTTCCAGATGACCCAACTTGGAAGCTATCACATTGTAGCGACACCCGTGGAGTGGGGGAAAGAGTTCCTTTCCTAGACCACTCCTATATGGGTCAACTATTTGATCAAAATCATTTGGATCCAAAAACCACAAAATTTGATCTGAGTCTTTCTCCAAAGCAGTTAGATCTTGAGGATGTAATTAAAGATTATAGAATAACACACTTTTATCCCTACACTCTTCCTCTAGTAGAAGGACACCCAAATCCTTCGGTTATTCATTTGTATACAAGTATTCAAGTTGGGAACTGATCACTCCCTACCCACATATTCATCATTATACCATGTTCAAAATTTTCATACATCCTAATCATCACTTTCATTTAGTACACATCATCTCGACATTTGCTACGTCACATAGATCAACCCGATGATCCATAGTTTAGCATGATTTTATAGTTTTATCAGCACACTCCTACTACACATTGGCGTGTTTTACTACAACATAGGATTCTCCAAATTCTCTCGGTACTCATCTCTATCTACTTTATGTTACCGAGCATTTTGCTCACCAACATAAACTGGGGCAAATGTAGTCACAAAATCCACACTTACTATTACATTTATACCACTAAGTATGTTATTTTATATATGGATCTCGCGTAATAAAAGCATTCACTAATGACCTATGTCCTAGTCCTATCGTCGCTTAGTCGGGCACTGCCGTCGAGTGTTATTTGTCCTGCATACGTCGTCGATTATCTATACAGGTTTTGGGAGTTTCTCAGTAAGTGTTAGGTGTCATTATTTTGTTGATTTTCATCTCCATTCTATAACTAGGGCACTTAGGGTAGCATTGGGGCGCCCCAGTTCATGATTTTAGGCACCCTGGTTTCTGTAACTCTTGGTTCTAATTTGTTTCTTTGATATTGGTCCTTGTTATTTCCCGTCTATTCTCATAGGTATAAGTTAGCATTTCAGGTCATTAGTGTCGAAATTTGAACAAGATATCCCTATATAAACATAGCACTCACTACATTATGGGTGGACTATCATCTATTAAGGGAAGCTATCTACTAAGGAAAGGGACTACATTTTGGCATCTTCTACATCTGCATCACACAAGCATATGGGAAAGGGTTGTATTCATTATATTCCATCCACCATTTTCATCTTTACATCTAGTTATTGCCCCTACTTCTACATCATTGGTGTTAGGGCACCCTAGGCACATAATTGCACACACAAGAACACAAAACTACATTGAGTTTGGAATTTAGTGCAACACTTAGTTTTAGATCTTTATATCGATTATTGGTAACATAAGTGAAGATATTGTGATAACAGTGTGACAAAGACGAAGACAGTTGTCAAGACCTAGCAACACCGCGAACTTGTCCCTAAGTTTTTTTGTAGACCAGAGCACCTAGATTGTAGAATAGGGTGCCCTTAAGTGCCCCGGTTCACTCATAGGCACCCCAGTTTAGACAGATCTCCAACTTTTACAATTTTCATAACAACATCTCCACATCTAGTCCAACCCACATATCAGCTTGTTCAAGTCTAGCGCACAACATGGTAAGTTATATTGAGGTTAGTACATTATCCATTCTATTTCATTTATTTCACTTCATTTAATATCGAATAAAAATTATATAACATTAGTGTTTCGATTCATATTAGTTATTCCATTATTGTTTCTACATAGATTAACTTACAAAAATATCATTACTTTATTTAATCATCTATAATCCTTGAATTGGTGAGTGCTTTTGGAGTGGTAACTTGTTTGAGGAAAGGATCTTCTCAAAAATACGCCTTAGATGCTATGGACAAAGATTCACAAAAGTAAACATATTCATTCTTGAAGACTAGGTCTAGTTTCTTGAGACAGTCGAGAAGAATAGTGACATTGGCTTTGAATCATGAAGTTCTCCTATCATCTTATGCAAAATAAGGTTTGGAATTGTCGTAAGAAACTCTATCGAAATCATCCTATAATTATATTGACATACAAATGAAGAATGGAGTGTTGAATGCATTCAAATAACTCGACTAGGGTTTTGAGTCATGAAACCCTAATTTAGTTTATCTTGAAGATCATGCAAGGGTGATCTCTTAGCTATGGAGTGAAGCAAATCAGTAGATCTAGTAAGTTGCATATCACCTTCATCATGCTTGAAATGTGACATTGGGTTCATAAATGAAAGGGGAAATGTTGATCTTTCCAAATCCTTGAATATGTATCTATGTACTAGCAAAATAGTGTATACCCTGTTGATTAACTAAAAATGTGATACATGCACTAGTTAATCTAAGCTATGAACAGATGTAAATAAACTAAATAGATGTTGTAAATGAATATAAAGATGACCCAAACAACTAATCTAATGAAAGTAGAAACCCTAATATGCAAGAGAAGTATGGAAATGACTTAGCTAATTTGATGAACTTGCGAGACTATGTCACATAAGTGACTAGCGAATTTGGAAGTACGAACGACTATACAAAGGTCCTAAACAGAATAGATTTTGACTGATTCTCTAGACTACCGCACTTGGAGAGGGACTGGGGTGCTTACGGGCACTCTAGTCTACAAAATGTGCACCCTGGTATGTGCAAAAGTTTTGAAACTGATCTTCATAGGTTGGGCAAGTGATCCAAAACCCTCACTATGTGTTGCATCATATTCATTATACTCGCTAGGTGTTGTTTCTAATCCAATATTAAAGGAAGAATTTTAAAACCCTAAATAAGCATCAATCACTAAAAAGGAAAAATGCATATGATAGGGTCAAACTGACCTTCACCGCCATAATGGTGGAATTACTAACTGAGTGTTGGACTACATTTCAAACCTAAATATAGTTATGTTGTGTGTGTGCATTATGTGCCCTTGGTGCTCTTGTGTGAGTCACATTTGTGAAGTATTGTGCTATAACTAGATGTAGAAAATGTAATAGAATGTGTGCATGGAAAAGAATAAAATCTCTCCCCCTATGTTATGTGTGATGCAAATGTCCTAACATTGTGCCTTGTGATGGAGTCAGTGGATGCAAGTGATCTCCAATGCAATAGGTGGATGATAGTAGTTACTAGTGCTTGGTCCCTCATTATAGTCTCATAACTTTATATTTATAGGGTTCTCTTGATCTGATTTTGTAATTAACCCCAAGATGGTCGACCACTAAAAAGATAAAGACCTCAAATGGCTAGAAAGAGCCCAAAAAGTGGTGGGAAATTTCAAAAAGGATCGGGGTGCCCCTGGGGACCAGCGCACCCACGGCACCCCAAGATTAGCCCCCGAGCGCCCTAGTCAAAGCTAAAATGCCTCAGAAATGATGAAATTTGACTGAGCATGTGCGTGGTGGAGGTTGGGAATGGTGATAGAAATCAAATAAAAATGGCCAAGAGATAGCGATTTATTAGTACTTTCTCCACTCAAAAACCCTCAAAATAGTAGTATAAGACCAGTGACTAAATAATGTCTAAAGTGTATGATTTTGTGTCTACGTTTGCCCCCAATTTATGTTGGTGAGTGGAAAGCTCAATAACATAAAGCAGATAGATATGTGTACTTGATACCAATGTAGAGTGACAAAGAAGGCATGTTGAAGGACTAGACAAAACATGGAAACTAAAGATGAAAGTGCACAAAAAAGTGATGAGAGTGAACCTAGGGCGGAAACGCCGCGTTGATGCTGATGTGTGTAATGTACCTACATGGTTATTATGCAAAGTGTGTCGCCATGAAGTGTTATTGTTAACGTCATTGTTGTTGTTGTTTCCCCCATTTGAGTACTTATTTCTCATATGGTCGAGACCTGTAAGTAGAAAATGATCAAGTAGTCAAATATGTATGTATGTATGTATGTATGTATGTATGTGTAAAAACGTTATGTAAAAGATACATGTGTATGTAAAAAGCATGTAAATGTAAAGTACACAAATGAAAAATGTAAATGGAACATGTGCACCTGATCCATGTCAAGAAAGAGAGTGTAGAAGGATATCCTGTACTGTCGGGGTTTTTGGGTGATCCAACACCATAGGCCAAGAAGTATAGGGAGGAATTACTATGTCTCCTCCAACTTTTAACTGCTTCCCTCAATGTGTGTGAAGAGATCTCTATACTGTCCTAGTTTTTTGGGTGATCCGACATTGACAGTAAAAGAAGTATTGGGAGGAATTCCGCTATATCCTCCAACCGGTAACTAATTCCCCAAATGCTAAGGATGACCATGTCCTATAAAGTTTGTTGTGTATGGAGTTTATAGACTGGTATGAAATCACTCGTTGTATGTAAACCCATAATTCCAAGGGTGGAAATTCCACTGAACTAAACCATGGTAAATGCACCGTGTAGACTATAAAAACCCCAAATGATGCCTCCCTCTTTGAGGGCACACATGCAATGTCGCCGATAGGAGAATGTGACCCTAAAAGAGAACAAACCGCATGAACATCAAACTCTTCCCCGCATGGGAAGGGAATGCACTTGGTAGAAACCAAGGTGCACACAAACAAGATGGCTAGCTAAAGACAAGTGTTACTATGAAAATCATGCATGGTAAAAGACAAAGTGTGTAATCTAAGAAAATAATGTATAAGCTACGAGGCAAAGTAATGCAAAAATGTAAGAAGACAGATAAGCTAAAAAAGTGGGTCACAAACATGGGACATCACTCACGATGTCGCAAGACACACAAGGCCATCATGGCCGCAAACAAAAAATAAAATGTGCACACCAAACATGGGGAAAATCCCACATATAAGCAGAAAACAATGGTAGAAAAGTACATATAAACCAAGAAGTAATCATGGTAGCATGTAATCCTACAAAACAAGTGTTTCACATGAAACGCCCATTAGCATGTTAGAGAAATAACCAATATGTCAAAGGCATGTTTAACCAAGTAAATGTAAAGTTCTAAGTACAAAATGAAACAATAGCACCTATAATAGACGAATTTGGATGCCCCCAAAGAATCAATATCGAAGGGTAGAAGGCGAGCATTCATGCTGCTTTGCAAAGGATATGTATCTCGCGATCAAAAATAAAAAATAAGTGAACGCACATGTGTGTATATGTTTCACCCGATTCTAGATTGTTTCTTCAAATGTTGACAAAATAAATTAGGCTAATGGGCTAGGAGGAATACCTATTGAGATACCGGTTGTCAGGGTCAAGTTTCTCACGTATGACTTATGAATCCACAGATGATCATGAGATATTCCTTTGTTCTTGGAGGAACTAATTGAAATGGAACACAAGACCACCAAATAAAAGTTAAACAATATATGCAGTGGACTACCTAGCGTGTGTTATATCCGGGAAGTGTGATACTTCCTAGACGGCTATAAATCCACTATTTAAAACAACTTAATGTGAGAAATAAAGGAAATCCTATTGTAGTTAAAATGATTTAGGTATCTCATTCGTCTACAATAAGAAAATTCATTCACAACAGGCTAGACTATGATTGAATCTGAAGGTCAAGGTCACCGTCGGGTATTGTACCGGTCGGGGTCGGAGTTCCGGGTAGTTTAGAGTATTTGGTAGAGACTTTAGGCTCTACTCTAGGTTTTTGGTAAAAGACACAGAGACCGGTGTCAGTTTAGGTTAACCGGCGATGGTTATGGGTGACCAAAGGTTTCGTATGGTTAGGGGTACAAGAAACTCAATAAAACTTGGCCGAGTGATAGATCCAGGGTTAGATGAAGATGGAAGTGCAATGTCCAAATTCGTGTCGATCCGAGGTATGTATAGGAATGATTTAGGTCCATGTAGCGCAATGTAAGGATGTGGATAAAAATATGGTCAAGTTTGCATGGAGGTAAATGATGGGGGAATAGAAATGAAAGCAGAAACTAATAACAAATGTAAAAGGATCTATCGAATGACAAATGAATAGGTGTTGGTTAACAAGACTTATTGTTTTAATGAACTTGGTTTCTAGTTGATAATGGTGGGTGATCAAATGGAATGGACTTGATGTGGTGTTGGCACTTCCCTGATGCTCCCGTGAAGACAAATGGCTTTGTGGTTGCTTTAGGTGTTGGCTATGGATGTTCTTATGCTTGTACAGATGCTGGTTCTCGCTTTTACATGTAGCTCTAGTTTCGTCACTTGTTCTCAGAAGATGTCTCTCTCTCTCATAAATGTGCCAACCTCAAAATAAGGTTGTTTTTGGGATTAAATGGTAACCGACGGCTATTCTGGATTAATCGGCAGCGGTTAAGGGTAACCGGTGTTGGTTAGGGTAGGATTTCCTAGGTTTACTAAACTAGGCAGATCCCCTTGATTTTCTTGGATCTCATTTCATTTACCCCACTGGATTAGCATGGAAGCTTCCTTCTAACGGTGGGAATATGGTTAGAGGGAATGTAGGCATTGATTTTTAGGGTTTGGGTAGGTCTTAGTTAGTTATGGCAACTTACTAAGAATAGGTCTTAGGATGAGGTGGCTAGATGAGGTGTCTAGGTGAGGTGGATATGTGGGCATTATCTCAATTAGGATATTTAAATAATAAATATGGTGAGGATAATGAATTAATTTAATTTAAATAATTAAATTAATATTATAGTGGGGTGAAGGGGGCCATGGCTAGGTGGATGTGTTCAAGGTATTTATTTATCGAGGGACCAAGGGAGTGTGACCCAATTTTAGTGTCTACATTTTGCCCATTTTTTACGTAGTAGCTTGTATTGGTAAGTGGCACTGACAAAAATAATATGTGGTTGCCCCATGTGTGGGTGAAGGTGATCCCCCTCAAACCAGGAACTGACGAGGAAAAAGGCAGAAGTGGTGAGTGGTTTGATAAAAGTTGAATGTGAAGAAGAGGAAGGTGGGTAACGGGGGAAAAAGGAAAAAGGTATACTCATGTAATCTAGGTAATGGGTCGTGGTCAAAGGTAGTAACCAAATACACGCACACGTATAAACCTAAAGACGGTACCATGTTGAAGAGCAGAAAACTCTACATTGTCAAGGTTGATAGGTTTATTCAAACAAGGTTGAGGTGATTCCAGATATCAAGGTATAGGATATGGTCAGAAACATGACATAGGTTAGGTGCAGGAAAGTTAGGTATGTCCTAGACACCGAGGGTCAATCGATAAATGGTAACGGAAGAGGCAAGGTAAGGTCATTAAGTCAATCAACACAGTAATAGTGCCGCAAGGTTATAATGAAACACATGAGGTCAAAGGTCACTAGCGATGTTCCAAGTCCAAGTATCTAGGTCATGGCATGGGTAGGGCCGAGGTATGGGTAAAATAACGAGTCCCCAAATGAGGACAAGGTTAGGTAGTAGATGATGAGGTCAAGAGGGTGAGGTGAATGGTCAGGGTAAGTGTTGGGTGAGGAAAAAAAGAGTGACAGTAGATTAATAGGGTGAAATTTAGGCAATGTGGAAGAGAGAGTGACCGATGCTGGTCAAGGGTAACCGATGCTGGTATAGGGTAACCGATCATGGTAAGGTAGGGCACATGACCGATGCCGATGAAGGTAAAACCGCGTCGGTTAGGTCGGGGTGTTATAAAAATGAAAAATTCCACGTTTTTCAAAATCATTTGTCCCATGCAAAATAGAGGAAAACGACACGAGAGAGAGAGAGAGAGAGAGAGAGAGAGAGAGAGAGAACTAGAAAGTGTCTGGATGGAACAGAAGTTGAGTTGGCGAGCCAAATGACAGGTGATTGGTAGTTGAGAGGCGGGTCCATAAGATCATATTGGTTGAGTTTATTGGTTGGAGGTGAGGTGACAGATTGGTGATGGCAAAGGCCAGAGAGGGATCGGGCGGGCCACCAAGTAGGCTGGCAGATGTGCCACGATGGCGATGGCAGCATGATGAGGTAGCGATTCAAAACCCTTTCCGTGTTGTGTAAGATAGATTAGGTGATAGGTCGGGTGTGGAAAAAAATTGGGTTTTTGTTTTGGGGGAAATGATATTTGAAATGTGGGAGGGTGAATTGGGTAGAATAGGAGCGGGAGAGAGGTAAGTGGGTGAATAGGGGATGGGATGAGGTTGAGGGGAAGTGTAGGTGAGAATGGGTGGGTAGAAGAGGCAGGAGAGGGAGGTTTTTGAGAGGGGAGGGTTTGGGGGTAGCGGATTTTCACCATGACAAAGGACCAGCGCTCGGTTAGAGGTTATCCGGCATCGGTAGGTCAAAACCGGTATCGGTCCATGGATAGGTGACCGATGCGCCGCTTAGGGAACCGGGGGTTGGTTAGAGATAATGTGGCACCGGTTGGGTTTTGGAGAACAAGGGGCCGAAAGGGTCCTAGGTCGAGTGGGTGAGATAGGGAAGGGTAGAATAGAATAGAAATGTGATAGGAAGGTAGGTTGGGAAGAAAGAAAGAGGTGAGATAGTGGGTATAAGTAAGGTTTCAAGGGTGAGATTTTGGGTGGTTTTGGGTATTTGGTGGAGGGAAATTAATTTGATGTGTGTATTAGATGCAAGGGAGAGATCAACTGTGGATGAGAGACAGGGTGCCACCCCTACTCTTGAGAGTGCGATGCACAACGACAGTTGAGGAGTGGCGGCACATGGAGGAGGTGGGCCTAATTGGGCTCGGATGCTATCAAAGATGCGAGCCCAACAACCGAGTCTAATGGTCACTCTCATCGATAGATGGGATTCAATGACCAAGACATTCCACCTAATGATGGGTGAGATGATAGTCACCCTAGAGGACGTGTTTAGGATCTTGTGGTTACCGATACTGGGGACGTAGGTGTACTCAATCTCCTTCGAGGCCTCGGAGGAGTTGATGCTGACAGTGTTTGGGGAGGGACTGGCAGACATGACATTCCATAGTGCTAGCTTGAGTTACAGGGGATGTACATAGCCCGTCTAGAGGAGACGAGGCTAGTTGTTTTATTGATGGAGGTAGTGTGTTGTTTTGCACTACCGGATGCAGAGGGAGGGAGATTTCCCCACTCGTTGATGGGGTACTACATGACATGGTGATGGAGATCGGACCTATTTTCATGGGCGCCGGATTCCCGCAAGTGCAAATATATAGAGAGTTATGGGCATATGGGTGGCTCATACAGGTTCAAATTATGTTACACCTTTTACTACATTGTTGGGCCTATGAGCACATATTTTGTGTGTGCCTAGTGGGCATGCCCTGAGCAGATGCATTTTTGTGAAGATTGTGCGGGTGGGGTATAGGTGATGGGTACCCGTGATTGGAGAGTGGCAATCAGACAAGGCTACACATGATGTAGCATACTACAGAGGCTATTAAAGGGATTATCGGGAGTGGACATCATATGGAGACCATATGTGGGCTATCCCTCATACAAACTGATGCATGATGAGCTAGATGGCCTTCATTGCTTGAGATGGATGAGGGGCGTCATTCAAGTGAGCACAAGATGATCCCACCGACAAGGTTAGACAAAAGTTTGATCACACAGACATACCTCTACCCTTCCCGTAATACAAGAGAGATGACGTGGAGAGGCCATTACCTCTACCATAGTCGACAATGCCCACATGGTAGGAGGAGCAGTGGTGATGAGACCGATGAATCGATGATGTAGGAGTGACATACAGATATGACATGGTGGGTGGGTAGCTCATTTACGAGCAAGACCACCTGTGCAAGGGCAGCCGATTTAGCCATGATCATGGTGCAGAGAGACGCCTTACAGGGCAAGTGGTGACCCGATTACCCACTTAGGGTATGGTGCAGTGGACAATTTAGCTGGCTAGTTCGAGAGGTGGAGGTGGCCGAGTTACATGCATATGTGGCCAGTCTTCAGGCCCAGATGGCCCAGGCTGGGGATGGAGATGGAGATGGTGATGATGGTCGGTGGCCACCCTACGGCATAATCGACATGGTTATAGGGCATCTAGGCCACGACACAGCACATATTGGGGATTTACTGCAGGCATACAAGACAGGCACAGGGGGGCCAATGGCACCACCACAAAATCGGACAAGGTTCCATTACATGCAGGGGTGAGATAAGGTCCACGTGCAATGTATAGGGTTAGAGGCCAATGGGGACACTACAGACATACCCATTTCCATATCTAGGTCATGGGAGGCAAGAGATGAGGCCAGTGTACTATCAGACCAACCGACGGTGGTAAGGATAGATTTTCTATCATATGCCAAAGAGTACAAGGCACATCAAGCTTCTAGTGAGAGGACCGAGATCATACACCCATAGGGCGTGAGAACACAGGGGGCCACCAAGCCCCAAGACATGGTCGTGGTGAGGCCACCTCACGGTTCCTAGAGGCCGCCTAGTTGATGTACCAAGACGAAATAGGACCCAACCACCACCTATGATGGGTGGGGAGATGTTATGCCCAGTCACCGACATTATAGCCAAGGAGGTAGAGGGGGCAAAGATGATAAAGATATGGAGGATGTCCCGTCATCACCAATCCGGCACTATGATTATTCTTCACCGGAACTCCTTGTGCTATGATTATTTACTAATGCATGCCTTTTATTTTGGTGGATGTACTCTAAACACAACAACAAACATAACACAAGAATACCAAAGACTATGATAAGAAGGAATGATGATAAATCTGAAATATCAAAGCTGTAAATTATAATATCAACATGAAATTGTTACAATCTCACCCATGAGGTTCTTCAAGTGTTACTAAATTCACTTGCCTTCCAACAATAACTATGGGAGAAACTTCACAATTACACCTCTTAATGGCTTCTTTAACACACCTTCTAAATGATGGCTTTCTTTACACACTTACTCATACAATATTTCTCACTACTTCCTTCTATGCTAAATGAGGGGGTGGCCTCTTTATTTATAGAACTTCCAGGTTATCCATCTTATCCCTAAGATAGGATAAGAAATCCACTCTAATGAATCATATTCCATACCTTAACTCTTATCTGTACATGTAAGCTTATCTTTTAAGATAAGATAAACCTTATCATTTCACATGGGTTCCACATTTTTAGACTTTTTACAAATAAAATACACAAAATATTTATGACCTCACTCCTTGTCCTTATTACCAATATAATATTTCTAATTCCTAATCATGTAGACCCTATTTCTCTACTTACCCCAACTTTGACATTTTAACATTACTTTGGACCACTTACGAAAAATATTTACTTTTTACCACAACATTCCTATTGTACTTTTGACTATTACCGTACTATACATTATTAGCAACGCGTTGTACCTGGCAAGAAAGACCGTATCTTCTATCGACACTACTACTAATTATACTTAACAACATCCTATTCCTAATACATACATTAATGAAATAGAAATTACGGAGGAAAATTTTAGTGTCGACATCTTCCCCTTCATAGCTTTTACTCCGTCCTCGGAGTAGAGTATTCTCGGTGCTTGGAAAATCTTCAACTTGTCGTGGTTGACCCATTTTGTAATGGGAGTGCCATCCAATTCCTCCAAATGCAGACGTACCATTTTCATGCATAGCTGCTATTTTGTAGGGCCCATCCATTTTGGAAGAAATTTTTGTCTTCTTTTTTTGTATCTGAATCATATACTGTAACCAAGTCATTCACATGAAATGGAGACCAATGGATTTTTTTATCAAAGTATTCCTTCTACTTCATTTTCTTCTTATAGCTTGTATCCTTTTCTATTTCCCTCATTTCCTCTAGCAAATGAAGATGTACCAACCTTTCTTTTACCGAATCACTTTCATCCATCCTTTCATTTTTCATAACTCTCATAGTGGGAATATCAAACTCAATAGGAAGAATTGGGTCAATGCCATAAGCCAACTGAAATGGGGAGTATCATGTTGTTGACTTTGATGTTGCCCTATATGCCCACAATGCTACATGAATCCTTTTATCCCACTTATGTACCTGCAAGGCTGCATCTTTTGCTAGAATTTGACACAACACAAAATTTGTCCGTTCCACCCGTCCATTTTTTCTTGGCTTGTATGTTGTTGCCTTCCTATGCTTAATAGAAAATTTATTGACTAGGGCTTCGCCACCTCATTAATGAAGTGCCTTCCTCGATCCACATTACAATTTCTAATGGACAACCAAATCCGGTGATAATGCATTCATATATGAACCTTGCCACTTCATCCATGGAAGTTGTTTTCAATGGCCTAGCTTCAACCCACTTGGTTAAATAATGCATGGCAACTACAATATACTTATTTTGGCGTGGGGTAGTTGGAAGTGGACTCATAATGTCTATTCCCCACTTTTCAAAGGGACCAAGTGGAAGAATAGGGCATAATGGAGCTGATGAAGTTTTACTGGTTACCATGTGTTTGACAAATATCACATGTCTTGAAATAATTATAACAATCTCTAAGAAAGAGTGGGCCGGTGATAACTCGCATCCAAGATCCTTCTTTGTTGTAAGTTGTCTGAGAAGTGCCCTCCACATGTACCATTTTAGAATTCTTCTATCACCTCCTTCCCTCGATCACGTCCAACCGCCTCTTGATTGTCCATCGTGTCCTATTCGAAATAATACTCCATGCAGAATAGAATATGGACGACCGCTTGAGTAATCTCCCTCTTAGTCTTTGCATTAGCACCATCAGAAAACTTGAATTCATTCGATAATTCCAAATATCTATGTATTCACTAGGGATTATGTCAAGGAATAACAATGTTGTATCCGGGAAATCATCATCATCACAAGATGAACCTAAACCATCATAGGCTCGAGAGAGTGCATCCGCATTGACATGCTTATTTCCTGGCCTATCTATAATATCAAAGTCAAATTCTTGTAGCAAAATTATCCATCTTGCTATCCTCCCTGATGGGTTAGGCTTATTGTCAATATATTTTAGAGCCTGATGATTTGTTATAATTATAAATTTCTACCCTAAAGCAAGTAATTTCTAAACTTCTTTACAACAAAAATGATAGACAGAGCCTCTTTTTCAGCTTACAATATAATTTACCTCAAGACCGCTCATTTGTTTTCTCCCAAAGTAAACTAGATGATCATTCCCATTTTTATCATTTTGGCTCAGAGTACTTCCTAGTGTTGCGTCTGAGGCATCAGTATACACAATTAATGGCTTGCTCCAATCTAGATTCTTTAAAATAGGTGAAGACGTTACGGCTTCCTTCAGCTTGTTCAAAAGCTTCATGCGCCTTATTTCTTGGTTCATAAGTAACATCCTTCTTCAAGAACCAAGTTAGTGGTCATGTAATTTTTGAGAAATTCATTATGAATCTTCTATAGTAATCCACATGGCCTAAAAATGATCTCAAATTACTTCTATTCATAGAAATGGTAACTCTTTGATTTTTGAAACTTTATCGATTAAGTACTACCCATCTCCTGATACCACATGCCCTAACAAAACGCCTTTAAAACATCCAAAGACACACTTTGTAGGGTTTAGTGAGGCTTGTGCTTCATCTAACCTTTGAAATGTTGTCTCCATTTGGTGCAGTGGTCCATTTTGCTCACATAGATGTAAAAATCATCAAGAAATACTCATGAAGTTCCCAATGTAGGGTTCAAACACCTTATTCATCAAACACTGAATGTTGTCTTTGAGGATTACACAACCCGAAAAGGCATAACTCTATAAGCAAATGTTCCCAAGGAGTGGTGAACATGGTTTTCAGCTTGATCTTTCTCTGCTATACGAACTTGGTTATATCCGCTATATCCATCAAAGAAAACTATAACACTCTCGCCACCTACTTCGGCCCAAGATCCGATCCGAGAATGGAAGAGGGTAATGATCCTTCTTTGTTGCCTTATTGAGCTTCCTATAACACACACAAATGCATAGCTTCCCATTCTTTTTTATTGAGATCACAATGGAAGAAACCCATTATGAATTCTCCACAACAAATATGAATCCCGCATCAAGCAACTTATTTATTTCTTCTTTTACAGCCTTTGGAAAAATTAGGATTCATTCTATATGGCATTTACTTTATGGGCTTAAGACTATCTACCACTCAATAGAATGTTCTACCCAACTTACTTGACGGAGTTCCTTGTAATCAAAAGTGAATAGGTGTATGTACTTCAAAGAGCTGGAGAGTAGCATTCCTTCTCACTCTCCATCACAAAGATCACCAATCTTTATTTGTTGGAGACGATCATCAATCTCTTTTTCAAATAATTTTATGGATTCATGAGTCAGTGTGACTGGAAGAATATCCATGAACAAAACATCAACCTCACTTTCTTCATCTTCTTCGTGTCCACTTCACCGGGTATTAGAGTAATCAAAGGATGTCCAATCATCAATTTCATCACTAATCCACAAGTTCTATTAAGATGCCGAGAGATCATGTTTATCTTCACCCTCTCTACCACATCCAAGTATCATGAAGCCTTCATTCCATTAGTTTCTTGCATGAACTCTCCTTAGCCATGGGCTTCCCAACAACATTAGGTACGCAATAATACCATTTTTCATCACCTTGAAAGTCTACCACACATACAACACCCATAATGATATATTGCCACATTTGAAACTACACCTTTTGGTTTAGTTTTTCCCTTATTTAATGACCTTAACATAAGTGTTTAGGGGCGATCAATTTTTAAACCCAACATATTCATTACGGCACTACCATTACATTAACTCGCAGCAGACTCCATCAACTAAGACATCATGAATCAAATACCATTACATAATACATCAACTTGTGGAGCATAGGGATCCGCCTCTACCTCCAAAATAGGGACCTCAACCTCCTTCCTTCGTCGAGCATTGAGTCCACTTCTGCAGCCTCCCGCCTCTTCTCGAAGACATAGCCAAGAGTTGACCATATGTAATATTTGGAGCCTTTTGGACAGATCTTCTAAGATGGAGTATGGTCCTTGTCCTCGTGAAATTAGAAAATCCTGCACACCCAAATTTCTTCTCCTATGTTTCTTACTAGTTTCTCCTTTCATCTTCTTAGGATCATTTCCATCTTGATTATCTTTTTCTTTCTTTATTTTTGTTACAAACACATATACTTCATTATTAATGCTCTTATCTACTACATCAAAAGAATTCACAGTGCTTTTCCTTTATCATTATCTCTCGTACTGATGTAGAAGCTCTATCCGGAAAGTTATACTTATAATGACCCTTTTTATAACAACCATAACATATAACTTTAGAAATATTTCTTTTTGACCTCTATCTCCTCCTCGAGAACTAAATTCTTTTCCTCAAGAAGATTAATAGTTAATCGACCCATCTTCTTGAGCAGATCTTCATACTCAAGAAATGTACTAGGAGAAAGATTTGTGCTCACCGAGAGTGGTTGTGGATTTTGGACCAAAGGTGTTGGTGTAGGCTCTACTTTAGCAATAATTTCTTTGGGCTCCTCTTCCATGCTTTCTTCTTGCCTTCTTGCAATCTCCTTTCGCTTGTTCAATGGTAATGGCGGTCATACTTCACTCGTTGTCGATCTTTGGCTTCATCCCAAGAATGAAGTGCTTACAAAGGAGATTATCCACGCCATTCATCAACCCATCCGCTAATCCTTCCTTCCGGATCTGGGCATCGAGCTTCCTTCTTAGCTCTAGAACACGATCATGATAATCCCTTATCTTCTCCTTCTCTCCTTGGGATAGCTTTGTGATATCGATCATGAGATCTGCATATTTATGTTGCTCACCAAATTCTTCAAGAAAACTTTCAGTTAATAAATCCCATGAGTTTTTCACATTATCACCTAGTGTTTCAAACCACCTAAGGGCTGAACCATCCAAAAAGGTAGGAAAAAATTAAGTTCATTTTTCCCTTCTTATAAGGCCATTACAAATACAAGATCGTTTAAACTCTTGAATGAAAGAGGAGCATCTTCATTAGATTGGGCTGAAAAATAGGAATCTTCCTCATTTCCAAAAGTAACCACAAAGTGAAATACCAACCCACAAGTACAATCAACAAGACTTATGTGCACAAATAATTGGAATCACTATAATAGAAAACAGAAATGACCACGGTAAACTATAGTAAAACTTGACTTACTACGGTAAAAATTAACTTTACTGTGGTAAACACTATTCACATTAAAAAGTGAAGTTACTGTAGTAAATACTATTCACGGTAAAAAGTGACTTTACTGCGGTAAATACTATTCACATCAAAAAGTGACTTTACCATGGTAACTACTTTGCATAGTAAAAACAAGGTTACCCTCCAAATGTTTTCTGACTAAGTAGGAATATCTCTCCAGAAAATCCACCAACGAGGAATGGTCCAATCAACGGAACCAAAATGTTATCACCAATCCGGCACTATGATAATTCTTCACCGAGAACTCCTCGTGCTATGATTATTTACTAATGCACAACCTTTAGTTTGGTGGATGTAATCTGAAACACAACAACAAACATAACACAAGAATACCATAGACTATGATAAGAAGGAATGATGATAAATCTAAAATATCAATGTAAATTATAATATCAACATGAAATTGTTACAATCTCACCCATGAGGTACTTCAAGTGTTACTAACTTCACTTGCCTTCCAACAATAACTATGGGAGAAACTTCACAATTACACCTCTTAATGGCTTCTTTAACACACCTTCAAAATGATGGCTTTCTTTACACACTTACTCATACAATATTTCTCACTACTTCCTTCTATGCTAAATGAGGGGGGTGGCCTCTTTATTTATAGAACTTCCAGGGTTATCCATCTTATCCCTAAGATAGGATAAGAAATCCACTCTAATGAATCATATTCCATACCTTAACTCTTATCTCATACATACGTAAGCTTATCTTTTAAGATAAGATAAACCTTATCATTTCACATGGGTTCCACATTTTTAGACTTTTTACAAATAAAATACACAAAATATTTATGACCTCACTCCTTGTCCTTATTACCAATATAATATTTCTAATTCCTAATCATGTAGACCCTATTTCTCTACTTACCCCAACTTTGACATTTTAACATTACTGCACCACTTACGAAAAATATTTACTTTTTACCACAACCTTCCTATTATACTTTTGACTATTACCATACTATACATTATTGGTGGTGTCGACTTGCAGCAGTCGTCATCTTCTATCGACGCTACAACTAATTATACTTAAAAACATCCTATTCCTAATACATACATTAATGAAATAGAAATTACTGGAGGAAAATTTTAGTGTCGATAATCACCGAGATCATGCCCGATATATGGCTCCCGACTTTGACATAGTTATTATTTTTATATATACCGGTCAACGTGCTGAGTGTTGTTATATTTTTGATCATATGCCACCGCATTTCGAGTGTTGTTATATTTTTTATCATATTCTGTCTGTGTGTCGAGTGTTGTTATATTTTTAGCATATATTGGCATACGTGTCGAGTGTTGTTATATTTTTATCATATACCCCACTGCGTGCAAAGAGAGTGAGGATGTATGAGAGTTTTGTATTTTTGAGCATATACCAGCCTATGTGCCAAAGATGGTGAGGTAGTATATGAGAGTTTTGGAGAGAAACACTTTATTTTATATTCATGTATATTGTATGGACATCCGATTTATATAATGAGATGGATGGTTTGATGATTTGCTGATGTTACTTTGATGTTGATAGATCGTGATTGTTTATGCATAGATGGATGAGTGATATGTGTGTTAGGCATGGATGGAATCAAGTTATAGTGCATAGATCAAGTTAGGTCAGTGGTCTGGCATGGATTGATTCGGGGTTTATGCATGGATCGAGTTAGGTCAGAGGCATGGTTGAGTTAGGTTGTAGGCATGGTTGAATCGATTTTGTTTTACGCATGGATGAAGTTAGGTTTTAGGCATGGGACAGTGGTCATAGGCATGATGGAGTCAGGTCATAGGCATGGTTGAGTTAAAAGTGGGTGAGTTTGTAATTCATTAATTTGTGCAATGAATGATGATATGGGTCATGTTTAAGATGTTTTATAAAATATGCATGATGATGGTAAAGAAATGGTAGTCAAAATAAATGTATGTTTTGACGATGATAAAAATGTGAAGCAATGTGTTGTTTGTTTGGTTTAATTTCTAATTTTAGATATAAAAAGAAAACTAAGTAGGGTAGAATGTGATTTGAGGAAAATGAAAAATGAATTAGTTAGGGTAGAAAGTGGTCAAGCTAACCTCCAAGGGCCCCATGCCCTCGGAGTGTTGCGTACATAGTCCCGACGAAAAGGGACCTCAGGCCAATGTAGTTCTCCCGTGAGCTAAGGAAGAATGTGAGGAGGTATGAGAATGATTTGGTATGTTTTAGGCATGATTTGGGTTTAGGCTTGTTAGGTGTGGGTGAGTTGTGGGTAACTTGGTATCGGTGATTTTGATTGTGGCAAAAGAATAAGATTACCCCAAAGGTAAGCATCGAGGACCAAGTCGTGTATAAGTTAATCAATACGTAATAAAGAAGTTTAAAAGATAAGAGGGGGCAAGAAAGCCACCTAATTGGTTAGGATCATACCGAGTAGGTCATACCTTAGAGAGGTGATGAACGTAAGACCCTAAAGACATTGCATGATTGATTATTCTAAGGGTGAAAAGTAGTCATATGATCACCAAATTTCATGGTTTCCAAGAGGTCCCTTGAGGTGATAGGAAATGGGAGTGCGAATGGTGAGAGGGATGAAAGGTGGTTAATTTTTATATATTATGAGGTAAAGATGCTCTTTGGGCAAGAGATCCAAGGTCACAATGGGCAAGTCCATGACTAAAAGGCTTTCTGTGTTGACTTGTATTTGAGATAGATTGATCGATGTGGGAAGTCTATATGGGATGAGGAAATTAACTCCTTGAGGTCTTCGTGAAGCTGATCGATGCAGAAGCTTCGATTCTATCGCTTCTTCTTTTTTTTTTTTGGAAGAGCTTTACATAGTTGTCCTTCAAGGGAGTAGTCTATTTATAGCAGCGATTGCAGAGAGGAAGATGTCCTTTTGAGGGAGTCATCTTTTTATTAGAATTTTGACTCAAGGAGTTGGATCCCATGTGAGGGCTTTGAAGTCATGGACAAGACCAAGGTGAAGAATAGGATTCTTGTTCAAAAAGCAGGGTGAAACGACCATGGGATCTCATCTAAAGGTAGACAAAAAGTATCCATGAGAATCATGTTATGTGCAATGTCATGGTACACATATTCAAGAGAAGATAACAAGTGACGGGTACACACATGATTCTTGTTTAATTATTGGAGATGGCATAGGATGTGGATAGCGCTCAAGGGATGAGCATGGAAAGAGGCATAAAGTGAGGTAGGACTAAAATTCAACAGTAGAACGGTCAAAGATGCAAGGCATTAAGGGGCTCGGTGTTCATGTTTACCATCAAGTGAAGATAAACGATAAGCACTTGATCCGTAAGTATGGGTCACGATGTATGGTCCAATCCAATTAGGAGTAAATTTTCTCCATTTACTTTTTTTTGCTTTTAGTTATATGTTGATTTTATTTCAGACAAGGTCATCGACTCGAAGGTTCGCTCATGGACATGTTTATCATAGGCACGTTTGATGTGTTTTTGGTAAACTTGAAGGTGGTCAAGAGCATTAAGACGTCGTTCATCTAATAACTCAAGTTGTGCTAAACGGTCCTGATGAAAGTCATCATCATTGAGCATGTCATGGAGAGAAATGCGGAGTGAGGGAATCTAGACTTCAAGAGGTAGAACAGCCTCTATATCGTAGACCATAGAAAAAGGTATGGTAGCAGTGGAAGTACGGATACTAGTGCGGTATACCCACAGGGTGAAAGGAATGTGTGTATGCCAGTCCTTCCTAGTATCGTTAACCACTTTCATGAGAATTTTGTTTAAGGTTTTGTTAGTGGATTCGGCTTGGCCATTGGTCTGTGGGTAATAAGGTGATGAGAAACTTAGCTGAATGTTGAAGGTGTCACAAATTTTTCACAATGTTTTGTTTTTGAATTGTTTTCCATTATCAGTGATGAGGCGATGAGGAACACCAAAGCGACAAATGATGTGATGATTGATGAACTCACATATTTTCTCAACTTTTGTGGAGATGAGTGGTATGGCTTTGACCCATTTTGTGTAAAAATTTGGTAACGGTGATGATCCATTGATGTGTTGGGAAGAATGGGGATTGATCTCTCCGACGAAATCTAAACCCCATTGAGAGAAGGGCCAAAGGTCACGGGTGACCTGTAAGACGTGATCGGGTGTATGATGAAGGTTGGCATGTTGTTGGCATTTTACAAAACGTTTGACGTAGTCGCAACAATCATGGTTGAGGGTCAGCTAGAATAGCCTAACGAAGAATATGCTTAGCAACAGTAAGGCCACTAAAGTGACCTCCACATATGCCATCATGAACCTCCTTAATGGTATAAGGAATTTCAGAACTCGTGAGGCATCGTAAGAGACTACCATCAAAGCCACGCTTATAGAGGAGGCCCCCCATGATGACGTAACGAAAGACATTTTTAAGGAAGGCGCATTGTCCATTACAGGTGAAATCAGAAGGTAAGATGGAGAGAGAAAGATAGTCGGAGTATTGTTTATACCAAAGGTCACTTAGGTCAAGGGTAAAGTTTGATAGAGTAAATTTCATGAGGTAAATAAGAGGGTGATTGGAGTCATTATATGGTGATAAAGATTTTAGAATCGGTGGGAGAAGCAGGGATTTGAGAGGCCAAGCAAGCCATGGTATCTCGCAAATTTGTTGATTGAACGTGGGATGGCTTCAAGGGTATAATGGTTAAAGGTGGTCAAAAGTATGTCTACATGATGTTTGTGCTTTTGAAGTATCTCATTACAACATTGGTATATACCATTGACCTGGTTTATGACCAATTGAGAATCACCAAAGATGTTGATTGATTTGACATCTAGGGCGTAGGCAGCTTGGAGACCTAATACGAGCGCTTCGTATTCGACAATATTGTTTATACAATCAAAATCGAGTTTGAACGACAAAGGCATGGGTTCACCATCAATCAAAATGAGGATAACACCAGCCCCACCCCCACATTGACACTGGAACCATCAAAGAAGAGTGTCATTTGGTAAGCGGGTTCATCCAAGGAAAGGGTAGCAATTGACTCATCTGGAAAGTCAAAATTAGAGGGTTGATCCTTGAAAATAGGTGCATCGGCCAATTGGTCGGTGATAGCTTGGCCTTTGATGGACTTTTGATGGATGAATTCGAGGTTAAGGTCAGCCAAAAGTATAAGCCAGCATGCAATGCATTGATTTTGGTAAGGTTTGGCGTACATGAAATGTAAGGGGTCGGTGTTGGTCACAACATAGGTTTTGTGGTTGAGTAGGTAATGGCGGAGTTTTGTGGCAATGAAAACTAAGGCTAAGCAAAGTTTTTGGGATGGGTGTATCGGGTTTTGTAGTATAAAAGAGTACGGCTTATGTAATAAACCGCCTGCTCCCTGTGTTATTCATCACGATGAGCGAGCATGGCCCCCAAAGAGTGATCGGTAGTTGAGATGTATAGGTAGAAAGGTTGATCGTCTTTAGGTGGAATGAGTACGGTAGTTGAAGAAGGTATTGTTTTAAGGCCTCAAAATCTTTGTGGTAGTTATCCCATTTAAAGGAGGCATCCTTCTTGAGCAGATGATGAAATGGTTGACATCGATCAGACAATTGTGAAATGAAATGGTGAATAGATTGAAACTTACCTTGCAGGCTATGGAGTTGCCTAAGGTTAGTGGGCGGAGGCATTTCTAGAATGGCCTTGAATTTAGCAGGGTCAACTTCTATACCACGTAAGGAGATAATAAATCCTAGGAGCTTTAATGAGAGAATTGCGAAGACACACTTCTTGGGCTGAAGGTGAATGTAATATTTAATAAGGCGATCAAAGATGGTTTTTAGGATGGTGAGGTGCTTGGAGCGATGTTTAGATTTGGCAAGGAGGTCATCCATGTAATCTTCCAATATATGATGCATGATGTCATGGAAGATATAAGTCATAGCCCGCTGATATGTGGCACCAGAATTTTTAAGGCCAAAAGACATGACTCGATAGCAGAAGGTCCCCTAAGGGGTGATGAATGCGGTTTTGTGTTGATCCTTTGGGGCAAGTAAGATTTGGTTATAACCTGAGAAGCCATCCATGAGTGATAGCATCTCGTGACCAGCAAGTAAGGGCAACAACTTGGTCAATACCGGTAGAGGGAAGACATATTTTGGGGCGAGGCTAGGTTGAGGTCATGGAAATCTATGCAAATGCGGAGTCCCCCGTTGCCTTAGTGACAGGGACAATGTTAGAAATCCAACGAGGATAATCAATGGGTAAGATGAAGGAAACAGAAAGAAGGTGTTGAATTTCTTCTTTGACGAGAAGGGAAATGCAAGGGTGCATTTTCCTCAGCTTTTGTTTCGACGGGTTTGCATCCGAAATGGTTACGATATTGTGGACCACTATGGTGGGGTCAATACTAGGCATGTCTATGTGAGACCAAGTGAAAGCGTGGTTATGGTTTTTTGAGAAAAGAGGTGATGGCTTCCTATTCAGCAGCATCTAAAGATTGACCAATCTTGAGGATGTGCGGGTCATCCTGAGTATGAATGTTGATCTCGATAGTCGATTCATTCAACATGGTTTACGTCTCAGAGGGTAACGACTGATGAATATATTAGTCTTCTAGCACCAAGGTAGGTGAGTATAGATTCATCATCCTAACATTGAATGACGTTAATCGAAGGTGTATCATCATCGATCATTTCAGATACAAGAAGGGAAGAGAGGAAGGAGCCTCGCCCTCGCATTGATAAGTCAGAGGCCCCAAGGAAATGGTGTTTATGAAAAAAAAAAGTTAGGAGGGATGGATTCTAGATCCATCGACTCCGTCGGTGAAGGCGGTGATGAAGGTGGAGTGGGTGAAGAGGGTAGAGAAGGGCTGATGTCCTCGATGAGTTCAATGCGGGCCTGCTTGGTAGGTGGTTCAACAAAGCCGATACCACTATGGTCGTTATGTTTGTGGGTAGTACATGGAATAACAGTATGATGGCCTTGCTCGTAAAATCCAAAACCAAAACCCTTCCACGCACATCGGTGTAGGAAGGTGTGGGTGAAATGGCGATTGGTGAGTGACTGGAAGTCAATGGAAAATGGGTGGGTTTTTTACGGTGGTTTGGGTGTGTAAGTGGTAGTATTAAGTCCCCTATAGATGAGACTGGTACGAAGGTGAGGAGGACCATAAAGGAGGCGTTCTCCTATGTGGTGATCATAAATGCGAGGGTGTTGGTGAAGACTTCCATACTCCCGTGGAGTAAGGAATGTTTTGACACTATATAGTAAGGCTGACCAGATCTTTCAGGCCATGTAAGCGGAGGTGTAGGTGAAGTGGTAGTGGTCATGGAGGTAGATTCCTTAATGGGTATGAGCACATCATTGGGTCGGTAAAGCATGTTGCATGTTTTAAAAGGTGATGGATCAACTGGAATAGTATAGGTGTGTCCTTCATGCTCAAAATTTACACAACGATGCAAAGTGGAAGGAACACAACCCATGACACGAATCCAGGGTATGCCAAGAATAGTTATATTGAAATTCCCTCCAAAACGTAAAATAACTCTAGAACAAAGTGTGGGGGCATATGCAAATGTGGAGGATGACGGTGCTTTAGTGTAGAGGTGATAGCATCATTGAATGAACGTAACAGGACAGGATGTTTATGCATGTAATTTTTAGGTATGCGCATTTGATAAAATGCATGGGATGAAATGATATTAATGTTTTTGCCCCCATCGATCATAACACGACATACACGTATATTATTGATGTGGACAGAGATGAAGAAAGTCAGGTCCGGGTCATCGGTTTGGTGCGGTGCGATCTCTTCCTCTCCGAAGCTAAGGAGGCTACTTGGTGAGTAGGTTGAGGTGTGGATAAAGGTGGCAATTTGGTGAGATAGGCTACATGATGGGGTGTGATGATGGAGGCTACAGGGTGTAGGGTCATTCAAGAAAACCTCAATAGATTAAAGGACCTCCATGAGAGCTTAACGATGGGATTCGAGGTTTGGATGAGGTCATATAAGGACATTTTGAGGGGGATTGGTGTAGTTGTTTGAGCATCGCGCGGTATGTGATCCCATTAGAAATAGGATATGTGGGGTCATGCGGATATTGATTTTAGTTGTGGTGCAAATGGTATGTTGGGTATAGGATTAGTCGGTGAGTCAATTACCTTTTCCATGCCTTTGTCCTTCGAGCACAGTAGAATGTGGATCATGTTGATCTAAGGTGGGGAGGTAGGCGAGGTAGGTGAGCCATGAAAGGTAGAGTGACATGAAGGGAAAAATCCTAGTGGCGAGAAGGAACTTTGTGGGATGAGCTGGGTACATCGACATTTGGGTAGAGGTTTGGCAAGGTCATTGATGCACACCATGTTAATTTCAAATCTTGGAGGTGGTTCTAGGAGCTGTGGGGGTGGAGGTCGTGGTTGTTGAGTAGGCAATGAGGGAAGGACTATGGGAATGGGTGCTGGTGAAACAAGGTCCTCATCGAGAAGGTCGTCATCGTCAAAGTTTGCTTCAGGAGGACATAACTAGATAAGGACAATTTTCAAAGCCTTGTAGTTCTCCACATCGTGCCCTAGCACACGATGGTAGGCACAAATTTTAGTGTCATCAAACCCTTTTGGCTTAGGTTTGAGAGGGTCATAAGGTCTGAGCGGCAGTAATGTGATGACATAAGTCTCAAGGAAGTGAAAGTGGGTTTGGGCGTAGGTGCAGATGATTGTTGAGGAACGGTCTTTGCAGGAGGGGGAGTGGGGTGAGCTAGGGCTTTGGGTCTTAGTGTGGTCTTGGGTGTTGGGTCGTGTTTGCTTGGGTAGGGGCATGGTAAATGAACTAGCAGGAGAGTGTGTGGTTGTTTTGACTACCTTATTAGAGGGTAATGATTTTTTGTCTTTGGGTTGCACCTCCTTGGGTAAAGGTGATATGGGTGTAAGAGATATAGAGGGAAAAGCGGATGGGGAAGAGGGTGAGTTACCCATGGGATAATGGAGGTGCTTTGAAGGTAGATGACGCAGGTCGTGTGCAGGGGGTGTGAGGGACAGAGACTAAAGTGTAGTGGGTATCAAGAAGTTCTTTGAGGGTATTAGAGGTATGGGTGGTAAATATGTTACAGTGCGGGTGTAAGTCAGTGTTTCGGTGCCTGGTACGTTAAAGGTTTTCAAGGAAGGAATGGGTCATTGTGTTTTTGGTTTACCGGGTGGAGGTTTCTTAACCGTGCTTAGGAGGTTGAGGTCCTAAGATGGATGGAAGGGGTGAAGGTGTGATTGGCGCAACCGGGGTATGAAATCTATGGGCTCGGTTCTTCCGTTTGGGTGTCGGACTAGGTTTGGTGTTGACTTTGGAGGATGTAGCTAAATCTAATTTGATAGGTGGATGAGTAAGGTGGTGATTGGGGTGACCCCTAAGGTAATAATAGGTTTAGCCGAGGAAGATGATGTAGGTGTGAGTTTGGATTTAGATACATGTTGGGTTATGGGTAAAGGTGTGTGTTGAGCTATGATGGGTGTCGTGGTAGAAGTTGTGATAGAGGTGGTTGTGCTCACCCAATTGGTGGAATATTTTTGGGTAGATAGTGGAAGTGTTAGCAAGTGACATCTGCATTTGTGTTGAGACAGGAAGTAGAAGATGCCCCCAAATTAAGGCTCTATCCACATAATCTAAGCGATCAGCTAAGCGCGAGAATGACACGGCTGTAGGTAAGGTTGATGAGGACCTAATGGCAATTCCCGTAAAATTTGTCTTAGAAATGGGGAATTTTCTAGCTTTGGATTCTATGGGTAAGAGAGTCGAAAGTAAGTCTATAGGATCTTGGGTAGCTAATGGAGAATGATCACCTAGAGGAAAAGGTATCTCTACTGGGTCTTTGATAGGTGGAGGAGATGATGGGTGCTCCTCTATGGGTGGAGGAGATGATGGGTGCTCCTCTGTGGGTGGAGGAGATGGTGGGTACTCTTCTACGGGCTAGAGAGGTACACGGCAGTGACAGCTCTCTAGGTGGAGAAGCTAAGGGTGAAATAGTCTCAATATTAACAAAAGGCTCCTCTACGGGTGATGAAGGAGGTGAAAGCTGGTCCTCTGTAGGTGGAGGAATAGGTGAGGTGGGTTCCAATGCAGAAGGAGGACTTTGGACTAGAATTTCCTTGATAGAAGGAATATGAGGTAATTGGGAAGCAACAGTGCATCGTTGAAAATAACATGGACCTCACGGGTATCGCTATCATGAGTCGAAGTCTCTCTGGTTTGATTAGTAGAAGGGGCATGATTAGGAAAGGGTTTCTTGAAGATGTGTAGGTTTTGATTGGCAGGTGCGTTAGGATTATCCACGGTTAACTCACCTTTCTTGAGCATTTCTTGGACAATATTTTTGAAAGTGATGCAATTGTCGTCACTATGACCCTTTACTCGATGATAGTTACAGAAGTCGTGTTCTTTATACCATACGGGTGTGGGGCGAGCAGGTTCAAAACCAGTGTGTGGTTTTATAAGAGGAAGGGTGATGGCCCCAACTTTAATGAGCTTTTCTAAGACAGAAGAATAAGGCTCCCCAATTGAGGTGTATTTCCGTTGTTCTCGTCTAAATTGAAAATTCTGAACGGGTGAGAGATTAGATGTGAAGCTAGCTTTGATTTAACTGGATGAGCCGAACTACCTTTGAGTACCACTGCGTTAGTGGTCCCCTTGGCCTTTGAATAATTATTCGTGGTTTTGAAGAAGAAGAGGTATCATTCGACTTGAATGCCGAGTTCTTATTACGTAATTAGATTTTCTTCTCTTCAATGGCCCAAATCTCAAGCTTTCATGCCATGGTGAATGCTTCGTCGAAGGTTCAAAAGGTTTGGACATGTATGGTCAATGAGATATGCCTAACACAAACATGTGTGAAGAGTTTGATAAGTTTGGTTTGCGGTAGTTAGAATGTGAGTTGATTGATTAGGCTACACCAAAGAAGCAACAAAATCATGATAGATTCGTCATCATACTAACGCATGGAGTATAGGTCATCATGGTAATCATATATCTAAATTCACCACCAGGCTAATTTGATAACATGCATCGCAAATGGATTGATTCGGGAAAAATCATGTTTCTAAGGTTCCCCGTATATTTTTCTAACTCCCCGGTCAAGAAGGAAGGAGCAAGCTCGAGAAAATGTGAAAAGTTGCAGAAAATAAGCTTGGGCAGCTGAAAAATTGTGAAAATTGGCTAAGTCCTAGTCCTAGGGGCAATGGGACATTTGGGACATTAGGCGCGAATCGGGAAAAGCCTCCAGCGGCCCGTGAAGCATTTGGGACAATCAGCGGACGGGCGCGCGAAGCCGATCCGCCGAAAGAGGAGAAAAAATGACTAATCAGAGTGGGACAAGCCAAGAGTACGTGAAGCAACCGAACCGGACATTCACCATCAAATGAGAACAAATAAGTAAATCAAGGACATCGGGCCAGTACGCTACGCGGGACGCGAAATGCCCGAATCGGCCGAAAGAAAGAAAAAATTTGCCAAGTCTTTGACCAGACAAAGCGGGACACTAGACATCCGGGCCGGAAGACGCTGAAGACGCGAACGCCTGGATCGGCCGAAATGGAGAACTTCAGTTCGAAACAATGTGGGACAAGTGGGACAAAAAGACGCGAATCGGCCGGATCGGGCGAACTGGAAGAATTTGTCCCACGAAGCACTGGGACATTTGGGACAAAAGGACGCGAACCGCCGCCTCGGCCAAACAGGAAATTCAAGACTGGGCAAATGGGACAAAGGGACGCGCGGGACGCGGATCGCCGAAGGAGCCGAAAGCCAATCAAACAACGCCACGTGTCATCGGCCAAATGAGGGACGAGGAAGCCCATTTCGGCGGATTGGAGGTTTTTGTCCCAGACAGCACTGGGACATCCGGGACAAATGGACGCGAAGGGCGCGAAGGAGCCGAAAGGGCCGAGAACCAACCAGATCATGACACGTGTCACATGGAGAAAGGTCCAAAGGTCAAAGGGCATTTTTTTAAGCTCTGACCCGAACCAATGAAATAGCGCCACGTGTCCAAATTTAAGGGGCCCACAAGGAAATTTCAAAAGGAAGGCCCGCGAAAGGTAGAGGAGAGAGAATTGCTCGTCCAATCAGCACGTGCCACGTGTCATCCAGGTGGCAGAGCGCGGAAAGATTTCAAAACATGTTTTCACCTGTTTTGTGCCCTAAATCTTCGATCGCTCATAACTTTCGATCCAGACTCGGATTTGCACGCTCTTTATATCAACGGAAAGCTCATGAAATTCTCTACATGATTCCGGGTCAATCTTGAGTTTTGGTGTAGTCTGAGGGAGAAAATTGAGAAACATATCTCGACACGTGTTCATGGCCAAAAATGACATTCCAACGACTGATTTAATGCGTAATGGGTCGCCTTCTCCGTATTTCCGGTCCAAAATGATAGGGTATGGGTTTGTAAGGTCCCCATGCCATTTTAATGCACCCGCATTCAAGAAGGGATGGGCTCTCATGCCAGTACGCTTCCCGTCCCCGGGCTCGACCCTTGCCGTAAAAGCCGCTTTTGGCTCATTTCAAAGGGGGAACATTTTTGGGCATAGCAGACTTTTCTTTCACCTCCAAAGAAGTGATCGATGCAAGGATCGACCTCCAAGGATTGTAAATAGCTTTCTTTTACCTCTCCGAGGGTGTAATGCGTGTTTTTGACATTAAAATGATAATGCAAGCTCATGTGAATGGGTTCCAATCCTCTGCTTGTATTATTTGCTTGATTTCGTATACTAAATTATACATTATCAAATGTGTATGTTTTATGTTGTGAACTTTGGTCTCGTGTCTATTTGCATGACAAATATGTTTCACCACTCCTTTTGGTGCATCACCATCTTTAGTTAGTTTCAATTTTTGCACTTCTACCCCGTCTCCTCGCAAGTTAGAGTAGGATTAGGATCTAAACCTCTCGTAGTTTTGCAAAATATAGATCTAAATCGAGAGGAGTTTGAGGAACCAACCTCTAACTGAGATTCCTCTCTCGCCACAAGTCCCACGCTTGGAGAGAGGTTTCCATGTTGTGCAATCACACCGGATGCCCGAGTGATCAACCTAGAAGCCCGATCTCGCATCCAGGGTGCCGTGATTTTGCATCAACAGCTTTGGCACGCCGGGTGGGACTAGAGGTCTCATTTTTATCAGCAGCAAAGTTGATATGCATCTTCGCTGCAATTTTTTGCTTGAAAAGAGCTATTATTCGCATATCCGCGACTCCAAGAGGAAGAATCAACTAGTTTCAAAGAGCCAAGCAGCCCAAAGCTTATGAGAAGAATCACAAGGTCAAGAGTCGGAGAAGAAGAAGTGTTGTTTGAATACCTAATTATCTCCAAGAAGAAGGCAAAGAGGAAGAAGGATTCAAAGGTCTCCATCTCCACCAAAGAACTCTCTCAACTCCTCCACCTCGCTCGGCCTTTCATTCAAAAGATTCAAGAGTCCTTCGACCAATCGAATGGCGCAACCAAAGAAATCCCTTTGTCAATTTCACCGGCAAAGGCCCACTTGCCCTCAATGCACGTAATCCAGCCCAATTGCAGCGCAAGAAGAACATTCCATTTTTCACTGAGAAAATCATACCACTCCCGGTGATCATGTCAAAGACATTGCTAACGTCTGTGCAATCCATGAGATAAATGAAATGGATGTGGCTGTCAAATTGCTGGCATCATCATTCAAAGGGAAGGCATTGCAATGGTTCAGGAGCCTTACAGCTGGTTCTATCACAAATTGGAATCAGTTATGCATAGTTCTCCATGAGCAGTTTGGGGAAAAGGGAGACAATTTGTCTCTACTGGAACAATTAACAACTATCAAGAGAGCTCCCAATGAGCAGCTGACTGACTTCAACTTCAGATTTCAAAAGTCTTGGGATAGGATTCCAGTGGCAGTCAGGCCAACAGCAGAAGGTGCTTTTCTATACTATCTTAAAGCTTTGAATTCTGATATTTCTATGTTAATTCAATCAATGGGAGGCACAACCTTACTCGCTGCTTATAAAGATTGCCATTAGAGCCGAAAACTGTCTTATTCAAGCTGGTAAATTGGCTCCTAGGCCTCCAATGCCATTATATCCAAGTTTAGAGAGCCCAAGTACTAGTCAAGCACCTGTCTTAGCTCCTATTCCCACTCCTAGAAATCAGAATTCAAGTGAAGCTTCTACTTCATCTTCTAGTGCCTCAAATGAATTTCAAGAAGTCATGAAGCAACTGCAAAATTTAGGTAATGAGCTGGTTACACTCAAAAGACAGCAAGCTCAAGGTTTTAGACCTTCGTATCAGCCTCAAGCTCAACCTAATAGGCAGCCATATCAGCCTCAAAGGCCACCCAATCCAGCTGTAAATCAGAATCAAGCAAGGCCTCCTGCCAACAGACCATTTCAGCCCTATAATCCCAATGTTGCATCCACATCTAGAGCTTTGGTACCGGTGCAAAATAACATGGCCCAGGAATATGATTGGTGTTTCCCGTGTAGTCAGCCACATAACCAATCAATGTGCTTTAATGGTGCATTAAATCAGGCCCTGATGGTGCAAACCGTCGGTGGGTCGCAAGAGCCCAGCCACGAAGGAGATCAGCAGCATGAAGCACCTCAGCAAGAAACATTCCAACAACAATCAGCCCCAAATGACACCACATTGGTAAATTGGCAAGCAGAGGATTTCTGTGGCATGAATCGTGCAGCAGCTTTCAAGGTGTCAGCAAACAACACAAGGTCAAAAAGGAGAAATTTGGGTGAAGAATAGCCATTAGCCCCAGCCAATCCACAACCTTCCACGGCTCCTCAAATGATTGGCAAGCAAAACCCAGTTTCAAATGCACAAGGGCAGCCAAGAACAGCCTCTAGGCCAACTCAAATGCCACTGTTGCTGCCCACGTACAAGAGGTGAATGTGCAAACCAAGGGACAACAAAAGGGTACTTCATCTCCATTCAAGATTACTGATCGATGAAGAAAACAAACGTCAATATATCTATGTGGGAATCCCTATCTATCCTGTGCCAAAGAGATCTCGCCGCAAGCCGCCATGAAGGATCGGCAATTTCAATCAAGATGCAAGACAAAGTGCTTACAAATGCTGCCCAATCAAGGAAATCATGGAGGACAACAAGGTAAGATGTCAAACCCCTCCTTTCTATGTTTCATTAATCATTGAAATCAGCTAGTGCATAATTGCATGATTGATTCCGGAGCAAGTAGCTCAAGATGCCCAAACAAATAGCCGATCACCTAGGGCTTCAAGATGAAACAACATCCAAAGGGGTAGTGCAATGGATGGGACAGCAATAGCAATAGTTGGAGTGATTAGAAATTTGAGTCTTACCTCGCATACGCATGTCCAAATGTTGTTGTTTTACAAGATGTGTCACCATAGACCTTCCACCACTCTTTTCGCCCTATGTTTGTCAAGGGACTTCACCGCCAAGATCGGGGGATATTTGTCCGCCGATTGGTCTCACATGCTATTCAGACAAGATATGGAACTAAGACCACAATCAGATCTCGAACCTATTGCAAACTTCCATATTGAGCCCTACACTCCAAGTCGATTAATGCCAATTGCTCAAGATTTGATCAAGAAGATCACCCTAGCACCGATGAAGCCGACACTAAAGTCGGAAACATCCCGATCTAACTCTTGATGAATGGGCAAGCAAGGTGCATGCTTTTGATCCTTATCAAGGAATAGAAGAATCTGAGCTAGGAGTCTATCAGTATACACGAAGAAAGTCAACCTATTCCTAAGATCACCAAGCCAAACCACAAGGATGACAATGAGGTATGGCAGCTGCTTTTTTTGATGGATCAAGGAGTAGACAAGGTGCGTGGAGGTGGAGCCGTGCTTGCTTTCACCTCAAGGAGTAAAGTACTATTCAGCTTTTAGATTTCAATTTGCATGCTCCAATAACACCGCTGAATATGAAGCCTTGGTGCAAGGGATGCATCGGGCAATCAAGAAAAAAATAAAGAACTTGCAAGTCTTTGGGGACAAGAATTGATTGTAAATCAGTCAAGGGACAGATGCTGCCAAAAATGATCTACTCAAAGTGCTACAAGAACAGGTGTGGGACCTCATGGAAGATTTTGAGGGTTTTGGCATCAAAGCCATTCCTAGGGAAGAGAATCAAGTCACCGACAGCTTGCAGCAGCAGAGGGGCAGCCTTTGACATTGTAGAAAACATTCAACAAGATAAGGTACAGCCAAACATCCACGTGATTGTGAGGCCTTCAGGCCGGATAACGATGTCAGTTGGCAAGTATTTGAGAATGACCAGCAAATCATCCATTTCTTGCAAGAAGAAGCTGAGTTCTCAGCTAAGAATCAAGAAAAGTCGAACAAAGAATATGGTGACCAAGTGATACAAATTGAGAACCCGACAAGCTGCCCAAGGGACTTATCACTTTGGAGTCCATTTTTAACCCCAATGATCAGTTTAGAAAGGAGAAAGCAAACATTCAAAGTCAAGAGAGAAGATTCGTATCCATCTTGGTAGAAGAGAACAAGCCATCAAATTGGAAAGATGACAACCGAGCAAGAAAGATGTGAGTTCATACAAACCTATGTCAAGAGTTCCCCGACGTGTTTGCTTGAGCTATGAAGACTTGAAAGGTTTCAATCCCAACTTAGCTCAAAGATACCATCGAATCGATCCAAATACTAAGCCTCACAAAGTAAACAGAGACCACCAATCCACACATGGAACCTCTCATGAGGAAAGAATTGACAAGCTGATTGAGTCAAGAATCATATTCCCAATCAAGCATTCTAGTTGGGTCACCAACTTAGTTCCAAATAAAGAAGAGTGGAGAGATCAGCCGTGTGTTGACTTCAGAGATTTGAATAGAGCCTCTCTCAAGGACCATTATCCACTCCCTTCCATGGAGCAAATATCAGCAGGTCGTAGCTGGTTCGTAAAGGTTTTCACTACTTGATGGTTACTCAGATTCAATCGATTATGGTAAAGGAGGAAGACCAGCTTCAAGACAAATTTCACAACCAAATGGGGCACATATGCTTACAAGAAGATGCCATTTGGACTGTCGAACGCCGGAGCAACATTCCAGTGAGCTATGGATATGGCATTCAAAGGCTTGATCAACAAGATAGTGCTGGTATACCTAGATGATATCACTGTCTTCTCAAAGAATGCAGCAGACCATCTCTTTCACCTCAGGCAAGTGTTTCAGAGGTGTAGAAAGTTTGGAGTGTCTTTGAATCCTAAGAAGTGCATCTTTCTTGCACATGAAGGGAAGCTCCTTGGCCATATTGTCTCCAAGGAAGGATTAGCAATTGATCCAGAGAGGGTCAAGCCATAAGAGCACTACCATTGCTAAGCCACAAGAAAGCCCTTCGAGTTTCCCGGGAAGGATAAACTTTGTTCTGAGGTTTGTCCTGCATTTTGCAGCCCTTGTCAAGCCCATCACCAAAATGTTAAGGAAAAGCATGGCTTTCAAATGGACGGCAAGGGCAAGGAGAGTTTTGAAGCAATCAAAGAAGCCATCTCCCAAGCACCCACCCACCTCATCAACCTGCACTTTTCCAAGGATTTCATCCTCTATGCATTTGGAGGTGATGACACTATTTCGCCATTCCGATACAAAGAGAACAAAGATAATGATGAACAACCGATTGCCTTCTTCACCAGAGCCTAGATGACTCATGAAGTGAGGTACTCTTTTATCAAAAACATGTGCTTGCAAGAATCGAAGCTTGAAGAAATTCAAGCATTTAGTCTCAAACAACAAGGTCCAGCTTGCTGGTCTCACATGTCAAGTTAAGGACTTCCTCCTCAACAAGGATTTGAATGAGAAAAGGGCAGGTTGATCACCCGTGTCATGGAGTATGACATTGAGATCAAGATCACCAAGTGGTAAGAGGGAAAGGATTGTGTGAGCAGCTGGTTTTGGGAAAGCAAAAGAAGTATGCAACGAAGAAGAGGCTGTTTTGATAGCTTCAAGACAGCCATGAGCCGAGTGGCAGTGCAAGAAGAAGACAATGCTGCCCCCGACTCCTTGCTGGACCCAAGGCATTATGCACTTCCTACAAACAGCCTATGCCCTCCGTAAATGAGCAAGACCCAAAGGAGACATTTCAGATCGTTGCAGGTGTCCCGTACGCCATCATTGATGGAGTTTTGTTCAAGAAAGATGTGAATGGAGTGCCACTTTGAGATGCATTAGCACAAAGTCGATCCAAAGGGTATTAGAAGAGTTTCATAATGGACCAGCTGGTGGCCATTTTGCACCAAGAGTGACAAATTCTAAAAATCATGAAGGCTGGTTATTATTGGCCTAGAATCTTTAGTGATTGCTATGCATGGATCAAGAGGTGTAAGAATTGTGCATTCTTCACAGAAAAGAGACTTCGCTGCCCTTCCATTACATCCAATTTCAGTAGATCAGCCATTCATGCAATGGGGACTGACTTCATCGAGCCATCAATCCCACCCGAGCCAAGGGCACAAATGGATTTTGATGTACCACGTACTACTTCACCAAATGGACAAGCAAGCAGAGACTCAAAGAGGCAAATGAGTCTAACATCTTAGACTTTTATGAGGAGATAACAACCAGATTTGGTGTACCCGCCACAATAATCTCCGATAATGCATCGGCATTCATCGATCCAGGTGACCGAGTGGGTCTGTCAAGAACGGTATTTACCTAAGCACTTCATCAAACTATTACCCTCAAGGTAATGGCTGCCGAGTCTACAAACAAGAACTTGTTGAGATCATTAGAGGACTCTTGATGAGAATCGAGGTCTTGGCATACCAAACTGAAATCAGCCTTATGGGCCGATAGGATAACTCCCAAAAGATCCACAGTAACTCTCCATTTAGGCTTGTTATGGAAGAGAGGCAATCTTGCCCATGTCACTTGAGTTGCCAACGCTGGAACTCATGAAACAGCTGGAGTTGCTTGAGTTTGAGCCCATGGAGGTGAGGTATGCAGAGATTGATGGAGCTGCAAGAGATCGAAATCGCATCCCAAGCAATGGAAAAGGATCAAGCTTTGATCAAGACCTTTGATAGAAGGCCAAAGATAGATCTTTTCAAGTCGAGATCTAGTGTTGAAATGGGATGTGGATAGAGCAAAACCAGAAGGCATTCAAAATTTGATGCCATTCGGAGTGGCCCGTACATGGTCACAAAGTGCAAGAACAACAATGCTTTCCAATTGGCCTCATGATGGTGAAGAACCGCAGATTCCAAAGCTAAATGGAATCTATCTCAAGCGCCGCTTCTGAGGGAAGTTCACTACCTCGTAAATATTAGATTAGATTTTCTTTCCTCCAAGTGCTTGTGCACATTGTTTTGCCGTAGGTTAGTTTTGTTTTCCCTAAGTGCCTTGGCACAACTTGTTGTCCATGGAGATGTTTAGCATGTCCTTGCTTTCATCAGGTAACATTCCATCTTCCTCCTTGCACATTCTGAGTCAGTTAGGGTTCTAAACAGAATATTTGATGACTCCATGCCCAATGGACTGCTTCAGGCAACTGGTCTTTTCATCTAGCAGGCAGATGCCCCACTGAGTCACCAAATTGTTATCTAAATTCACCCCCAGGGTTAATTTGATAACATGCATCAGAATTCTCAAGTCCCAGGCAAATGGATTGATTCGGGGAAAAAATCATGTTTCTAAGGTTCCCTTAGATATTTTTCTAACTCCCCGGCCGAAGAAGGAAGGAGCAAGCTCGAGAAAATGCGAAAAGTTATAGAAAATAAGCTTGGGCTGTAAAAATTGTGAAAATGGCTAAGTCCTAGTCCTAGGGGGCAATGGGACATTTGGGACATCTAGGCGCGGATCGGAAAAGCCTCCAGCGCCCGTGAAGCATCAATCGGGCTGTAAGCGGCGGCGCGCAAAGCCGTGGCCAAAGAAGAAAAAATGACAATCTCCGAGGGGACAAGCGGGACAAGAGTACGCTGAAGGACGCGAACCGCCGCGGACCAAATGCCCGAAAAAGAAGCAATCCGGGACATCGGGCCAATGGTATGCGCGCAAAAATGAAAAAGAAAGAAAAAAATTCAAGTCTTTGACCGGGACAAGCGGGACAGTATGGGACATCTGGGCCGAAGTACGCGAAGTACGCGAACCGGCCGGATCGGCCGAAATGGAGAACTTCAGTCCGAAACAATGTGGGACAAGTGGGACAAAAAGACGCGAATCGGCCGGATCGGGTGAACCGGAAGAATTTGTCCCACGAAGCACTGGGACATTTGGGACAAAAGGACGCGAACCGGCCGGTTCGGCCGAAACAGGGAAATTCAGCACTGGGGCAAATGGGACAAAGGGACGCGCGGGACGCGGATCGCCGAAGGAGCCGAAAGCCAATCAAACAACGCCACGTGTCATCGGCCAAATGAGGGACGAGGAAGCCCATTTCGGGCGGATCGAGGTTTTTGTCCCAGACAGCACTGGGACATCCGGGACAAAAGGGCGCGAAGGAGCCGAAAGGGCCGAGAACCAACCAGATCATGACACGTGTCACATGGAGAAAGGTCCAAAGGTCAAAGGGCATTTTTTTAAGCTCTGACCCGAACCAATGAAATAGCGCCACGTGTCCAAATTTAAGGGGCCCACAAGGAAATTTCAAAAGGAAGGCCCGCGAAAGGCAGAGGAGAGAGAATTGCTCGTCCAATCAGCACGTGCCACGTGTCATCCAGGTGGCAGAACGCGGGAAAGATTTCAAAACACGTTTTCACCTGTTTTGTGCCCTAAATCTTCAGATCGCCATAACTTTCGATCCAGAACTCGGATTTGCACGTTCTTTATATCAACGGAAAGCTGGTGAAATTCTCTACATGATTCTAGGGTCAATCTTGTGTTTTGGTGCAGTCTGGAGGGAGAAAATCGAGAAACGGCTGACGCGTGTTCATGGCCAGAAATGACATTCCAGCGACTAGATTTAATGCAGAATGGGTCGCCTTCTCCTGTATTTCGGTCAAAATGATAGGGTATGGGTTTGTAAGGTCCCCATGCCATTTTAATGCACCTGCATTCAAGGAGGGATGGGCTCTCATGCCTTTGTACGCTTCCCGTCCGGGCTCGACCTCGCACCGTAAAAGCCGCTTTGGCTCATTTCAAAGGGGGAACATTTTTGGGCATAGCAGACTTCTTCTTTCACCTCCAAAGAAGTGATCGATGCAAGGATCGACCTCTCCAAGGATTGTAATAGCTTTTCTTTTACCTCTCTCGAGGGTGTAATGCGTGTTTTTGACATTAAAATGATAATGCAAGCTCTGTGAATGGGTTCCAACTGCTTGTATTATTTGCTTGATTTCGTATACTAAATTATACATTATCACCCGTATGTTTTATGTTGTGAACTTTGGTCTATTTCGTGACAAATATTTTCATGACAAATATGTTTCACTGATAACAATGTTAATGGAGCATTGCTATTATAGAAAGCGTTGAATTTAGGCATTTCACCAAAAGACCACAAATGTTGTCATATGGACGGATAAACGGAATTGATGGGTGTATATGGGTCTCATTACAAATCTCATCGTAGGTGAGAGTGTTGCATGGGAGCCGAACCGATGCCTCCAATTTCTACATATTGTCCATCATTAACTTGATTAGATCATTGGTAGGTTGTGATGGATGGGTGCCTCTGTATCGTAAGAAGATTGGTGTTGGGCATGTAACAAGGGTGGCATTCCAAGTATATGGTCTTTGCCGCATGGGTAGATTGAGAAGAAGGTAGTGAAATAGGGGGTATGTACCCAAAGTGAATAATATATGAAATAAGAGGTTACCGATAGTACGTATATGGAGGTGGAAGGGTCGTGGTGACCCTAGTGGCAATGGGGGCTAAAGATTACGGAATAGAAAGGACGATGTTTTGAAAAGGGGTAGGGGTCACCGACACCTGGTGGTAGTGTAGCTACGGGTATATGCGAGATAATAGGCACGGATGAGGTTGTGTTCTGGGTGGTTGGCAAAGGTATAGTGGATGTGGCGGGTGCAATGGATGTGGCAGACATGAAAATCATAGTGGGTATAAGGCCTAGTCAGAAACGATAGGTGGAAAAGTAGGCAAGGGTAGTGCGGAGCCGATGAGGCCGACACTGGGTGGGAACTGTCATCACCAATCCGACACTATGATAATTCTCCACCTGGGAACTCCTCGTGCTATGATTATTTACTAATGCATAGCTTTTAGTTTGGTGGATGTAATCTGGAAACACAACAACAAACATAACACAAGAATACCATAGACTATGATATGAAGGAATGATGACAAATCTGAAATATAAGTGTAAATTATAATATCAACATGAAATTGTTATAATCTCACCCATGAGGTACTTCAAGTGTTACTAAATTCACTTGCCTTCCAACAATAACTATGAGAGAAACTTCACAATTACACCTCTTAATGGATTCTTTAACACACCTTCTAAATTATGGCTTCCTTTACACACTTACTCATACAATATTTCTTACTACTTCCTTCTATGCTAAATGAGGGGGTGGCCTCTCTATTTATAGAACTTTCAGGCTTATCCACCTTATCTCTAAGATAGGATAAGAAATCTACTCTGACGAATCATATTCCATACCTTAACTCTTATCTTTACATGTAAGCTTATCTTTTAAGATAAGATAAACCTTATCATTTCACATGGGTTCCACATTTTTAGACTTTTTACAAATAAAATACACAAAATATTTATGACCTCACTCCTTGTCCTTATTACCAATATAATATTTCTAATTCCTAATCATGTAGACCCTACTTCTCTACTTGCCCTAACTTTGACATTTTAACATTACCGGACCACTTACGACAAATATTTAATTTTTACCACAACGTTCCTATTGTACTTTTGACTATTACCGTACTATACATTATTAGCGGCATCGTCTTTGGCGGCATCGTTATCTTCTATTAGATGCTACTACTAATTATACTTAACAACATCCTATTCTTAATACATACATTAATGAAAGAGAAATTACGGAGGAAAATTTTAGTGTCGACATCTTCCCCCTTCCTAGCTTCTACTTCATCCTCGGAGTAGACTATTCTGGTGCTTGGAAAATCTTTAACTTGTCGTGGTTGACCCATTTCGTAATGGGAGTGTCATCCAATTCCTCCAATCGATATGTACCATTTTCATGCATAGCTACTATTTTATAGGGCCCCATCCATTTGGGAAGAAATTTTTGTCTTCTTTTTTTGTATCTGGAATCATATACTAAAACCAAGTCATTCACATGAAATGGAGACCAACGGATCTTTTGATCAAAGTATTCCTTCTGCTTCATTTTCTTCTTATAGCTTGTATCCTTTGCTATTTCTCTCATTTCCTCTAGCAAATGAAGATGTACCAACCTTTCTTTTATTGAATCACTTTCATCCATCCTTTCATTTTTCATAACTCTCACAGTGGGAATATCAAACTCAATAGGAAGAACTGGATCAATGCCATAAGCCAACTAAAATGGGGAGTGTCTTGTTGCTGACTTTGATGTTTCCCTATATGCCCATAATGTTGCATGAATCCTTTTATCCCACTTATGTACTTGTAAGGCTGCATCTTTTGCTAGAATTTGACACAACACAAAATTGTTCGTTCCACCTATCCATTTGTGCTTGGCTTGTATGTTGTTGCCTTCCTGTGCTTAATAGAAAACTTGTTGACTAGGGCTTCTACCACCTCATTAATGAAGTGGCTTCCTTGATCTGTTACAATTTCTAATGGGCAACCAAATCTGGTGACAATGCGTTCATATATGAACCTTGCACTTCATCCAGGGAAGTTATTTTCAATGGCCTAGCTTCAACCCACTTGGTTAAATAATCCATGGCAACTACAATATACTTATTTTGGTGTGGGGTAGTTGGAAGTGGACCTACAATGTCTATTCCCCACTTTTCAAAGGGACCAAGTGGAAGAATAGGGCATAATGGAGCTGATGAAGTCTTACGGTTACCATGTGTTTGACAAATATCACATGTCTTACAATAATTATAACAATCTCTAAAAAGAGTGGGCCAGTGATAACCTGCATCTAAGATCCTTCTTGTTGTAAGTTGTCCAGAGAAGTGTCATCCACATGTACCATTGTGGAATTAATTTATTAGCTCCTTCCCTTGATCACGTCAACCCCTCTTGATCGCCCATCGTGTCCTATTCGAAATAATACTCCATACTGAATAGAATATGGACGACCGGCTTGAGTAATCTTCCTCTTAGTCTTTGCATTGACACCATCGAAACTTGAATTCATTCAGATAATTCCAAATATCTATGTATTCACTAGGGAATTTTTAAGGGATAACAATGATGCATCTAGAAATCATCATCATCACAAGATGAACCTAAACCATCATAGGCTTGAGAGAGTGCATCTGCATAGACATGCTTCTTTCTAGGCCTATCTATAATATCAAATTCAAATTCTTGTAGCAAAAATTATCCATCTTCCTATCCTCCCGATGGGTTAGGCTTATTTACAATATATTTTAGAGCATGATGATCTCACATAATCAGTAAACTTCGCCCTAAAGAACTAATTTCTAAACTTTTTACATAAAAATGATAGCTAGATGCTACGCCCTTAACCTATTGCTTGTATTAGGATATGAGTAGCTGACTTGTGGCTTACCATATCATTTTATTATATCATTTATACTTTCTCATTCTTAATAGGTCGGCCTGGGTGATGGCCATAACATATGAATAGTATATATAGAGGATTGTAGGTAGTAGTTCATTATCATTTGAGCATTTGAGTCTTATTATATGGTTTGGAGGTTGCCCCCTCAAAGTGGCAAAGCTATTACAATTGCATATTGAGATCATTATTATGAAATATTGTGTTATTTGGTGTTATATTGCTACTCATAATCTGAATTATACTAGTAATTTCATTACAAGTGGTATCAGAGCTGCGATCTGGGCCAAAATTAGGGTAAAAACCCTAATTTTTGTTTCCACAATATATTTTGAACCAGAGATAATTGGAAAGAGATATTTTTACCATAGTTGTGAAAAATTTCAAATAAGGTTCCCTGAAAATTTCAGACTTTTTGATTTATTTTGCACAAGTTATTACAAATTTAGGTTTTTTCATAAAATCACTCTCTAGGGTGAAATTTGTGGAATTTTTTCAAGTTCTTTACATTTTCTAAAGCTCAAAAAAAGTATTATTAGTATTTTCTTTGCATTTTTTCCTGTTCGGTAGAATGTGCATAGAAACCCTAAACCCTAAGGTTTGATATCATGGCGAGGCCTTCCACAAAAGCAAAAAAGAATCCAGGTTACTTTGGGTAAAACCCCGATAAAGATGAGATAGTGATTGAAGACATGGATTCGAAGGGGTAAATATAGATTCCTCGGCACTAGGTTTTACTTAAATTGATCATGAGGTGAGCCAACTTGAGTATGAGCTATGAAATGTACAATCTGAGATGGCCTCTAAAGGAGACATAGCCCAAATCAATCATCGGTTGGATGATATCATGCGAACATGTAAAGGGTAAATAGTATGACCCAAATCCAAAGCACATATCAACCAAGGAAGATCTTCAGTTCAAAATTATGGACAAAATAACCATGTTGTATCACTTTTCCAAATTTCAATCAAAATTCAACTTATTCACAACCACGGAACATGATGCCGAAAGTGGATATGCGCAAATTTGATGCTAAAGATCCCTTGAATTGGATAAATCAAGTGGAGAACTTCTTTGAGCTACATCAAACACCATTAGGACAAAAGGTGACTTTGGCATCCCCGTATCTTGAACCGCACTCACCATTCGTTTGGTATCAATGGCTATGTGCTTGAGGCGTAAGAATGGTCTCGATGTCACTGGACAGTTTTTACCGAGGAGTTTCAATTGCACTATAGTTCCAAAGTGTTTGAGAGAACTACTTTAGTCAATTAGCAAAGTCACGACAAATAGGATCACCAAAGATTATGTGCATCAATTCCAGAACCTATCCTTAAGGGTGGAGAATATACCAAGAGAATCAATGACCTATTTCTTAGGGGTCTTAAGGAGAACATCGAGCATGAGGTATGTATGTTTAATCCACTCAATCTTTTTATTCTATTATCATGGCATGTCGAGCGAGCAAAAAGTTCTTTGTAGTAGGAGGCCGCCTTTCATTAACACCAAAGACCGTAGTATCTCTTCCCCTTCATTTTCTAGGCCAATTAGACTGACTCCTCAACAAATGGAAGAAAAGAGAGAAAAAGGATTATGTTTTAACTGTGATAGCAAATATGGACCGGGACACAAATGTGCTAAGAAGAAGTTGTTCTTAGATTAATGGAGGTAATGAGGATGATGAGGATGCTGAAATTATAAGAGAGGTTGAGGAACTAGTAGAAGAGGAAGTAGAGGATCACCAACCTACAATTTCTTGTCATGCATTGTCAGGTATTAGTACTCCTCAAACACTCAAGGTTATTAGCTATCTCAAAAATAGAAGGTGACAATGTTGATTGACTCGGGAGTACTCATAACTTCATAAATAGTAAGTTAGCTACCCGCCTCAATTGTTTTATTTACCCAGCTCCAGAAATGCAAGTTATGATTGCGGATGGTGGGACAATCAAGTGCATAGGAAAATGCCATAGTATCAAGCTTTCCATGGGAGACTACATGTTAGACTCACCTATGTTTGCTATTTCTATGGGAGGGGCAGATATTGTTTTGGGTGTCCAATGGCTCACAACCTTAGGTACTATAGAGATGAATTTCCAAGAATTGTTCATGCGATTTCATTCAGATGGAAGGACAATACAATTGAATGGGATGGTAGCTAAGTCTCCACAAATTATTAGCTCTCATCAGATGTAGAAGGTTCTCAGAAAAGGAGTAGATGGATTTATAGCAAAGTTATTTTCCATAGAAGTACAAAATACAGAGTCTTCAATGCCACCCGATCTTCAGAAGATTGTTAATGCTCACTCATCTATTTTTGATGCAATTCCAAAGGGACTACCACTAGTTAGGGATCATGATCATGTCATTCAGTTGATTCTAGGGAGCCAAACACCTAACATCAAACCATATAGATACCCATATTCCCATAAAAGTGAGATCGAGAAAATGGTTCAGGAAATGTTGAAGGCAGGTATCATCAGGCCTAGTCAGAGTGCCTATTCTTCCCCAATGGTCATGGTACGTAAGAAGGATGAAACATGGAGGATGTGTCTAGATTACCGAGAACTCAACAAGTATACCATCAAAGATAAGTTTCCTATTCCAATAATTGATGATTTACTTGATGAATTACATGGTGTTATTTATTTCACAAAATTAGATCTTCGTTCGGGTACCATCAAATTAGAATAAAAGAGGAAGATGTTCATAAAATGGCTTTCAAGACTCATGAGGGCCATTATGAGTTTTTGGTAATGCCTTTTGGTCTTACAAATGCACCTTCAACCTTTCAAAGCTTAATGAACACTATTTTCAAGCCATTTTAAAGAAAATTTGTATTAGTTTTCTTTGATGACATATTGATTTACAGTAAGACATGGGAAGAACACTTACAACATGTAAATAAAGTGTTGGAAGTTTTGGAGAAACATACTCTCTATGCAAAGCCATCTAAATGTTCTTTTGGTGTACAAGAGGTAGAGTACTTGGGTCACATTGTATCCCATGAAGGCGTCAAATTTGATCCTCAGAAGATCAAAGCTATGGTGGAATGGCCAAGACCCAAAACTCTCAAAAATCTTCATGGGTTCCTAGGACTAACAGGGTACTACAGAAGATTTGTGCGGGGATATGGTAGAATAGCAACCCCACTCACTGCATTGCTAAAGAAGGATGCCTTCCATTGGACAGACTTAGCCACTAAATCCTTTGAGTAGCTGAAGGAAGCCTTGTGCAGACTTGAGTTTTGGCTACTCCCAACTTCTCAAAACCTTCATTGTTGAATGTGATGCTTCGTGCTCAAGATTGGGAGAAGTTCTAATGCAAGAAGGAAGACCCTTCACATTTGAGAGTCACTAATTCAAAGGAAAAGATTTGCTCAAACAGTCTATGAGAAAGAAATGATGGCTATTCTTCATGCGGTCAAGCAATGGAGGCCCTATCTCATGGGTAGACACTTCAAGGTAAAAACTGATCATGATAGTCTCAAATACTTTTTTGGAGCAAAGGTTATCATCGAGGAACAAAAAAAGTGGGTAACAAAATGTTGGTTTATGATTTTGAAATCATATACAAAAAGGGTAAAGAAAATGTAGTAGTTGATGCATTGTCCATAAGGGATACATCTGCAGATGCCTTACTATGTGGAATGTCCATGTTGACAGCCGATTGGGTGGATGAAGCAAGATTGGAATGGGATCAAGACAAGGATACACAATCTCTAATATAGAATATCAAGCAAGGATCTATGACATCTAAAAAATTTGAGTGGAAAGGTAATGCCCTATGGTACAAGGACATGTTATACTTGAGTAAAGATTCTGAGTTGAAGCATAAGATTCTTGTAGAGCTACATGCCTCACCTGTTGGAGGAAACTCTAGGTTTTTGAAGACATATCATAGAATAAAAAGAGAATTATTTTGGGAAGGACTCAAGGGGGATGTACAAAAGTTTGTATCAGAGTGTTTAGTGTGCCAACAGAAACAAAGGGGAAACAATTAAGACACTAGGTCTTTTGCAACCTTTACCAATTCCTAGTCAAAGATGGGAGGAGGTCTCCATGGATTTCATCACCGGATTGCCTTATTTAGAGGGTAAAAATGTTATTTTCATGATTGTGGATAGGCTCACAAAATATGCCCATTTTTGTGCCCTATCACATCCATTTACAGCTAGTACAGTTGCAGCTATTTTTTTGGAGACAGTTCAAAGGCTACATGGAACCCCAAAGATAATTGTAAGTGATCGTGATCTTATTTTCAAGTAATTTTTGGACGGAATTATTTTCATGTTTGGGTACTCAACTAGCTCACAGTTCATCTTATCATCCTCAAACTGATGGGCAAACGGAAGTGGTCAACAAATGCTTAGAGGGGTATCTACGTTGTTTTATATCAGATAAACTAGAAAGATGGATTAAATGGCTACCACTTGCAGAATGGTGGTATAACACATCTTTTCATACCTCTTCTCAAATGACCCCATTTTTAGCATTATATGGTTACCATCCACCTTCTATCACTTCCTCCTTGAGGGTGAAAACTAAGGTCAGAGATGTTAAAGAACACATTCAACATCAACAACAGGTTTTGGCTAGTTTGAAGGAGAATTTAGCATTAGCACAAAATAGGATGAAACAACAAGCAGAACAACATCATAGCGAAAGACATTTTGAAATTGGTGATTAGGTTTTTGTACGTCTCCAGCCTTACAAATAGATGTCTCTAAAGCAACAGAAAAAGGACAACAAACTTGCTCCTAAATACTATGGCCCTTATCAAGTTCTACAGAAAATTGGCAGTGTTGCTTATAAACTAGAGTTGCCTCCATCTTCACACATACACCCAATATTCCATGTTTCAAGCCTGAAGAAGGTTATTGGATAGAAATTTGAAGCCCAGAATGAGTTATCAGAACTTGACGAGGAAGGAAGAATCATTTTGGAGCCAGAGAAGATTCTACAAACATGTACTAAGAGGCTGAGAACCAAAGACATTAAGGAATATCTAATCAAGTGGAAGAATCTGAGCATAGAAGATGCCACCTCGGGAGGATCAAGGTTTTTGCAAGCAACATCCAGGATTATTCAATGTTGAGGACAACATTGGTTGGAAGGGAAGGGCATGTTATGCCCTTAACCTATTGTTTGTATTAGGATATGAGTAGCCAACTTGTGGCTTACCATATCATTTTATTATATCATTTATACGTTCTCATGCTTAATAAGTCACCTAGGTGATGGCCATAACATATGAATAGTATATATAGAGGATTGTAGGTAATAGTTCATTATCATTTGAGCATTTGAGTCTTATTATATGATTTGAAGGTTCCCCTCGAAGTGGCGAAGCTATTACAATTGCATATTGAGATCATTATTCTGAAATATTGTGTTATTTGGTGTTATATTGCTGCTCATAATATGAATTATACTAGTAATTTCATTACACTAGTCTCTTTTCGATTCTGATATAATTTACCTCAAAGACTTTGCTCATTTGTTTTCTCCCAAAGTAAATTGGATGATCATTCTCATTTTCATCGTTTTGGCTCAAAGTACTTCCTAGTGCTACATCTAAAGCATCAGTATATACAATGAATGGCTTGCTCCAGATCTGGATTCATTAAAGCAGTGAAGACACTAAAGCCTCCTTGATTGTTCAAAAGCTTCATGCGCCTTCTTTCCTAGTTCATAAGTAACATCCTTCTTCAAGAATTGGGTTAGTGGTTATGCAATCTTTGAGAAAGTCTTTATGAACCTTCTATAGTAACCCACATTTCCTAAAAATGATCTCAACTTACTTATATTCATAGGAAATGGTAACTCTTTGATTTTTGAAACTTTATCGGATCAATTACCAATACCATCTTTGGATACAACATGCCCTAACAAAACACCTTTAGAACATCCAAAGACACACTTTGTAAGGTTTAGTGAGGCTTGTGCTTCATCTAACCTTTGAAATGTTGTCTCCATCTGGAGCGGTGTGGTCCATCTTGCTCCCATAGATGCAAAAATCATCAAGAAATACTCGATGAAGTTTTCAATGTAGGGTTCAAACACCCTATTCATCAAACGCTAAACGTTGCGAGCATTACACAACCTAAAAGACATAACTCTATAAGCAATTGTTCCCAAGGAGTGGTGAACACGGTCTTCAACCGATCTTTCTCTACTATACGAACTTGGTTGTATCTATTATATCCATCAAAAAACTATAAAGCACTCATGGCGCCACTACTTTGTCCAAGATTTGATCTCGAGAATGGAAGAGGGTAATGATCCTTCTTTGTTGCCTTGTTGAGCTTCTTATAATCAACACAAATGTGTAGCTTCCCATTCTTTTTTATTGAGATCACAATGGGAGAAATCCATTCTGAATTCTCCACAAAGCAAATATGAATCCTGCATCAACAACTTATCTATTTCTTCTTTTACAGTCTTGGAAAAATTAGGATTCATTCTATATGGCATTTACTTTATGGGCTTAACACCATCTACCAGCTCAATAGAATGTTCTACCCAACTTACTTAATGAAGTTCCTTGTAATCAAAAGTGAATAAGTGGATGTACCTTCGAAAGAGCTAGAGGTAGGATTCCTTCTCACTCTCCATCACAATCACCAATATTTATTTGTTAGAGACAGGTCATAAATTTCTTCTTCGGATAATTTTTTAGGTTCATGATTTAGTGTGACTGCAAGGATATCCATTATCAAACATCAACCTCACTTTCTTCATCTTCTGTCCACTTCATTTGTACTAGAGTAATCAAAGGATGTCCAATCATCAATTTCATCACTTGAATCCACAGTTTACTCGCCTTAAGATGCCAATGGATCATGTTTATCTTCACCCTCTCTCTACCACATCCAAGTATCATGAAGCCTTCATTCCATTATTTTCTTGCATGAAATCTCCTTAGCCATGGGCTTCCCAACAACATTAGAGTACGCAATGATACCATTTTTCATCACCCAAAGTCTGCCACACATACAACACCCATAACAAATGTTGCCACATTTGAAACAACATCTTTTGGTTTAGTTTTTCCTTATTTAATGACCTTAACATAAGTGTTGAGGGCAATCAATTTTAAACCGAACATATTCATTAAAGACTCTGTCATTACATTAATCTGCTATGACACCTCCATCAACTAAGACATCATGAATTGAAATACCATTACATAATACCTCACCAGGAGCGTAGGGATCTACCTCTGCCTCCAAAATAGGGACCTCAACCTCCTTCCTTTGTCGAGCATTGAGTCCACTTCGCAGCTCTCGCCTCTTCTAAGAAGACATAGCCAGAAGTTGACCATATGTAATATTAGCGAGCCTTTTGGACGAGATCTTCTAAGATTGAGTATGGTTCTTGTCCCTGTGAAATCGAGAAAATCCTGCCTGCACACCCAACTTTCTTCTCCTATGTTTCTTACTAGTTTCTCCTTTCATCTTCTTAGGATCATTTCCATCTTGGTTATCTTTTTCTTTCTTTCTTTTTGTTACAAACACATCTGCTTCATTATTTATGCTCCTATCTACTACATCAAAAGAATTCACAGGTGATTTTTCTTTATCATTATCTCTTATACCGATGTAAAGCTCTATCTCGGACAATTATACTTATAATGACCTTTTTATGACAACCATAACATACAACTTCAGAAATATTTATTTTGGACCTCTATCTCCTCCCCCGAGAACTAAATTCTTTTCCTCAAAGAAGATTAATAGTTAGCCCCATCTTCCCGAGTAGATCTTCATACTCGGTAGATGTACTAGGAGAAAGATTTGTGCTCACCGAGAGTGGTTGTGGATTTTTGACCAAAGGTGTTGGTGTAGGTTCTACCTTAGCAACAATTTCTTTGGGCTCTTCTTCCATGCTTTCTTCTTGCCTTATTGTAATCTCCTTTGCTTGTTCGAGTGTCGTTGGCGGTCATACTTCACTCGTTGTCGATCTCTGTCTTCATCCCAAGAATGAAGTGCTTACAGAGGATATTATTCACGCCATTCATCAACCCATCCACTAATCCTTCCTTCCGGATCTGGGCATCGAGCTTCCTCCTTAGCTTTAAAAGACGAGCATGATAATCTCTTATCTTCTCCTTCTCTCCTTGGGATAGCTTTGTGATATCAATCATGAGATCTGTATATTTATTTTGTTCACCAAATTCTTCAAGAAAACTTTAAGTTAATAAATCCCATGAGTTTTTCACATTATCACCTAGTGTTTCAAACCAACTAAGGGCTAAACCATCCAAAAACGTAGGAAAAAATTAATTCAATTGTTCCCTTCTTATAAGGCCATTACAAATACAAGATCATTTAAACTCTTGAATGAAAGAGGGAGCATCTTCATTAGATTGGGATGAAAAAATAGGAATCTTCCCCATTTTCGAAGTAACCACAGTGAAATACCAACCTACAAGTACAATCAACAAGACTTATGTGCACAAATAATTGGAATCACTATAATAGAAAGTGACTTTACACCTTTCTATAGTAAAATAGGAATGACCACGATAAACTATGGTAAAACTTGACTTACTTGATCAAAGAAAAACCGACTTTATTGTGGTAAAACTGACTTTCTTTGCGGTAAACACTATTCACTTAGTGGTAAAAGTGAAGTTCTGTGGTAAATACTATTCACAAGAAAAAAAGTAAAGTTATTGTGGTAAATACTATTCACAGTAAAAAGTGACTTTACCATGGTAACTACTATGCATAGTAAAAACAAGGTTACCCTCCAAATGATTTCTGACTAAGTGGGAATATCTCTCCATAAAAATCCACCAACGAGGAATGGTCCTAACGAACGGAACCAAAATGTCATCACCAATCCTAAGACTATGATAATTCTCCACGGAACTCCTCGTCTTTATGATTATTTACTAATGCACAACTTTTAGTTTGGTGGATGTAATCTGGAAACACAACAACAAACATAACACAAGAATACCATAGACTATGATACGAAGGAATGATGACAAATCTGAAATATAAGTGTAAATTATAATATCAACATGAAATTGTTATAATCTCACCCATGAGGTACTTCAAGTGTTATTAACTTCACTTGCCTTCCAACAATAACTATGGGAGAAACTTCACAATTACACCTCTTAATGGCTTCTTTAACACACCTTCTAAATGATGGCTTCCTTTACACACTTACTCATACAATATTTCTCACTACTTCCTTCTATGCTAAATGAGGGGGGTGGCCTATCTATTTATAGAACTTTTAGGCTTATCCACCTTATCTCTAAGATAAGAAAAGAAATCTACTCTGACGAATCATATTCCATACCTTAACTCTTATCTTTACATGTAAGCTTATCTTTTAAGATAAGATAAACCTTATAATTTCATATGGGTTCCACATTTTTAAAATTTTTACAAATAAAATACACAAAATATTTATGACCTCACTCCTTGTCCTTATCACCAATATAATATTTCTAATTCCTAATCATGTAGACCCTACTTCTCTACTTACCCCTAACTTTGACATTTTAAAATTACCAAACCACTTACGACAAATATTTAATTTTTACCACAACATTCCTATTGTACTTTGACTCATTACCGTCTTATACATTATTGGTGGCATTGTGCACTCAAGAAGACCGTTATCTTCTATCGGATGCTACTACTAATTATACTTAACAACATCCTATTCCTAATATATACATTAATGAAATAGAAATTACAGAGGAAAATTTTAGTCTCGACATCTTCCCCTTCCTAGCTTCTACTTTGTCCCGGAGTAGACTATTAGTGCTTGGAAAATATTTAACTTGTCATGGTTGACCCATTTCATAATGGGAGTGCCATCCAATTCCTCCAAATCGATATGTACCATTTTCATGCACAATTGCTATTTTTTAGGGCCCCATCCATTTGGTTAACCAAAAGAACAATGAACCGACGTCGGTTGGGTATAACTTATGATAGTTAGAGGGTAACCGATTTACTGGCGGTCTCTGACCGACACCCATTCTTGTGAAATTGAAACAGTGATGAAGAAAATGTGATTATGAGTTAAAATTAATGTGGAATCAAACCTAGAATCCTAAGAATGATGAGAATATGGTCCAGGAACACTCAGATGAAACTGGAATACACCAACTATGATGAGGAGTGTGCAAGGAGAAATAAGAAAAATGAAGAGCATGACCTCTCACCTCAAAACGCAAGCCAAACAGAAACACTAAGAAAAATATGATCCTAAGAGTTCTTTTTCTATTATGTTTGTTTAGCTTATGCTATTTAAGGATTGACTCATGAACTGTAGAATATAATTTTTTTGTGAGGATGGCTTCCTATGAAGAAGGAGATCTACAAGGAGAGGTTTCAAGTATGTTATAGCGGGGTGGGTTTTTCTCTGAAGTATGACTCGACGAAGCGGTGAGTGGGAGTACTTGCCAATCCTCGATCAATGTGTGATCGTTGACATGCATTCCTAGGAAAGATGTTGTTTAAGAATATGTATTTGTTTTGAATTTGTGCGGTTTGGTAAGACTCGGAGAGAGAGATGTGCTTTTATGATTCATTTGTCAACCATCACCGGGAATGACTTCCAAGGCATAAAGGTTTGCCTTAATTAATGTGAGCCAATACGTAGAAAAGAAGAATGAAAATGCAATGATTTTAAACCCAAATCGAAATGTAGAATTCGATGCCACAAATAGATGAACAGAGAAGGGATGCTCTTTCACTAATGTGATACTAATGAAAGGGAAGAAGTGTTCATTTTAAAGCACCAAAGTACGATTACTTTTAGACAATAGAAGAAGAGATGGTTCCAGGGAGAAATTTAAATGTAAGAACCTTTTAAAAAGGAAACAAACATGTAAATTTTCACCTAGAAATGAATGAATGCAAGGAACCTCGAATGGGTCCCACCGGGTGTGCCAAAATGTTTCACCTAATTCTAGATCATTTCTTTGAATGTTGACAAAACAAATAAGGGTAATGGGATAGGAGGAATACCTGTTGAGATGTTGGTCATGGGTTGTTACGCATGTATGACTTCTGAATCCACAGCTGATCGTGAGAGCTTCCTTTTTGCTTGGAGGAACTACCTGAAATGGAACACAAGACCACCAAATAAAAGTTAAACAATATATGCAGTGGACTGCCTAACATGTGCTAGATCCGAGAAGTGTGATACTTCCTAGATGGTTGTTAATCCACTGTTTAAAACAAATTAATACAAGAAATAAAGGAAATCCTATTGTAGTTAAAATGATTTAGGTATCTCATTTGTCTACAATAAGAAAATTCGTTCACAACAAGCTAGGCTATGATTGAATCTGAAGGTCAAGGTCACTGTCAGGGTATTGGTATTGGTCAGGGTCAGGTTCTGGGTAGTTTAGAGTATTTGGTGGAGACTTTAGGCTCTGATCTGGGTTTCTGGTAAAATACATAGAGACCGACGTCGGTTTAGGTTAACCGGCGACGGTTATGGGTGATCGACATTGGTATGGTCGAGGTACAAGAAACTCAATAAAACTTGGTGGGTGATATATCTGGGGTTAGATGAAGATGGGAGTGCAATGGCTGATTCATATGGATCTGAGGTATGTACAGAGAATGATTTAGGTCCAGGTAGCGGCAATGTAAGGATGTGGATAAAAATATGGTCAAGTTTGCATGGAGGTAAATGATGGGGGAATAGAAATGAAAGAAGAAACTAATAACAGATGTAAAAAGATCTATCGAATGACAAATGAATAGGTGTTGGTTAACAAGACTTACTATTTGTATGAACTTGATGCCTAGTTGGTAATGGTGGGTGATCAAATGGAATGGACTTGATGTGGTTCGCACTTCCTGGATGCTCCCGTGAAGACAAATGGCTTCGTGGTTGCTTCAGGTGTTGGCTATGGATGTTCTGATGCTTGTACGGATGTTGGTTCTGCTTGCATGCAGCTCTGGTTTCGTCACTTATTCTCAGAAGATGTCTCTATCTCTCTCTCTTAGAAATGTGCCAACCTCAAAATAAGGTTATTTTTGGGATTAAATGGTAACCGACGGTGGTTCCGGATTAATCGGTAGTGGTTAAGGGTAACCGGTGTTGGTTAAGGTAGGATTTCCTAGGTTTACTAAACTAGGCAGATCCCCTTGATTTTCTTGGATCTCGTTTCATTTACCTGCGATTAGCATGGAAGCTTCCTTCTAACGGGGGGAATATGGTTAGAGGGAATGTAGGTATTTATTTTTAGGGTTTGGGTAGGTCTTAGTTATTTATGGCAACTTACTAAGAATAGGTCTTAGGATGAGGTGACTAGATGAGGTGTCTAGGTGAGGTGGATATGTGGGCATTATCTCAATTAGGATATTTAAATAATAAATATGGTGAGGATAATGAATTAATTTAATTTAAATAATTAAATTAATATTATAGTGGGGTGAAGGGGGCCATGGCTAGGTGGATGTGTTCAAGGTATTTATTTATCGAGGGACCAAGGGGAGTGTGACCCAATTTTGGTGTCTACAATATACGATATGATAGTGACATATAAGAAATCAGTCTCACATGTGTAGTAAAGTGATCATGTAAAACACTAGTAAACAAGAGTAAATTCCCCAAGACAATGTGGTATGCATTGGATGGATGGAATGGAATGCAAGATGGAATGATAGAGTCATGTGCCCCGAGTGAATATAAATGTATGCAATGAGGTTCATTTTGTTTTCCCCTCGGTATTTAAGAATGAACCATAAATGAGAGTGTGTCATCGGAAATGGTCGAGTTGTGTGTTGTGTGTCTAATGCATTGTGATGAGTATGTATGTATGTAATGGTGATGATATGTGTGAACCCTATAGCCGAAGCGTATATCATGACAAAATGAATGGAGGAGTGATGATTTAGCCTAAAGCGTATATCACTATAAGATGCATAGTAGGGAGTGGTGATTTATCCTAAAGCATATACCACTACAAGATGATAGAGTGAGTGATGAGTTAGCCTATAACGTGTGTCACTATCCTAGAAATGTCGCATGATGAGAGGTTGAATGATAAACGTGTGATGAATGTAAGGTCCATTTGATTTGTAAACCCTCGATAGTCGAGTATGGACCGAGGAACTAAAGTGCGTCATAAGGTAGTGAGTGCAACACGTAGAAGATGATGTAGTATGCGTAGTAATGGGAAATGACCATATGATGAATAACATGTGTAAATGTGCGGTGTGTAGAATGCAATGCAAGATGTGTGAAATGTGTAAAATGTAATGCAATGTAACATGTGTAGATATACTAGTAGTATGTAGGATAATGTAATGCTGTAGACAATAGAAGTATGATATATGCACAATGATGACTAATATGATGTATGATATACGACGTGTGATGTGTGATGAAATGCAATGTCTAATGGCTATAGTGTAGTGTGTGGGATTTAAGTGCACTAATCCTTCAATAGTCAAGTGTGAACCGAAGCACAAGAGTGTGTCATCGGGTAATGGTTGAAGTATGTGTTAATTTAAGCGTAGTGTTACTTAAGATGCATTATGTTGAGTGTATTTTTGGGTGGTTTTCCTAAAAGGGTGGTGAGGTAATATACTCCACCACCAAGTTTATTTGTGATAATGTATGGACCAATCCAGTTGGGCTTAAATTTCCCTTTGAGAGGTGCCTCAACATTTGTATTTTTTTATTTTCCTTCAAGACGAGGTCACGATATTGAACTCTTGAGAGTGATTTTTTCAATTGTAGGCATGAGCGATGCGAGATTGATATGCGTGGAGATGTTTGAGTGCTTGGACACAACATGAGTCTAACATTTCTAGTTCATGTAACTAGTTTTCACGATATTCATTGTCTTTGAGGATGCCTTTGAGAGAGATCCACAAGGATGGTATCTCAAGTTCGAGTGGGATAATAGCCTTGGCACCATAAACCAAGGAAAAAGGGGTAGCGTTAGTAGGTGTATGAATGCTAGTACAATAAGCCCATAATGCGTAGAATAGTTGGTTATGCCAATCGGTACCACTAGAGTCAATGGTATTGTGTAAGATTTTGATAATAGTTTTGTTGGTGGCCTCAGCTTGGCCATTGCCTTGTGGATAATAAGGTGTGGAGAATGATAGTTTAATTTTGAATTTAGCACAAAACTTCTTAACATCTTTATTTTTGAAGGAGGTTCCATTATCAGTGATTAGAGCAGAAGGAACCCCAAAATGTGTGATAATATGTGTGGTGAGAAAGTTACAAATGTCTGGACTAGTGGTGTTTCGTAGAGGAGTTGCCTCAACCAAATTTGTAAAGTATTCAGTAGTTGTAATGATGCATTTATGTTTGTCTATTGATTTAGGATTAATCATATTGAATAGATCGAGTTAGTAAATGGAGAAAGGCCAAGTAGGCGTAATGTTCTGGAGGTCGTATGTGGGTGCATGATGGATATTGTCATGTTTTTGACATTTTTCATAATGAGTAACATATTCAAGGAAATATTGTTCCATTGTAGACCAACAATAACCTTGGAGTAAATTTTTTTGTGACACAAATTTACTCGAGAAATGACCACCACATATGCTATCATGAATTTGTGAGATGGATGTGGGAATATATGTGAGCAAAAGGAAATGGAGAAGATGTCCATCCATAGCATGTTCGAATAATTTGGTCCCAACAATAACATAACGAGTAACCTCATGACGTAACTGGAAAGCTTCATGAGGTCTGTAGGGTATCAGGGATAGTTTGCTTATATAAGTAATTATAAATAGGCGTGAACCATTCAACGTTTTCTTGAATGTGCGTGATGTCGCAAAGCTCAAGAGGTAATGCAGAGATAGAGTGACATCGTAACTACACAATTATGAAAGTAGCTTGTTCTTTGGTGATGTCTTGTGGGATGAGTGACGTAGCACTAGCCATAGCATCTGCATGATGATTATCCTTGTGAGGAATAGTAGTAATGGAGTAGGACTCAAAAGTAGCTAAAAGATCCTTTACAAGGGTGTTGTATGGAATGAGATGCTCCTCCTTTGTATTATATGTATCATTAACCTGATTGATGACTAATTGAGAATTGTCATGTATGCATAAGTTGTGAATGAGAAGCTTTTGAGCGGTAAGCAATCCTAAAATGAGAGCCTTATACTCAACAATGTTGTTTGTACAAGAAAACCCTAACCGATATGTAAAGGGGAGTGGGTCACCATGTGGGGTAATAAAGACTATCCTAGCCCGGTGCTAGATCGACAACAAGAGCCATCAAAGTACATTGTCCATGTATGTGGTTCAATGGTATAAGCAATGAAATCGTCACGAAAGGAATCGAAATGGGTGATGCATCCGAGAGGGGTGCCACGGCTAATTGATCGGTGATAACCTATCCTTTGATTACTTTTTGTGGTATGAACTTAAAATCAAATTCAGTGAGGAGCATGACCCAACATGTAAAACATCTTAATAGATGTGTGTGGGATAGGAGGTAACGTAATGGGTCAACTTTTGTTATAATATGTACCTCATTGTTAAGGAGATAATGTCACAATTTGTTTGCAATAAAGACAAGACCGAGGCACAATTTTTCAATGTAGTTATAGTTACATTCGTAAGAGAGTAGAGTATGAATGATATAATATATGGCTCTTTCTCGTTAAGAATCATCATGTTGTGCCAATAAAGCACCCAAGGCATGAAACATAGTAGAGATATACAACAAGAAAGGTCTATTAGCTACGGGAGGGACTAGAACAGGGGATTTAACAAGTAGGCTTTGATGTTGTCAAAAAAAAATTGACATTGCTCGTCTCAAAAAAACTTGGTATCTTTCTTTATGATTCATGTGAATGGTTGGGTCTTATCAAAAAGTTGTGCAATGAAGCGCCAGATAGCTTAAATTTTATCCTCTAATGAGTGTAATTGATGTAGGCTCTTGGGTGGAGTCATATCGATAATGGATTTTTTTTAGGATCAATCTCAATGCCATGTTGAGATATAATATATCCAAGAAGTTTACTTGTTGTGACCCCAAAAACACATTTTTTTGGATTTAAATGCACACGATATTGTCATAATCATTCAAATAGTATTCGTAGATCCTTTGCATGGGAAGATCATTGCCTAGATTTTTCCAAGATGTCATCTACATAATCCTCAATAATCTTGTGAATGTAGTCATGAAATATATGTGTCATTTCCGTTGATAAGTAGCTCCAACATTTTAAAGGCTAAAGGGCATAAGCATAGAAAAATGTACCCCATGGTGTGGTGAAGGAGGTTTTTTTTTGGTTAGCTAGGTTGATCTTGATTTTATTGTAACCCATAAAGCCATCCATAAAGGAAAGAATATCATATCCGATTGTAGAATCAATAATAACGTCAATGTGTGGCAAAGGAAAACTATCCTTAGGGAAAGATTTGTTTAAATCATGAAAATCAATGTGAAACAACAAACCCAACCATCTGGTTTCATTACCGGGATGATATTAGATACCCATTCAGGATAGTTGACAACACAAATAAAACATACGTCTAGAAGCTTTTGAATTTCTTATTTGACTAAGAGGGCTACTTTGGGGTGCATCTTACAAATTTTCTATTGGATAGGTTTGGCACCCGAGTTAAGGAAAATATTATGCATTGCCACATATGTATCAATTCCCGGCATATCACTATAATCCCATGCAAAAATATATGAGAAATCATGAAGGACTTGCTTAATATCCTTTTGTTCAGTAGGGGTGAGAGAGGCGGCTAGCAAAACTATGTGTGGATTTTTAGATGTGCCCAAGTTGTATTGTATTGTTTCTTCATTGAGAAGGGTTGAATGATCTTCAATATACAAATTAGTAGGAATAGTGTCGGGTGGATTGATGTTGTCAGTGGTGACATCAGATTCTCCGAGGTAAACATATTAGTGAGAGATAAAGGATGATGCCTCTTATGGTGGAAAGAGGGAAGATGATCATAAGCACCCATATAATCAAGTAACACGTTATCGGTAGAAAAAGTATCGAGGGTATCCCAAAGAGTAGATGCATCATCACTAATGAGTTCCGGATGCAGTAAGGGAAGTGAAGTAACATGAAAAGTGGTATAAGTATTTGTAGAGGCGTAGAAGAAGGTTGATACCTAGCCCAAACTTATGTGACCGCGTGGGACAGTCCCAAAGCTATGTGATTTTATACTCTTTTTGATCTACCTGTGTATTAGAGAAGCCAAAGCAATGGAAATATTCATACCCTAACCCATACCTAGAAAAGTCTTGAGTAATATCAGAGGAAGTAGGGATATCAGTAGTTTGTTCAACAGAGTTACAATACTCAAAAGGTGATGGATCAACCAATACATCATAAACAATGCCTTGATGACGAAATTTAAGTTGTGCATGTAGTGTAGAGGGGACCACATGCATAACATGAATCCAAGGTCTCCCAAGAGAATATTATAATTAAGGTTATTAGGAGATCATGACACGAAATATCAATTGTACACATACTAATAATGACCGAATGAATGAGACTTAAGACACGCTTGGGGATGTTATCAAAGCCACAAATAGATAGAGATGGACAAAGGGGATAAATATTCTTCTGACATTCCTATATGTTGAAGGAAAGTGATGTTACAAATGTTAAGGCCAGATCCATTGTCGACTAAAGCACGTTTGAATATGAATTTGTTAATACAAACTTGGATATACAAGGGAGGGTCATGTTGTAGTATCGCTTGAGAAGGTAGATCATCTGTTGTGAAAGTGATTTGATCCTCATTAAGGGATAGATCCAAAGTGAACTTATGATATACATAGTCGGGTGAAGTATGAGGAGGAATGTAATTGGTAGCCAAGTACTTCTTAAGCTTATTGATACAATCAAGGTGATTTTGTAGATAAGTGTGAATAGATATGTTCATGATGAGAAGACTCTACGATAAGGGATGAAAGAAAGATGAAAGAATCCCTAGAATGATAAGCAAATGCATGAAGAATCTAAAAGTGTGAATGAAGGAAGTGTTGAAAGCTAGGGTTCACCAAAATGATTAAGTAAAAATGTGATACATGCACTAGTTAATCTAAGCTATGAGTAATTGTAAATAAAGTAAATAGATGTTATAAATGAATATAAATATGACCCATGCAACTAATATAATGAAAGTAGAAACCCTAATATGCAAGAGAAGTATGGAAATGACTTAGTTGATTTGATGAACTTGTGAGACTGTGTCACGAAGTGATTATAGAATCTGGAAGCAAGAACAATCGTGCGAGAGGTCCTAAAAGGACAGATATAGACTAAATCTCTAGGACTGGAGCACCTGGAGAGGGACTGGGGTGCCTACGGGTGCTTTGGTCTATAAAATGGGTGCACTGGTTTGTGAAAATCTCTAGAACTAATCTTCATAGGTTTGGAATGTGGTCCAAAACCCTCGTTGTGTGTCACATTATATTCATTGTATTGTGTCGTGGTCACTTTGCTAATCCAAGATGAAAGGAAGACCTATAAAACCCTAAACAAGGATCAATCCCTAAAAAAGAAAAATGCATATGATAGGGTCAGATTGACCTCAAACCGCCATGATGGTGGACTTACTAACTAAGTGTTGCACTACATTTCAGACCCAAATGTAGTTTTGGTGTTTGTGTGTGTACATCATGTGCCATAGGTGTTCTTGTGTCAGTCACACTTTGTTAAGTAGCGAGCAATAACTAGATGTTGAAAATGTAATAGAATGTGTGCATGGAATAGAATAGATTCCCTCCCCTATGATATGTGTGATGTAGATGTCATATCCTTTTGCCTTGTGATGGAGCTATGTGGATGTAAGTGATCTCCAATGCAATAGGTGGATGATAATAGTGACTAGTGCTTGGTCCCTCATTATGGTCTCATAACTTTATATTTATAGGGTTATCTTTATCTAATTTCATAATTAACCCCGAGATGGCCGACCACTAAAAAGATAAAGACCTCAAATGGCTAGAAAGAGCCCAAAATTAGTGGGAAAGTTAAAAAGGATCGGGGTGCCCTTGGTGGGACTAGGGCACCCACGAGTGCCCCAGTCAAAGCTAAAACAATGAGAAATGACGAAAGTTGAGTGGGCATGTGCATGGTGGAGGTCTGGAATGAAGATAGAAATCAAATAAAAATGGCCAAGAGATGGGGGTTAATTAGTAATTTCTTCACTAAAAACCCTCTAAATAGTAGTATGAGACTGGGACTAAATAATGTCTAAAGTACATGATTTTGTGTCTACACCTGTTTAAGTGCATGTTTCATGAAGAATATTTGTAGTGTCATGTCTTATTGATGGGTGAAGATGAAAAAATGATCTCAAATCATTCTTTCCAAG
>CM031240.1:156045667-156270667 GCA_018340775.1 Taxus wallichiana var. yunnanensis | reverse complement strand
CAAGAAATAACACAAAATTTTCAAGGGAGGATAGTTTGAGTAGAAAAACTCACATTTTAGTTTTGTGAAGCCAATGTGTCACTGGCCTTTTAGTGGACTCCTTGCATGATGATCCTGGCCTTTATTTTGTAATAGCTTGAACTGTGCATATTATGAAGCAATAGATGCAAGTTTGTGGATGTATCTTCCCTTGTTGTGTTTTTTTGCATTCTTCTTGCCTCTTCAATCTTGTTGCAAATATATTGTGTCTACCTTGTGCTCTTGCAGGATCTATTGCTATTGTGCATGCATGGAAATGTTGTTGTGAGTGCTTGTATTAGACTGTGGAGAACTGATTATCACCCTTTCTAATCTGTATTTTTCTTCCATTTTCACACATTGGGGGATTATTCTCTTACCCTTCTTTTGGTGCATCACCTATGTAGTGTAGATTTTGTTATTTTCATGCTCTTTCTCTCTCCTAGTCCCTTGGAAGTGATATATTAGGAGTAGTTAATCATTTGCTTTCAGTAGAGTTAGTTTGCACTAGGATTAGGAAGAAGAACCAACTTTCTCTGGAGGTCTATCTCAAGTAGCAAGTCCCACAACTTGGAGATAGTACCCATGTTACCCAGTCACACCGAGAGCTCAAGCACACACACTTGTGCAAATCGGAGGGTGTTGTGATTCAGTGATAACACCTATAATAAAGAAAACATACAACGAGATAAAATGTGGTGGATTGTTATTTTCTCACACAAATTTATCTCAAGATTGACTAAGTTAAAATTTGGGGGACACCATGAAGAGCTGAAATCATATCACAATCTAATATATGTAAAGTTTGACATGCACATAAATGATCAACAAAGAGCACAAGCCCAACATAACAAAAAGAAGGCACCTTTTCAAGGTTAACTTCTCATAACTCATGAGAATCATGAACTCTTTAAAGTAGCCCTTGAACCAAAAAATTAGTAAGTAAAGAGTAGTACATCATATATAACAAGTTGTTATGTAAACACCACTTTGTTGGTTCATTTAATTCACACAAAGCACTAAGCATATGCAAAAGATCCAAATCTAATTGAGGAAATACAAATACTTTTATGAAAAATCCATTGTATGATGAAGAGTGCAAGTAAACAATATAACTTTTATAAAACTAGGTATGAAGAAAAAGAATAAGAAGACTTATGACAAATGGACAATGCTTAAAGTAGAGTGGAAAATGAGAACATGCCTATCTTGTGACAAGGACTTGGTGGAGACAAAATGACACTATATCATGAAGTGCACTTTGTATAATGGCATCTATATCAAGTATGAAGACGACTTGAGGGTAAACAAACTAACCAACTTGTTTGAAGACACAAGACTAGATAAAACAAGTTTTTTTAATCAAGATCCAACATCGAGAAAAGATTGACAACTTTATAAGACTAACATAACAACCCTTATAGAAGGCAATTGAATTTGCACAAAACACTTTTATTTCAACTCTTGGTCCGATTCACTCCTTGATCAATTGGACATTATTAAAATCTACAATTCATTCATTCATATTTTTAAGAAAAAGTTGAAAGAAAGAAAATAAAATTACAAATTAACTCCAAGAATTTATGTCGTGGTTTAAGTATGAATTTATGTCGCGGCTTTAGTAGGATTTTTTGATGAGTAGTATGCTCGAACACTAGATTACATAGGTTGTCGGCATCTCTACTCATGCTTCGGAGGAAGCATATAGCAGATTTACAATTACAAGTAAGAATGCAACAATACTAACGAAAATTTTAAATACACTTTGGTGGACATTAAAAACTCATGTGGACACAATTGTTTCAATATTTCAAAACATATTTCAAATCCAACTTCATGTGCAAGAAATATATATATGAAAGGCCCCACGACGCTTTATTGGATGGCATATTCTGGAAGGGAATGCACTACCTACCTATGTTGCAATGTATAAAAATCTCGCACCTTGTTTGATGAGTTGATTGCAGATAACTGTATATTGTGAAGGAATGGCACTATCATACTATAACCCTGCAATCTCGGCAAGGTCTGAATACTTCGGTTTCGAAGGGAAGCGATATGCAAATGCCCAGGTGGGCAATGGATTCATAACTGCTAAGCCTGCGAAGATAAAACGTCAGCAAATCCTAGCAACTAATGTTAAGGCATGTCTCTGATGTATTTTGATTCTCTTTACATATGGCGCCGCCCACATTTTCTATTCAAAAAATGGTATCGAATGCCCATTTGATGATACTCTGGCTTGTGGGTGAGAGATACATTTTTATTCAGCACATGCATTGTGGTTTTGTGGGTTTTTTTTTGCATTTATGTTATTGTTCCAGTAGAAGCAGGAGATGTTTTTACAGTTGGGTTTGTATGTTTTCCTGTGTATCTTTCTTGTTGCTTTTCTTAGTTCACGAGTGGTTCTTGAAAAATACTTTTCTAGGTTGTTTAGGGCTAGTTATGAATATGATCATTGCTTATTTAAGTATACCAACAGGGCCAATTTTGTTTATGTGACCATTTAGGTCTTTTAGGGCAGATTCCTGAGCTAGTGCATCTTATTGAATCATAGTAATATACTCTCTCATTTGTACATTTTTCTGTGGGTGAAATTTTTCCTTAATATCACATGCTTTGAGAAACCATTTTTATTGAGAAAGTTTTCTAATAGATACAAGCATTTCTAAGGGAAGAATAAAACACAAGTTTCCAAATACCACCCTTTTAAATCAACCTTGGCAGTGTATTAGTGCTTCTAAGACATAGGCACCATGTTTGTGGATGGACTCCATCTTTGAGCCAGCTCCCAATTGGGTAGGGCAAACCCTCTTGCTGGTTGCACAGATGTCAATCTTTTGGGGTTTTGACATTTACATTATTTTTCCTCGGTATTAGGTTTAGTCTCATGGTCACCTGGATCACTTGGCTTTCAGCAACCGGTGTGTATCCTCCACTTAGAGATCCTTCATACTCAAGTTTTGAACATCCTAATAAGCAAGCATAGGGTAATGTTTGAGGCTTGAGCCTCATGAACTCAAAATCTATCAAAACTATTGAAGTCTAGGTACACTTGCGCCTTGCCACTTAAAAAAAAATCAAACAAACTCTGATAGGTTGTGTGTTTTGCATCTTGGATGGTCTCTCATCGTTCAATTTTGGCTTTTGGATTCAAGATGTACATCTAGATCATTACTTTAAAGTGTTTAAACAAAATAAGTACCATCATTGGTCAAGGACAGGTATCTAAAAGTTCGATACGTTGAACTGAATTACAGTATCACTGTACAGCAATATTAACCTGTTCATCACTACATTACTAGAGACTGCCCTTGAGGCTCTGTACCCGTACCAGTACAGTTCTGGTATTGGTATTGATCCTGATATCTCTGGGGTTCTATCATTCTGGGTGCCAAACTATATTTTATGTTAAGTTGATGCTTCCACAAGCAATTTAATTAGATTTTTAATTTTTGTGGGATTTTTACTCGTGTGATTGTAGGCTAGAGAATGAGAAGCCCAATGTGGTGGATTATATTCACCATCCCTCCCTCCCCGCTAACAAATGCTTGAGGTGCTTGTCTTCTAAAGTGGGTCCCCTTGCCTTGTGATTATTACCAGAAATACACGAAGAAAAATGTCATTAGAGTAATAACTAGCCACAGAGGTCATTCGGGTAATGAACAAAAATCAGAGAGTAACAATTCCATAAAACTAAATAATCTAATTTTATATATCTAGACTGCCTGGAAACACATGGTACTCCCCCTACCAAGCCTGATACGTACCTGGTATGGGTATGGTCTGGGTACGCTACAGGCACGTATCTGCAATGCACCCTCTCCAAAGTTCTGCCATTTTCAACTTAAAATTATTAAAAAATAATATTAAAAAAACTTTGGGACATTCAACCTGAAACCACGGACTTTGAAGCTTCTGCTGCTTGTTTGTCTAATGTTTCACTACTTGGCATTGATGACGAATTTCCAGGGAGCCCTTCACAAGGGTTCGACAATGGAGCTAGTGGGAGTGGAGCTGCAAGTGCCATCCATGAAGATGATTTTGAGGATCATCTAGATGATATGTTCTAGGCTTTTAGCCCTAGGAAACTGAAAGTGAAGCAAGTTGAGAACTTGAATGTATTAAGTTATTAACTATTATGTTTTGAACTTTATGAATCAATACAAACTCAAGTCTCAATTCTCAAAGTATTTGAAATCTGTTTTCATGTTCCATGAATGATTGTATGAGTATTAAATTTCAATAAGTATGCAAATGCTTCTTTATATATATATAAAAACGTACCCACAGCGTACTGTACCCGAGGTTTTAAAAATTTGTCGTTTCAGCGTACTATACCGAAACAGTCTAGTTATATATCTTTTGTACACTTGTACCCAAGACGAATGTAGCTGGGGTCCGAAAAAATGGCAAACCCCTTCACCCATACCCGAACCCCCTGTTAATGTAGGTTTGTCACTATAGTGAAGGTTTCTGAAGGATATGTTAAACTGTTCATCATAGTGCTATTGAATTCATATGAACATGTGCATTTTTGGAAAATCACCATGTTGGATAAATGAATTCTAGATTTGTTGCTCTGCAGATTATGACTTCAAGTTTGAAGATCAAAACTGCACCATGAAATGATGATCCTTACCATTTCCAAAAAATGACCCAGCCAATTGAACCTATGAACATAATCATTTATGTTTTAAAGCACTTTTTCTATATGCAAACTTTTAGAAAATGAAGTGATTAAGCTCTTTTGATTTTTACAAGCAATTAGATGCTGCAAAGTGATTTCATTAGCATATTATGAAAGTTTGTTAAGTTGTTCCTGATATTGGTAAGAGCATGCTAAAGCATCAAAACAGTGATTTCAATCCTTGGTTATCCATCTTTGATTCCCTCGGGATATTAATTTTCAATTACCTTGATATAACTTGAGTATGCTTTTATTCTGTGTAAAGCAGATAAGAAGTGAGCAAATGGAAGTGGTTAATTTGCAACCTTGTCTGGTGCGGAGGGAGGCTCTTGCTGGCCTTGGAACATCATTCTTGACCATAGGGTTTCTCCCATCTGAGTCTGCTGAAGCAAGAACTGTGAAGCCTGATGTGAGGAAGAAGATAAGGGAAAAACTTGATGAGCTACGAGAGAAGGCAGGGCTGAAAAAAGAATGAAGATGAGAATTCTTCAACAGACAGTGAAAAAATCCCAAAAGCATCCTCAGAGTTGGCTCAAAAGAGAAAGGCCTTTTGGTGGAGTCAGATTTTGTGTTAAAGAGATAATGTGTTCTTGTCTTAATCTTTATTTTTTGTCCAAGTTGAAAAAGTCTTTTGTTGATGTAAATTGAGATGGCCATTATCATTTCAGTTAATGCCAGAATTGTGGATCACACTTGCCTTCATTCTTTTCATCATGCTGAATGGAAACATGGATGTAAAGTTGGGAATGATCCAGTTTACTAATTTATATTGGCAACAATTATTATCAGTTTCAACCCCTAGTTCAACACTGGTGGAGAAAATCTTTCTTGGCACCATCTTATTGAAGCTTTTGATCTTGAGTTTGTGGCAACCAAATAATAAGTTTATTAACAAGAATGATTTCTGTGATCTCAAGGGCTTAAGCTTTTTCAACTGTTCAAAACTTAAAAGCTTGTCTGATGAACATAGTTCTGAATAGCAGCATACTGACAACTTTCTATATCAACATTTTGGAATAAATTTTATGTCTTGATCAAGCACACTTTAGAGGATCAAGGTACTTGTTACACTTTCACAGAGGCTTGAAATTTGTGGCAATTTTCACTTTATTATTTGGCATGGAAATGAGAACAACATTAGACTAAATGATGACGTGTTTTGCTTGAATTCGAAAGTTTTCTGGAATATATATGATGTCCATTTAAATGAATCTAATTCGCTTTATCCAAAACCGGTGCCTTAAATAGTCCACATTACATCACCCCTAGTGTAATTTGTGTTTTGATTAGTTGACGGAGAGCATTGACGTGGTGCTGTGAAAGTATTTTCAGTTTGGTGTTTGAAGTTCAGATGCAGCTTTAGTTTTAATTTGCCTTTGTTGCAGAAGTATGCCAGCTGATAGGTTGGTTATTCTTCTTTTCTTATCAACGAAGTTATAAATCTAATATCTCAACTGTCAAATAAATACTATTTCTGGGAAAAGTGCTACAAATTGATGACTGGGTTCTTTATTTGTATGTTTCAATTGAATTTCTAGATCTTGTATTTCTCATTATTTTTCCGTCATACAGCTGCTTGCAATTATAACAAGCCATGTATCAAGCATATCTTGTTCTTGGAACTACTGTATGGAGACTTTTCTTCATTGTTTCAAGTTGCATGACCAATATGACACTAGTGGAGGGGTTTTAAAATGGTAAATTTTTGACAACTGTTGAACTTTGTTGTGTTTGGGTTTTACCTGTTTGAGATGGGAATGTATGATTTGATTTGTTTGGTGTCATTTTTGGCTGTCTTCATGGGGTATATGAGCCTTGGGTTTGTCATGGGCACGGTTTTGTCATCCCAATAGAGTTATTAGGATTCAATTCTTAAGGGTCGGTTTGAAGGAGCTGAAAGCCTTGTTGGTGCTTGATTGATTTGGGGTGGCCTACCTGCTCCACATGTGTGGTTTATGGTTGCCATTCTATGTCTACTTTCTGCTCTCTTTTAGATTGAAGGACCGATTCAATCTCTTTTAGAATTATGGATGTACCATGTGGTTTTTGGGTTGATGGCTTTTTATGGTGTAGTTGCTTACATCATTTCTCATCACCGGGTCATCTATTCATGTTGAGCATCTGGAATAGAAGACCCTAAATTGTTTCTTTACCTACGCAATGCCCCAAATTTTCTGTATTCCATCATTTTGTCTGTAGGAGTCTCCTTCATGCTGTAGTTTACTATTTCAAACTGTAACCCTGTTGTGAAACACCAATACATCAGATATGTTCTATGAGGTTTTGGTGGAATTAATTCCTTAGTGTAGATGTCTAAAATATTTGGTCAAATTCAAGAGTCTAGCCTAAGTTGTCTCAATGTTGTGTTTTTACGCCGACAGGCGTATCCCCCAGTTGAATCAGGGTTGGCTCGGGCTGACACATCTCAGTGAATGGACGGACAAAAAAGCAGGAAAACGATGCGTTGAAATCTGAGGGCCCAAGATGCATGCCTCAAAACCAGAAACCACGTTCTCGTGCCCATTGTTTTGACATCCCTGATTTGTCACGACTCTTTTAGGGCCATCTAAGCAGTATATTTATCATCTCTGTAGATTTATAATCTGCTTCCGGAGAACTTATAAACATTTTCCGTGGCAGAATAAGGTTTTTATTTCAGGTCTGGCTTCTCTTCCTCATAATGCCGTGCAATTTCAGGATTTCGTTTATTTTTGCAGGCAGGTGGCGGAAATACTACTTCCCTGAGACGCGCTCACCGTTGGCGTTGCAAAAACAGATTGCAGGCGGTTTTGGTAAACAATCATGCACTTTTGATGGTATGCAGTAGGAGGCAGTCTCAGAGGGGAGGAAATGATTATGGCAGCCTCGATGAACATATTTTGGGAAGGGGGATAAAAACAGGCTCTTAGGCGTGGGAGCAGCGAAAGAACATCACCCTCGGGAGTCGGTGCAGCAGGCGATATATCATAGTGGTTGCACACTGTTACTTGGCAGGTGTTTTCTGATCCCCATTCGCATCATTTACCAGGCCAATTGATTTGTGTGGAAATTTATGGATCGGTTTCAATGCATAACTGGCATTTTAAATCTAGGCCTGATACAAAATTTCGTTGTAAGGGCACTCGACCTTTGGGCGGCAGGGCCGCTGCATCCAAAGACCTCAAATCTTCTCCATAATTGGGTTGTTGCCAACACCAAGAAGAGAAAAACTCTGCTTCTCTGCTGCTTTTTAGCCGGCTGTAAATTATCAGTGTATCAAATCCGGCCACCATTTGTTAGCCACTATTGTTTTTCTTCCTCCGATGTCTGGCCCGGGATTCGAACCCGTGACGGGTTCCGAAGCAGAAGTTTTAGATTGGAAGGAGGAAGTCCTCTGTGGGGGTTCTTTGCCAAGAGTCGAGTTGGAAAATGGCGTCAATGGCTGGGCGTCACATCCCGGAAATTATTTTCATGTTAGGGGTCCGAATTACTTCGTCAAGAGACAGAAAGTTGCGGCTGGAGATTGGCTGCTGAAGCCCCTGGGTGTGGACTAGATCAAGTCGGGTTCGAAACTCGACCATGTCTTGGGAAGGCCCGACAACAGAGTAATGTGTGCGTTAAACATGGCGAATCGTGAGGGAAAGGGTTTGAATGCGTTTGTTTTTGCCATCAATTTGCAAGTCCCCGGGTGCGAGCCGCACAATGCCATTTTTTACTATGTGACGGAGGATCCTATCCCCATAAGGTCGCTGTTGTATCACTTGCATCACAGGTGTTGCCGTGTCTTGAGATCCCAATTGCCATGGTTTCACAGCATCACAAGGAGCGATTGTGAGGACCTTTCGGTACTCGGAGAGGAATAGCCAAATCATTTCCTTATTCCGCTGTTCTCTCCGATCTTTCGCTCCAGAAATCGAGAGACTCCCACCTCATTTTTCTACTCATAAATTGACCCCCTCCTTGCCCATCCTTTCTCGCAATCAATGTGCATAACCCGGCTCTATCAGCTGAGTACTTTCCCCTCGTCATTTATTCATGAAGACGACAGCTTTAGGAATTCAAGGTTAGGTTAAGTTAAAGGAAGCTTACACTTTTACAAGCTTAGAAATGTTGACGAAGCCCTTTTGTTTTTTTTTTACCATGATTCTGTAAACATTATTCTGTTTTGGAGCGGAAGGGTCATGCAAGATAACATTTTAAAAGAATTTTCGCAAGCTAACATTATAGAGAAATTTCTTGATGTAGTCAATCATCAAATATCGTTGCACTGATGATGATCAGTGAGGCACCTCACTGTTAGATGTTGAATTCTTCTAATTTTGGGGGTTGTCAGGATTGCTCAGATGGAGATGGGGTCTGCGGAAAGGGTTGATTGTGTCGTTGCTGATGATAGGGAAAGAGTTTCCGGTGAAGCTGGATCAGGGTTTCAGTGGAGAAAATTGGGGAGGGGGTTGTCGATGTTGAAGCACGGGCACCAGAAACCCCACTGTAAGACTGGGAAAGTTGAGGCCGAGGAAGTGGAACCCGAGGCGAAATAAAAAAAGGTTTTAAAACAATAGAAACCCTAAATATTGCATTATGTTGCAGTAATAGGGTATGGAGAGGCGATGTCTGTTGCTTTTCTGGTTAATCCTTGATCAAATTGTTGGGAATCAGAATTTACTCAACTGGGTCTGGGCAATGTTGGCTTCTCAGAAAACTGATTTTAGCTGTTTTTTCCATTTGCATCATTTACCAGGCCAATTAATATGTGTGGAAATTTTTGGGTTATTTAATTGTTGAAATGCATGTTAAGTTCTATAACATGTCTACGACAAGAGCAGAGGCGTTATATATATTTTTAATTTCTCTTCATCGAAGCTCCACCAGGTGGGTTCTGGAAGGTTTGAAAGCCCCCGTGTTTGCTTATAAGAATCCCTAGAGCTTAGTTGCCACCACCTAGAGTAATCTTTTTGGAGTCTTGTCTGTTGCAGTATGCTCCGACCAATTCGTTGGATGCAATGTGTTACCCAATTATTACACTTTAGTAAGTTTCGTGGGTATTTTAACTCGTGCCAAATTAGTGTTGTGTTTTTTAAAATATAAGGTACCATGTGTTAGGGACCCCAGACTTGCCCGAAAAGAAAAATTGAATGAAAAGGGGAACCTCAAGTTACTGGTGCAGTATTGCTGTCTTGATATCCTTGAAAGGCTTAAAGCTGACCAGGAAGAATTATCAACCTCATGAGAACTACAATATCACTTTTCCAACCTTTCTTCACCATGTATCGTGCCTGATCCATTATTGGGAGAGCATTAGGTTGCTGGGACTAAAGAGGGAGACTCCTGTCATCAAATCATGTTGTGTCCTTCCTTTAAACTATTTAATCAGAGGCTGCACATCTAACTAAATTCTCTTGAAACATCTCTTACAGAATTTTATCTCAGCTTCCATAGGGGACAAATAGTTATTTTCTGTATAACACAGTCTTATGTTTTTAACAGTTGGATCTTTCCATCATTAGGCATTCCAACCTCGTATGCTTCAGCTTTGGAAATTAGGATAGTGTTATTTTTTTACCATGGACAAAAGATAAGAAGTGCAGAAAAAATGTTAACCCTGAAACCACGAGGAGCCAAAGGATGATATGAATTCAAGGAGCAGCTGTACTACTTACTGCTTTCATTTCTTTTACCTCTATTGAAGGTAACTACCATGATGCACTTATTCAAATTTGCAGATGCTCTGTTGTAGCTACCATGATGCAGTTGCTCATACAAATGCCCTGTTGTGGGTGCATTGGTGGCTTTTCTTATTAAAGAACAGACATACTTTTGCTCCCTTCTCAAGTGATCTGCATTATTGGGTACAGAAAAATGTGCTTTAATTTTAATCCTCTCTTCTATGTATTTTCTTCTTCAGTCAATCTTACCTCATTCATGATGTGGTCATATACTGGCTCAGATTGTTTCTCTAATTCCTCTCATATCATGCAGCTGTAGTCTTGTCTGCGATATGCCATAGAAGAAATAAAGCATTGCGAGTGAAGTGAATAGGCTGCAACTGAATTCATTTTGATTATGACCTCATATAGAGAGCAGTGATCTTAACCTTTAGGCTTTATTCGTTCAATTATGCAAACTCAGTTATAGGTGCATACATAAAGTAGACACAATGTAGAGGTGCATAGTCCACGTCATCTACCATAGAACGTGATCCTTGTAATTAATACATTAGTATAGGTGGTGGACATGCAGAGTATTCATTGTAGGGATCATTAAATGTTCTTTAGCTAGATTTTGCATTGAATGAGAAAACGATCATAATTAAAATATTTCATGGGCTTTCCAATATATTGGTACCGTCACTACCGTGGAAGGTTGGAAGCATGAAAATTGAGTTTTTGCTTTTTGTTATATAAATTCGATTTATATTTGAAGCTTTAATAATTAATGAGTTTATTACGTATGGTATATGGACCATTGATTGCAAAATCAACAACTTTTTCCATATGCCATTCACAGTCTACACCCCTTTTCTCTTTTGAGCGGTTGATGTAACTGACACAAAGTCCATGTGTCTTGCCATAAGAAAGAAGACGATTTTAGATGGTGGATGAGAAATTTGAGCTGTTGGAGGCTTTCAACTGGGTTGGAAATCTCCCTTGGCTTTGTTGTTTGCATCCCCTTCAAATCCATTCATGTTTTGTCTTCCTTGTGTTGCATGTCACATACATATTTCAAAATACAATCTAAGGAAAAATTCTAATCCTTTTTCCAAACACTTAATCTTGCAATGTTTCGCTCCCCAAAATATAACTTCTTCAACACATCCCTTTTGGTGTCTCCATTGCACCGGTCGCGTGCATGCAATGGTAATGATCAAGTCATGTCTTCATCATATTTAACAAATTAAGTGCCATCTAATTGAGAATATTGAGACTGTAAAAAATAAAATAGAAATATACCAAAGTCCATTATTTCTCATATTTCCTCAAAATTTTTAGTATTCTTCATTTCTGTAAGGCCCAGTTGTTGGATCCCTAGAAATGATGAACAAGTTAATGATGTTACCTAATCTACCCCTCCATATCGCTTTAAATAGCAACAATACAACATTATTCTTAAGATCGATACTTGTTTCATCATATCCACACACTACCCCTGAAAGATTCTTCTTGGTTTCTCCACGATATCCAACATTATTTAATTGGAATTTTGAAATAAAATGATTTACATTTCTTCTTACTTTGGAAATAACTAACCCTCTGTAAACCATTGAAAGGTCGTCCTTTATGTCTTCCCTCTTTTGTAGAAGAATGACAACCGTGATAAAAGGCAATTCCCAACATTAATACATTTCTTGCATTTAGGTCTTTTATGTTTTCCATCTCATATTTCTAATGTGTAGAAATTATTTCCTATTTGGTGTTGTGTAATATCTCATGAAGCCACTTCATTATTAATTTTCTCAAATAACGCCAATGTTATGTTGCACAAGTTCAAACATCATCTCTTATCGCAACAAATATTACAATGAATGGACACACTACAGTGTATCGTTGTTGATGTTGATGTGCACACCCAAAAATGGTTCAAGAAAATAACATAAAAATGTTCTTGCTTGGGGTGTTATTCTTCATTTAAGAAAATGATGATTTACGATGACCTAAACTTACTCAACAAAGGATTTCATTATAAGCAAACATGTTCTGCTCCAATGTACCATGCTTGAAAAGTTAGGTCTAATTATTCTTTGTAACTAGAAATCACTCATATTGAGTGTTAGATTGTGCATAAAATTGACAACATAAGGAGCATACTTTTGGAGATATCTCCTAAATGTGTTGCCTTGAAAAATTACACTACACACCCCTTTTCCCCTTCAAACGATTGATACAAATGGCACGTCTTTCATTTACGTTTGATTGTAAAAAAAAAGCTTTCAATTGTTCCCCCAACACTTCTACCCCTCCTTTAACTTCTCCTTCATCAAACCCCTTCGTCCTTGCCCCTCTTCCTCCCCCAATGTTTCATACCCTTCAATTTAACTTCACATTATGCATCCCCTTCAACGTTTCCATCACACATTGCACATGCGATTGCTAGTAAAATACATTTGCCACACTTGTGTACATGTGGAGTGGAATGATAACATGCGTATTCTTATTGATTCAACATGGTTATATACACCTACTCCTACATCCTACATCCTGGATCATTAACCTTACAAATAAATCTTAGTTTTAGATTACCATTTAGTATTTGATAAATCATTTTCATTTGATTTATTACGCTGAAGGTGTATATATATTTGAGCGAGGCTTGCTAAAACCGACAATTGCAAGAGATCAATGCACTACAACATGTCTCTGTGCATGTGTTGAAAATCGGAGGGTGCATGTTGTGTATAGATGCGTTGTCGCACGAGATCGAGGGGAGCCGTTGATTCCTTTCAAAACCAACAAAACCATATTGATTCCTTTCAAACCGCAAGGAGTATGATTAAAACAAAAGTAATAAAACATTCCTGAAAAATAAGCGGAAGGACTTTTATCAGTTTCCTATCAGAGACAATTGAGCCCGTTTTAGATACGGATCAGATTCAGATTAATCAATTTGTACATAGTTGCTTCTATGGAAAGTTACATTTTGCAACTATTCATTGTAGTCGAATCTGCATGTATTTCATTTCGAGTAGTGTGACATCCTGCCTCGGTTCTTGCATTCCTCTGGAGCTCTCTCTAGCGCATCTTGACTTAGATTGGTGGTGATTGGGGGCATTCCGGTGGTGGTGTGATAGAATTGTCTCTCCCTGCTCGATGGCACCAAGCCTGGAATTTGATGGTCACCCCTGCCTGTCAAAAGGAAATTTCATGACAGTTTCGTAATATAGTTACCTTTCAATTTACGTTTTTAAAAAAATTTAAATTGTCAAAAAATCTTAATTAATATATATCATTTCAAAATAATTTTAGGATGATAAAATATATTTTAAAATTAAATTTAGTAATTAAATTATAAACTCAGACTAACATTCTTAGGCTACAACTTTGAAGGCCTTGGAACAGAAAATCACCAACATTTACTTGTCTAAACACATTGTATTTCACTTTTAAACATAAAAAAATTTGGAAATCCAAAACCCCCTTAAAAAGAAAAGGTTGAAAACTTATGAAATACCAATAATGACTCAAAAGCAAGGTGTTTGAAATGAAAATATTACCTCTTTTCTCCAATACCACAAATTTACCAAAAGTGGTTTGGTAAAAATTTTGCAGCAAAGAAAACTTGTCAATTGTGGTTTTGTATATAAATGTAACAGCTTTTCTAAAGGTGTTTTTCGACTTAGGTGCATGCAATTAAATGTGGGTTGATGTGGCTATTTGCATGCGTGGTTGGAGAGTTTCCTGAGACTTCTCCACCATTGAAATAAAAACATATTTGAATGCCTAAGTACAGGAGCACATGCATGTATGGATACGTAGGGTTTTTCCAATAAAAATATGTTTTCAATGCCTCCTCTATTGACCAAGGATTTCAGATCAGATTTTTGGGATGCAGGCGCTATAACAAAATTTTTGTTGCTTCAATGCCGTAGAAGAATGTTTTAATGTTCAAAAATAATTTCAAATAAAAAATGGCCATAAGCAAAGGTAAAGAAAGAAATGGCGGCACACTACAAAATCTTTATGGAAGGAGTTGTAATGACTCGGCTGTGAATATTATTTGCATCTTTGAAACTAAGAATTACTAAGAGAGATTTTAAAAAAATCAATTTTATGCATATGAAGTTATCCCCTGGTTTATAATGTATATTGTTTTTTAATCTTATTTTACTTCTAGAAAAATGAAATTGTAATACATAATAATTCTATGTTATTCAAAATAATAATCATGTACATGTATTGATGTTTGTATCTCAAGCTTCTTCTTGGATGTCTGTAACAAGATTCCTCAAATTTTCCTACAAAAAAAAAATGAATTGAAACCTGCATAAAAGTTAAATTGAAACCTGTAGATTGCAATTCGTAATGACAAAATGAAAATAAATACAATCACAATATCATTGAAATTAGAAACTTATATGTTTTTAGAAAAACAAAGACAACGTGTGAACTCTGAGTTTAATAAATTCATTATTCACAGAAAACCTATTTTAGTTTCTAAATTTAAATTGGAATCATTATAAATATCATTTATAGAATATTTTTAAAATGAATAAAATCAAATTTGATTTCTTATATATAGACTTTATATATTATATTTGACTATTATGAAATTTTACGGTTTTTAAATAATATGAACTTGCAAAAATACAGTTTGATTAAAAAATTACCTGTCTAAATTGACGGTTTTGTTTTTTATTAAATTGTAATTTACGGTTAAAATACTAAAAACGGTCTGAGATCACAAATTCCAGGCCTGGATGGCACTACCACATTTAACCTTGGCCCTGGTTCACCATTGAACCAATCTATTGCACTCAACTTAGTTTCTTAGTTTCTCCCATAGGTCGCGGCTCATATATCTATCTCTCGGTTTCGACTCGCCACACAAAAGCACAACAATATGCGCTAAAAGGGCGGTCCAATTCAGTAGAACTGGCGGCTCCGCCAAATTTGTGTTCAAATCTTGGCGACGGAAAGTCATAGTCTGCATAATTATCGTCATTTTTGCAGCGACGAATTTCATTATTTAGTGCAGACTCGGACAAAATTCTACTTTGGTGGAACAACAACCAAATTTGGCGGAGATTCGTCATCTAAAACTCCTACGCAAATAGTAAAATTTGTGCCAAATATAATTCTGCAAAAATTTAGGGCCAACAATGGAGGTATTAATTTTATTGAAGACTTGGAGCAAAAAAGGTGATTTCCTATCAGGCCTCCTTCCTCGCCTATCTTTAATTTCTTGGTAGAAGCCGAGATCAAGTTTGATTAACTCTTGCCACTGTAGGATGTAGGGTTTTTTATTCTGCAGATAGAATATTTTTGGTTTATTCTCTTTGACGTTGTTTTTGTATTATCATTACATCTTGTTTGAGTATGCTTCTTGTATAGATCTATATGAGCTTTGAATGTTGGATTATATAGCGTTCAGGCCATAAATATATTGAACGCCCTTAAAGCCCTTTTTTTCCCATTTAGTTGAATATATGCATGGTGAACCTAGATTTGTTTCCATGGGCATTTTTGTTGAAATTTTAAGTTTATAGTTGAAATCAAAATGTTCACTTATGGATTGTATAATTTTTCCTTTTGTTTATGGCTACAGACACTTATAGAAATGGTATGAAGAAAATTTTATAAATTTTGATTTTGTGTACCATCAGGGGGCTATATGACACCATGAGGCCACTATTGGATAAAATCTTCCTTTCGCTCATATGTCCATCCACTAGAGGGGACCGATGTTCACTGGTTTTCATTGCATGACATGATTTTATACAAAATCGATCTGAATGCAATCCTCGACCAATATCCATGCATTCAATACATTCCAATTATTGAAATTTGTTGTCTCATCGATAGATTATAATCTTCAAATTAATTAAATGAATTATAATCTTCAAAACAATCAACCAAATTATATTCTTCAAGTTGAAGCGCTCCATTTTTATAACCTTTCGTGAGCTAGAGGATCGAAGGATGACCCAAATGACAAAAAGAAAAAGAAAAAAGATCAGGTGATGTGGGACTTGCAAGTATTTAGTTCCAACATATTTACTTTTTGATTTCCATTCATGTCTTTGCCTTTTCTAAAAAACTTAACGTTGTCCAATCAAAATCCGTAATCTATATTTCACTCATATGACTAATCATTAGAAGGGATTTGTTGTCGATACATATCCCTGCATCAACTATTTCCTACACTTACTCAAGCTTATAGCTAGAAACAAGTGCTACAATGTTCTACTAGAATGAGGCATTGCGGTCACATCGCAAACTTGGAAACTTTTGGATTCTCCCTTTATTTGTTTTGGCCCATTTAAGCATAGATTGCATCATGTCAATAGTTTAATTGAGTTCAAAACTATAAAGTGGAGTACATATAGTAGAAATTCATCGGGTTAGAATTATCTCATTGTGTGCAATAGGTACGGGGCATGCAAGTATTTAATTTCCATCATTTCATTTCCAACTTTCCATTCATGTCTTTTTCTTATCTACCAAATTAAACATCATCTAGTTGACGACCTCAAAGCCATAATACAATAAATTAAAAAATACAAAGTACGTTCCATACATAATTTCTCTCTTGTGACCATTTGTTCGGTATGTTCAATTGTTGATGATTCTTTTTGCATTCCCTACTTCCTTGCAATTGCTTCAAATTAAAACTTAAAAGGGGCTTGCCAAGTTCTACAAGAAGCTATAATTGTAAACTATTTTTCACTTCAACACTAATTTTAGACCTCTCCTTACATTATGATATATCTCAGAAACAGTTCCCCTAACTTCTTAGAGAACAAGAATTTTCTCCTTCATTCGCTAGCCATTATTGTCATGTGGCTATTTAGGGTCTACTTTCACATTTGTCCCCAAACCCACTTTCCTCTCCCTTGCACTTCTCCACCATCAAACCCCTCCTCTTAATCCCTCTTCCTCTCCCATTGTTTCTCTCCCTCTAGTTCGACTTACTCAATATATCCCCTTTGGCGTTTCCATCGTACATTTCACGTATGATTGCTAGTGATTATGTAACTTAGCTCCTAAGCATTAATATCAACGTCAATGGTTTCCCAAGCCCCGTAACATGAGGAACACATTACTTTGTTGAGGATTTTTCTAAAATTTTGAATAGTAAGTTTGTTGCCAAAATGAGCCTCCGGCTCATTTTGATAAACTAGATTGCATTCTCCTTGTTTTCTCACCATATTTAAATGCTTTCACAAATCCCTTTTGGATGTTTTAAAGTCTACAGAGTTTTTGATAGAGTGTGCAAAGTTTTGGAACGGCTTGGAATCATGGAACATTTTCCTCTTCTTCAAGTTTGATTCTTTTGACATTCCACTCTTTGTTTTCGAGCTTGCAATGTGTTCATAGTTGGCTTGGGACCGATGAAGCCATAAAATATGTCTTGCTTGCCACCCTTCCACTTGGATACAATTGTGTTTGAATCTTTCAACCTTTGTATTTTTGCCTCTCGACAATTATCTTGCATTGGCCGGTAAAGAAGAATGCAAGCCTTCATATAGAAGAACACTTTCTATGTATAGTGGAGCAAAATGCTCTGTGAGACTTAGTCTATCTTTTGATTGAAGTGGCAAAAGGACTAAGGCATGAAGGAGGAATGAAGGCTCTACAAGATCATGGTACATGTTGAGATCTCGTGGACTTGCATTCTAGGGAATCCAAAAATTGGCTAAGGCAAATGAAAGAAATTCCCAAGATTCAAAATCACGTATTTACAGCCACATGGTACAATCATGTGAAGTTAAGCCTTAGGAAAAATTAAAGCAAAGCATAAAAGGTTAAAGGTGGCAATGTATCCGGGTGCACAGATGGGTGCCACGTGGCATAAATCTAGAAGCCCAGAGCTGCAGGAAACAAAGAAAATAAAGGCCATAACAGTGTGCAGTCTAGGAGCACGAGATTGAGACACATGTCAAAATCTCGTGAACTCGCAGCCCAAAAACATCAAAGAAGAAACAAAGAAAGAAAAAGAAGAGGATGAAGCTCAAATGCACCAAATGGCGACACTTGTTGAAAAGATAGAGAAACCTTTTGGAGCATGGGGACATCAATGATGCCACGCGACACAAAGTAAATATGATGGCCTCGTTGATGTTAGCTGTGCAAAACGAAAAGGGCATATTCAAATAGCCATATCTTTTGTTGTAGAGCTCCAAATCATGCCAGATGAGATTCATTAGGAAGCTCTCGAGGAGCACTTTCAAATGAAATTTATTTTGGACTATGTTGCGTCTTGTCTTGATAGCAGTAAAAGACAAACAATCATACTCGTTGCTTTCGCACTAAATTAAGATCAATCAAATACATAGCTTGATGGAAGCCATTCCTTGAGCCTAACACCTTAATTGAGTTTATAGATCCATTCCTCCTCAACGCAACGCCGATTCTTCAACTTGGAATTGTTTCTTTTCCACTATTTTGATAGAGATTGAGCGGGTGGACATCAAATCATGATCATTTAAAGTTTGCAACTGCATTTGGGTGGGATCTTGGCATTTAAGGCTCAAATTCTCCCTCAAAATCTCTCTTCTCTTCTCTTTTATGACTTTATAAACGACAAGAGCATTATATGATAAATAGTTCCTTTCCCTTGAATGCATAATTATTGTGTTTTTTTTGAGTTTCTAACATTCCTTTGTGTCTCAAACCTTTGTTTTGAACTTTTGTAATGCGTCCAATGCCCCTTTCTCATTCTGTAACAAATTGTGCATACTTCTAACAATAATAATGTTGATTTTGGCTTATATATGTCCTTTAACAATTTGTTTTTGGTGGGCCTTGCCTTTTATTCTTTGTGAAATATTGTGTGTGTGGGTTATAGGTGCATATATACATACATACATACATATATATATATATATAGAGAGAGAGAGAGAGAGAGAGAGTCCCTTTCTATTTTGGTGCATCACCACCTTTATTTGTAGTTATTTCTCTCCACCTTACCCCTTGCAAGTGTTAGCTTATATTAGATTAGTGATAGCAATAAAGTAGTTATGATTAGAGTTAGATGTTTCTAGAGGTTTTCCTCAAGGAGTTGAGATTCCACACCTTATAGGCATTCCCATTGTTGTTGCTAAAGCACCAACTCCAAATTGGTGTTCTTAGGCACACAATTTCAATAGCCAATGGTTTCTTGCATGCCTAGTGGGACTATAATTTTTTTTAAAATATCTCATAAAGCCCTTGTTTTAAATTTTGGTCAAGGATTTTTTTTGATGTTCTTGAGTCTATCTAATTTTAGAAGCACAAACCAATCACGTGACGATTCTTGTCCTTCACGAACCCATTTTTTTGTCTCTAGACCATTTCCATCCATTCCCTTCCTTTGTTCTAATGTGGTTACATTTTCATGCCTCATCCTTTTACCCATTGGAACTCTCCTCCCCCTTTTCATGAGAAACAACAATACACACCCTCTACTTCATACCTTGTTTATAACCTAGGTTTCCATAAGTATTAGGGATATGAATGCATTTATGATGGGCATGCATGTGTACCGTCAAATCGATGCATATGGATATCCTACTAATTGGGGTGATTTCCAGGAGAATGTAGATGGTGGAGACAACTTTCTCCTTGACCTTAAGAGGCAAAAGAAAATTCAAGCTTTGGAGGAAAAGTTGAGCATATTATTGGTCTTAATAGATAAGATGGGGATAAAAACTTTGGTCCTAAGGAACCTTCATGATGGGGTGGCACCTTGCCATACTCATGAGTCCTCCCATTCAATCATTCGAACCCTCGCAACCCTATAAACCTAGAACTCATGTTTCACCCATTTAAAAAACCCTTTTATCCCTTTCCCCTACAAGAACAAATAAATACCCTTCCCCCATCCTTGCATCTAGCCCAGGTTTACCAGCATATATTAAACGGTGAAATATCAACACAAGGACACGTGCCACTCTTGCCAAATTTGAAGGATTCCAAGAGAAAACAAAGACCAAGCCTAATCACATTGTTGCACATGAGTTGTAGGAGCAGAGGCTTAAGGAGGAGCATCCACTTCATTTGGAGAGATAACTTGAGGAGTTGGAAATTAAACAAGCTCTTCCTCAAGAGCTAAGTTGCAACCAACATCATGTAAGTGCACCACAACTTATTGAGATAAATTTCATCAGTGGAGACAAAGGTAAAATTATCAGAGTGGAATGAATTTTATATCGATGATGAAATGATGTCTTTGAATTGCCTAGAGGTTGTTAACAAGGGGGATGAGGGAGATCTAGAGGAGTTTTCGAGCCCAAGGTTGAGGAGGATAAAAATGACATTACCACCATCCTCGAGATTGCAAAGCCGAAATGGAGCCATAGGAAGTGGAGGATGAGCACGACTCATTCTTTTTAAAACTTGCAACCATCCTTGGAGATTGTGGTGTTGAGGAACCAAAGGTTTCATTGGACACTAAGGTTAATCAAATAGAACCCCAAAAGGTTGAGGAGGAAAAGGTTGAACATGCAAACTTTGTGTTTGACGCTAAAGAGGAAGATAATGCTCCTACAAGCCCTCTTTGTGAAGACAAGGATGGAGATGACAACATGTAAGGAAAATGTGGGCCTTTTTATTTGAAAAATGGTGTGTTTTATCAGACACCCAACTATTTCCGAGCTTGAATAAGAGTTTCCACCTTTCATGCTCACTACAAATAATGAGGAAGAATTTCAATATACCAAAAGTTGTTTGATACACCTCGTAAAGAAAATCACATATCAAAAGGAGGTGTAGTATGAGAGCTAAGATGATATTATGGAGGAGTTATAGACCTGTTTTCACTCCTTCCACTTGTCATGTCAACAAAAATCTCATTTCATGGCCCAAAATCATTAGAAAGGAAAAATACTTCTCTTTATCGGTCTTTGGATATGTATAGTTATTTTTGTACATTGTTAGGGTAGGGTAGGGGAAGGTAGGTCTCTTGCATAAGAAGTGTTGTTGCACACCCTGCATTTTTAACTTGAAGAATGTATGTGTTTGCATTTTGTATATAAGTTTTGTTGTGCCACTCTTGGAACCTTTTATTCAAGGTTGTTACTTGCGGATATTCAGAAGAGAAAATCTTAAGCAAAAGGTTTAAAGAGTTTCTAATCTTTAAGTTAACGAGATTTCAAGGTACTTAGTGCTGACTTCATGCCCAATAGATGCTAAGGCTATTCATATTTTTATTTAGCAGGAAAATGAATCCTGTGAGTCGTCATAAATGTTGAAAAAATGAGCTTCCAAATGATTTTGATTAGCTAGATCACATTGGCCTTGTTTTCTCAATGTTTTAAACTTCTTTCACTATCATTTTTGAGTATTTTCTAGTCTGCAAAAGTTTATGAAAGAGTGTGCAAGAGGGTTTTGGAAGGCCTTTGAATCATGGAACATTTTTCTCTTCAACTTGATTCTTTGGATGTTCCACTCTATGCTTTTCACTTGTAGTGTGTTCACAATAACCTCGGGCTTGATGAAGCCATAAAAGATGTCTTGCTTCTTGCCCTTCTACTGGTTTAGTTGTAGTTGCATTTAGATCTTCAACAATCACGTCCTTTGTATTTTTGCATTTGGGAATTATGTCACATCAACCATGTAGAGAAGAACACAAGCCTTTATATAAAAGACCACTTTTTATGTATAGTGGGAGCAAAAGGCAAAGCTAGACTTGGTCTATCTTTTGATTGAGCAACGAAAAGGTATAAGGCATGAAGGATGAATGAAGGCTCTACGAGATCAAGACACGCGTTGAGATACTATGACTTGCATTATGGGGGAATTCAAAAATTGGCTAAGGTAGGCAAAAGAAATGCCTAAAATCCAAAAGCACGTATTTTCGCCACATGGCACAACCTTGTGAAGCTAGGCCCAAAGAAAAATTAAAGAAAGGAAAATAAGGTCAAAGGTGGTAATGTATGTGGGTGTAGAAATGCGTGACAAATATCACAAATTTGGAAGCTCGAGAGCCCATAAGAAACAAAGAGAAGAAAAGTAAATACCATAATATATTTGTTAGGATAAATTTTATTATCCTATTATTTAATTATGCATAGGTTAATTATTTAATTAATTTTAAATAGTTATATTGTTATATGGTTAATCAACCATATTTGTCAGTATGCATATTGTTATATTGTTTTCAACAATATATTTGTTTCTTATTTAATTGTTGCTTCCCGGGTGATTTGGAAGCTTGTTTATTCTGGTTTGTGGTTGCACCTGTGCAACTCATTTTCCCGGATGTATTTGGCTGTGCAATATCTATAAATATTGCAGCCCATCCTCTGTAATTTTTTACTGATTGAGATCAATAAAATCTACACAGGCTTCCGTCCCTGTTTCTCAATCAACATTTGGTACCAGAGTGAAATTCTGGCCCTGTGAAGGTGTGGAAGAGAGAGCAGCAGAGAGAGAGGAGATTGGAGACGTGTTTGCAGCATTTGAGAGCCTGCGCAGCCTCGTGCAAACTCCCAGCCCCATCCCTGCCTCCCCCACATCCGCCTGTTCCTTCCAGGTACTTGGAAGGCAAATTTTTTTTGCACTGGTGCACTCAGCACCAGGCAAAATTAGCTACAGGTATTGGAAATAATATTTTTTTTTCCAATAAAGGTTTTTTATCTACTGTATTTGGAGGTTGTTTTGCTTGTTTTGGAGGTCTGTCTGTGCACCTGCAGTGAACAAACAAGCAAAAACAAAAGTGAATCCAACAGAGCAAAAAAAAAAAAAAAAAAGGAGGCGCCATTCTCACCTCCAAAGAACTGCATACAAGGTAAAAAAACATTTTTTTAGCAAAGCGCCGCGCCATTCTCATTCTCTCTTTTCCAGCGACCTGCACAAGCAAATGAAGGTTAGATAGTAATAAACAACGCAAAAAACGCAGCCTGTACAAGAGAAGAACAGCAAAAAAGAAGCGCCCAAGCAAACAGCAAGCAAAAAACACAAAAAAATGCGGCCCAGGCATTAAAAAACGCGGCCAAGCATGAAAGAACAACGCCCAGGCAATAAAAACGTGGCCAAGGTAATTCAAAACGCGGCCAAAGGGAAAAAACGCAGTCCAAGCAAGTAGAAAAGCGCCCAATCTCAGATCTGGACCTGTACAGTGCGTGGCAAGAAGAAAAAACGCGCCCAAACTCAAAAAAACGCGACCTGCATCATACATTGAGCAAAGATCAAAGAAGAATAAAAAAATGGTGAGAAATAAGGTAAAAGTGGCGGCCAAAGGAGATAAAGTGCTGTAGATGCTTCAGATCCGGATTTTTAGCTAAAAAATAACCTAAAAACGCCTCTCACCAGCTGCTGCCACGTGGATCCTTCATCTAGGGCGCATTTTCTAAGGTAAGCCATTTTTTCACATACTTTAAATACAAGTTTGCTCATCTCTACATCAAGCGCCCTTAAGTGGCCAAGTTGGATAGAGGGAAAGCCTTAGAAGTGGGAGGTGCATGGTTCAAATCCCACCCCCAACTTCACATTTTGCATTTGGCGGAATTTTTGGCGGAACTGCTAAATTTAGCAGATTTTTTGAATTTAGTTACAACTAACTAAATTTAGCGGAGAAATCCCTAACTTAGGGTAAAATTTTTTTTCCTATTTGGTCTGTTTTCTCATTCCAGACATTTTTTGCAAAAGGAGACCCACCTAAAAATTGCATTTTCAGCTATTTTTTTGCAATTTTTAGCATTTAGGGCTCAGGAGGTCACCAGGACCCCAAAACTGAATTTTTTTGCCTGTTATTCAAAATTGTACTGTATATTGTACTAACTTGCAGGTTGCCATAGTCAATCGCAAAACTTTGTCAGAATCGCTTCGTAAACCGCGTAATTGTAATAAAAAAAAGTAAAATTGGTTCTCAGAACACTCACGAGATCCTAGATCTCATTCGCAGCATTTGGTATATACAGTGCCTCTGGGAAGCGCTTATGGGTAAAGCCGTCGTGACTACTACTGCACTTAACGCCTAATATAGCTGCAACAACGTCGTCTGGGCATCGTCCCTATAAATCGACGGGGAGTAATAAGGTCACAATGCACACACTATGAACCATCCCATCCATCTGTGAACGATTGCAAGACATAAATCCGACTGAGAAATTATCCAAGTATATAGCAAAGTTACATGCGCGTATGAGGATATTTCTTTGAGCCGGTGTCAATAATCACACAGACCCCATCAATACTGTCTTGGTACCACGTATCGAATTCTTTCACGTACGTTAACGCCTCTTTCACGTACCACCGGGTATATAGAAAGGGCGAGCTTCTTCCACGTACCGACGGGTATATCAAAAGGGCGCGTATATAGAAAGGTTCGGTATATCGGACTGACGGTATATAGATTGGGAGACCTTATACTTGGAGTGATAAGAGCCAAACCCTGTCAGTGATCTCTGCAAAATGGGCACCAATGCCCCCAAATTTTTCTTCCGATTCACAATTGCTCGCAGGAAGCAACTATGTCATTGGAAGAAAAAATCAAAACACAACTTGAGTTTGAAGAAATTTGGCTGTTGTGGATCGGTACTCTAACCAGATCACCAACGGATGCAACACAACAACGACAATTTGATAGAGCAGATCAGAAAGCAAAACTCATCATCTTGTTTGGGGTATCCGACGATGTGCAAGTCCACATTCGAGATGCCACATCAGCAAAAGAAGCTTGGGATAAGCTGAGCACAATATATGAGGCCAAGAACAAGAATGTCATACTCAATTTGCAGAGTCAGTTACATACATTGAAATTCAAACAAAATGAGAAAATTGAAGCCTTCCTAAGAAGAGTTGCAGAGTTGAGGGCTTCACTTCTAGCCCTAGGAGAAGAGGTCAAAGATGAGTCTCTCATTCCCATTGTTCTGAGAGCTCTCCCTTCTTCTTACCGAATTTTTGTCACAACTCTAAACTTTTCAGATACGACAATTAGTTTTGACAAGTTAGTAAACCTACTGCAACAAGAGGAAGCAATGTACAACAAGGATGATGAAGAGGAGCAGGAACTGTCTTCACATCAAAAATGGAAAGGAAAAGGTAAAGGTAAACCTAAATCCTATCAGAAGTCCCCACATCAAAATCAGTATCATGGGGACAATCAACAGAAGAAGCGATGTCCCATTTGCAAAAGAGGACATGACTTGCAAGAATGTTGGTTTAACACATATAAGAAAGGTTCATCAAGAAATTCTGGACCACAACAACAACAAACTTACAAGGGACATTCAAACAATTATCATGGGCAGAAAAAGGGGAACTGGAAAAGAAGACCCCACCAGCAAGGTAATATTGCTGAGCAACAAGATCAGTCAGACAATGAAGACTTCTTGTTCACTGCTCGATCAAGTGAACCATCCACGCCATCTAGTGACGTCCTGTATGTTGATTCGGGAGCCACTCGACACATGACCGGCCACGAGACCGGTTTATTTCAATGAGGGACATGCCATCGAAAAATCATGTTTCGTTGGGAGATGATTCTTCATATACAGCTTCAGGATTGGAAACATTTCTCTACCCTTGGTTCACGCAAATGCAAACTATCGATGTTCTATATGTCCCCGGGTCGACAAAGAATCTTCTTTCTGGCTCACCAACTCCTAGATCACAACCCGAAAATTGACTTTGATAGTCAATCCGCAAGAAAATGTGTCTCGATTCGAGATAAATCCAGAGGTTCAAAATAATTGCAAAGCCTCAAATGTGGGACGAATGTTTCAACTTGATTTCATTCACAAAAATGATCAAGCACTCGTGGCTAAAAACTCCACCTCACTCGGGCCAGGGCATCGGAGATTTGGTCATGTAAGTTTCAAATATCTCGACACACTTCACCGGTGTAATATGGTACATGGGCTACCATCTCTTCGTAAGGATACAGATAAGTGTCCTCACCGCTAAGCAGGAAACAACACAGAGTTTCATTCCAAACGAGTACTTTTCGAGCTCATGGTAAACTTGACCGGTTCATACCGATCAGTGCGGTCCGATGCGCCAAGTCATTCAGTGGTTCTAGTACTTCATGCTCTGTGTTGATTTACTATTCACGCAAAATGTGGATTTTCTGCGTCTTCGCAAGAAAGTGAAGCCTTTGAAACGCTCAAAAAGTTCAAAGTGGCGGTTGAGAAAGAAATTGGTCGTCACATCGTAACTCTCCACTCGGGATCGAGGGGGAATTCACCAAAGCTGATGAGTTCGAGACTATCTACAAACTCACGGGATTCGCCGACAAATGCCTCCTCCACACACACCGCAGCAAAATGGTGTTGTCGAGAGAAGAAATCGTACTATCATGGAAATGGTGCGATGCATGATCGATGATTCCGAACTTGCAAAGACATTTTGGGCGTATAAAAAAAACAACAAAGTATTTGTTAAACAGAGCGCCCACAATCGCTTCTCTTGATGGAATTACACCACAAGAAGCATGGTCAAAAAGGAAACCATCCATCAGCACACCTCAAAGTATTCGGGTGCAAAGCCAAAGATGCACATACCCAAACAGTAATGTAAAGAAATTGGACATGAAGTCACAAAATCTCATCTTCTTTGATATAGTGAAGAGACTCTTGGGTATAGATCGATGGATCCTAAGACCGTAAAAGTCTACACAAGCAGAGATGTTGAGTTTTTCGAGAAGAAGGAAGCATAGACTCCTCCTCCGACTCGCAAGATGTAGATTTTTCACCAGCTTGTAAAAACCGAAGCAAATGTTCCCTCGTAAGATGAAAGTGATGATGGGGATGATGGTGTTGATCGATAGAACCACAACCCATGGGAACAACTCAACATATGCCTAAATGGTGTACAAGTACATTACGAGATGCAAGATTGGATGCTCCACCGGATACATCCATCCTCGGACCACGGACTCACAAAAGAAAGCAAGAGAAGAAGTTAACTTTTCTTTGATGAGTAGAGTCATTGAATCGACGAGCCCTCTACAATCCAGAAGCCCTACAATCCAAAAGCTTGGAAAGATGCCATGGATTCTCGAATATCAATCGCTGATGAAGAATAACACTTGGCAAAATTGTCGATCTTCCACTGTGGAAGAAACCCATTGTCAGAGATGGATATTCAAAACTAAGTACAAAGCAGATGGGACAAGGACAAGTGTAAAGCAAGACTTGTAGCAAAGGGGTACGCATAGAAAGAAGGCATTGACTATGAGGAGACATTTGCTCCCACAACTAAGATCAAAACGATCGATGATCTTTGGTCTACCGCTCATTTGATGGAAAGTTCACCAAATGGACGTAAAAGTGCCTTCCCGAATGGAGATTTGCAAGAAGAAGTCTACATGACTCAACCCGAGGGATATGTTGTACCCGGTCAAGAAGAAAAGGTATGCGGACTCAGAAATCTCTCGTATGGCCTCAAACAGCACTCCGGGCATGGTACATCAAGATTGATGAGCATCTCGTACAACATGGATTCGTCAGAAATCCATACGATCCCAATCTCTACCTCAAAAAGCAAGGGGGAGAGATGGTGATTATTGTAGTTTATGTCGATGATCTAGTCATCACTGGCAGTTCAGTGAAGATGATTGATGAAACAAAGAAAGATCTTAAGCGATCATTCGACATGACAGATCTCAGGCTTATGCACTACTGTCTTGGACTGGAAGTATGGCAGAAAGAGAATCATATCTTTGTTTCTCAGATGAAATATACCAAGACAATGCTTGAGAAGTTTAGGATGATGGATTGCACACCAATTGCTACACCAATGGAAAACAGACACAGCTTATCTCGCTCGATCCATCTCCCGAGGTAAGTGCCACTCTCTATCGGCAGATGATTGGGAGTCTCATTTACCTAACCTACACTAGACCGTATATCACTTTGCAGTGAGCTATCTATCCAGTTTCATGCAGAACCCAAAATTTGTCATTGAAAGCAAAGCAAAGCGCATTTTGAGATATCTCAAAGGATCAATGGATCTTGGTCTAGAATACAAGAAGAACGAAAACTTCTTCTTGACGATATTCGGATTCGATCACGCAGTAACATTGATGATAGAAAATCCACTTCGGATTTGTATTCTTTATGGGATCTGACCAATATCATGGGGAAGTAAGAAACAACACTTTGTTTCTCGCTCTTCCACGGTTTAGTATCGCTCTGCAGAGAAGCCGTCTCAGAAGCGATTTGGCTACGCCGCATACCGGAAGGACTTGGAATACCATAAGACAAACCGACTACCATGTATGTTGACAACGAAGGTGTTCTCAAACTTGTTCGCAATCCAGTTTTTCACGAGAGAACAAAGCACATTGAAGTTCAGGTTCATTTCATACGTGAACATGTATTGAAGCACAACATCCAGCTTCAATTTTGTCCAACGGCTGAACAACGAGTAGATATTTTCACAAAGTCACTTGCACGTGACAAGTTCGAGTTGTTCAGAGCATTTCTCTCCTCATCTCTTCAGACAATGCACAATTAAGGGGGGGAATGTTAGGATAAATTTTATTATCCTATTATTTAATTATGCATAGGTTAATTATTTAATTAATTTTAAATAGTTATATTGTTATATGGTTAATCAACCATATTTGTCAGTATGCATATTGTTATATTGTTTTCAACAATATATTTGTTTTTATTATTTAATTGTTGCTTCCTGGTGATTTGGAAGCTTGTTTATTCTAGTTTGTGGTCACTCGTGCAACTCATTTTCCGGATGTATTTGGTCATGTAATATCTATAAATATTGCAGCCCATCCTCTCGTAATTCTTTACCGATTGAGATCAATAAAATCTACACAAAGCTTCCGTCCCCTCGCTTTCTCAATCAACAATTTTGGAGCCGAGAAGCACGAGATTTAGACACATGTTGAAATCCCATGAACCCATAGCTTGGAAACATCAAAAGAAGAAATAGAGAAAACAAAAAAAGAGAACAAAGTCCGATGCACCAAATGGTGACAATTGTCAAAAAGACGAAACCTTTCGGATCCTGGGACACCGATGGTTGTTAGGTGGTACACATAAGTGAACCTACATGGCATGAATCCAAGGTAAACTTGAAGTGGCGGTCAAAGATGAAGACGGTGCAAAGGGATGTTACCGCATCATACCGAGTAGCCAATCGTAGAGGCTGCATATGGAAGGGATTGTTTTGAGCTTAAATTTGAGGACCTTGTAGATACCAACTGTGTAATATAAGGGCATTCAAATGGCCATATATTTTTGTAGAGCTCTAATCATGCCAAATCATATTCATTAGAAACTCTCAAGAGAAATTTCAAATGAAATGTATTTTGGGCCATGTTGTGTTTTGTCCTAAGTGTAGACACAAAATCACACACTTTGGGTAATTATTTAGTCCTGATTACATACTACTATTCATATGATTCCTAAGTACGAAAAGTAATGATTAACCCATGTCTTTGGCCACCTTTCTTTGTTTTATCTTGTTACTTTCAAAAGTATTACACCCTTACTTGCTTAGTCTGTCTTTTAACTCTTTAGAATTAGTCATCCTCGACACTAGCACCCGCTTAGGACACCAATGCTAGACGTCCTTATCTCCTTTAGGCACTCCTGTCCCTATTTTACTTTACTCTCACTTTTTGGGTCTTTTCTAGCCATTTGAGCATCTTATCTTTTTGGTAGTTTGCATTTTTGGGGTTAATTATGAAATTCAAACAAAGGAATCATATAAATATAAAGTTATGTGATCATAATAAGAGACCAAGCACTAAGCACTACTTATCACCACCTAAGGTTGCATCCATCAAGGCATCTATAGCTCCATTTGCATCCATCTAGCTCCATCACAAGGGACAAAGGCTGGTTCATCTGCATCACACTTCATAGGAGGAAGTCTATTATATTCCATGCACACATTATTTACATTCTACATCTAGCTACTTGCTCGCTACTTCAAGTGCGACAAACATAAGAGCAACCTAGGGCACAATTCCACACACACACATAGAACTACATTGAGTCTAAAATGTAGTGCAATGCTCAGTAGTAAGCCCATCATTATGCCAGATGAGGACAATATGACCCTTCATTTTACATCTTTATTTTTAGGATTTGATTCTATTTGAGGGCTTTGCAGGTGCTTTCTTCATTGCAAGTTTACAACGACCTTAGTGATCTTACAACGACCTTGAGGGGATCAAAGGAGAAAAAGTGCGAACCCCTTGCGACACCTCATAGGAGATTTTCTGAGTATCTACATAGACTAGGGCACCCAGAAACTAGACTAGAGTTCCCCGGGCACCCCCATCCCTCTCCAGGGAGCCCCAATCCAGCCACATCACCCAAATATGCAATTTACTAGGCTTCGTGCGATGTTCTTCCACTCCTTTTTAGCCGATCATCACTGTGACATAGTCCAACAACCTTTGTGAATCAACTAAGGCTATTCTAACCCTCTTTGAAATTAGGGTTTCAATTTTATTACTTAGTTGCTTGGGTATTATTTCAGTATTTCATTGTTCATTTATTTACTGCAAACTTGCATTAGATTAGGCTATAATATTACATTTTAGCATAATCATTTTAGTGAACCCCACTTGTGATCGGTCTTTCGATCCTTCTTTGGCATATAATCTTCTTTATCATGGCTCCTAATATTCCTCAAATTTATTTGTCTGATTTACTTCAAATGCATCCTAATTTCCAAGTTGTTATAAAAAAATCCTAGACACCATGTATTTTCCCGAAGATACACCCCCGCATCAAGTAAGTGCTATTTTTGATCATTTATTTGACGACCCTAGTCTTTGTGATCCTCCATATAATCAACCCATGTTGGAGTCAATTCAAGCTTTGCAATCCTTATTTCACGACAAAGTTAAGGCTATGGAATCCACAATTACATCTCTCAACTTTGAAATCCAACATCCTAAGGACGCTTCTCAGGTTCGTGATTGTTCTCCTCCCACATCTCTTCTTCATTCTATGTCAACTACATGTGCTCATATCAATGAGCCTCAAGACATACCATTACCAGATCCTCTCACCTTTGATCACAATATTAAGCAACATGACATTATTATTGAGCTCCTTAGTCATCAATTGATCACTTTACCACCTACTCATTACTATCCTCCTTATTGGCTAGAAAATATCAAGGTCATTCATATTGCAATTATCATCAATCAATGGAAATAATGACAAAAATTTCTACGCTTTACAACGGAGAATCAAACATCTTGAGTGTCAGGGCTTTATCTCATTCATTGCACAACATTCTATTGCATGCCCATCTACAATTGTTACATCCCAATGGGTTCCTAAATCTGATTCGTCTATATCTAATGAGCATCATGCCATCATTTCTAAGGTTCCTTCGAGACCTAAGACTCAAGCACCTTCCTAAGCTACCATCATTTAAGATTCCTCCACATCCTACTCCACTTTTGTTTCCAATTCATTTTGTCAAAGCAACTCCTCCTACTGATAGCCAAGACACATTTTTACCACCATTGCATGGTCCTGCTATTGATTTTTCCACACATGCTTCCACCGCTTCACGCAAACTTGGTCTTTGGTAGGTGACTCTTATCACCTTACCTTCCTGATGACACACTCATATTCTTATGGTTCTTATATGACTATTGAGGGGTATGTTACAATAAAGAACCCCGTTTCATCTTACATTAACATATCTATCTATTACATAATCACTCATACATACATAATCTACAACCATCTATCACTCGTAACGCATACCATACAATCTCTCATTATTTATCCCATCACTCAATCAATCTTACAATATCTATGATACTTCACCACCTTCATACATCACTTTTCTATTTATTTCCAAAATCATTCATCGAATAATACAGCATCACCACATACTTGGGGATCATTATACGTATTTCCTCCCCCTAACGATAACACACATGCTAGTATCGACATTACATCGATGATGCAATCTTGTGCTTCGTTCACACTTGACTTGATGACATCCTATACACATGAACCCCATACATTGCACCATATACACTACACATTACACACTTTACATATCACACTACATCTACTAGACATATTACACATTCTACTCATCTACTTACATGCGTCATTGCACTCACTACCCACCATGACACACTCTACTCTCACGATCATTACTATATTGTTAAGGGTATACATCACGAATGGACCTTGCTAACTCATATGTTTAATCAATCAATCAACCTTTTTATCATACTACACGACATTCCTAAGTTAGTGATATACACTATAGGCTACATCATCACTTCCACTTGCATCATTTAGTGATATACGCTATAGGCTACATCATCACTTCCACTTGCATCATTTAGTGATATACACCATAGGATACATCATCACTTCCTCTAACATCATCTAGTGATATACACTTTAGGCTAAATCATCACTTCTTATGTTATCTTGTTGTGATATATGCTTTCGACTAAATCATCACACATTCTCACACCTCATCTCTATGTCGCATATCATCACTACACATTTGTCACATCATGCTACACACAACACATCATTCGAACCATTTCCGATGACGCACTCTCATTTACGGTTCATTCTTAACTACTGAGGGGGCATAAACAAATGAACCTCACTACATATATTTCCATTCACTCGGGGGGGCATGCGCTCCTATCATTCACTTTGCATTCCATTCCATCCATCCACATCATATTGCATATCTTGGTTACATTTACTCTTGCTTACATTTACTTGTTACATGTTCATCTTATTACACATGCTAGATAAATATCTTGTATGTCATTATCTTTATCATACACACATACACGTTCACTTACTTTCTAGTTGTGATTGCATTTTACAGATCCTTACACGTAGCATGGATGCTTGGCGCAAGACTATTACTAGTCCCATCGTGGCTCCTGGGGCATCCACTTTCGTACACTACAGGTATTATTATTTCATTTTGTTTCATAACACACTACTTTATCAGATTATACATGCTTTGACATAATTTTTTATCTTTCTAACGTGTTAATGGGTGCTTCATGTGTAACTTTTTTTGTAGGACTATTTGCCACCATGGTTATCTGTTACATTGTTTGTAATTTCTTGTCATTGTATTCCTTTGTTTGCGGGATTTTCCATTTGTCTTGTATGCACACTTGTATGCTTTTGGATTCGTCGACCTTTATTTTCTTGTGACACCATGAGTGGTGTCCCATGTTTGTAACCCGCTTTTCATGGTCTACATTGTCTTCTTGTGTTTTTAGCTTACACATTGTTTGTTTAGCTTACACTTTATCTTATACATGCATGTTTGTCTTTGTTTGTACTAACACTTGTCTCCCAACCACTTGTTTACATGTGCCTTGGTTTCTACCAAGCACATTATCCCCCTACAGTTAGAGTTTCAACACAACGGTTGGTCCTCTTTTGGGCCACATCCTCCTATAGGATGTCACATGCGCCCCCAAAAAGGGGGGCATCATTTGGGTGAATCAATCACCCCATATAGAGTATACACAACACAACACAAGTACCAATACATCATCGTTTTAGTTTCGGTACGGCTCAAAATCAGACTTGGGTCTTTGTACACAACAACCTTCCCCCAGTGCCAATAACATGGGACAATTACACAGTTCTTCGACATGTCACAGAGGATTTTGATAGGGTAGAGAGTCCTTTAGCACTAGGAATTTACACTTGTGTTTGTACACATCATCTGCAATGGTGTTTTATTCTGGAGGATAAAACTATACCTTCCTCTCTATACTACTTCTATTATGGCATTGGATCACCCAAAAAACCAAATAATACAAGAGATCTCTATAGTTTTGGGAAGCGGTTAAAGGTTGGAGGACAACACTAGTCAATTTCTCCCTATACTTCTTCCATTACATTGGCGTGAGATTTTCTAAAACTCACATGCATCAACATCATCTACATGATCCTTTCTACACTCTTTCCTCATCACATATCAGGTGCACATGTTCCTTTTTCACATTTTCAACATTTTATTTTACATACTTACATGCTTTTTATACATATACATACGTATTTGACTACTTGATCATCTTCTCTTTTGCAGGTTTGTCTGTATGAGAAACAAGTAGTCAACATCAACAACAACATCACACACATTGACATCTATACACGCATTTCCACCCTAGGTTCATTTTCATCACTTTTTACACTTTTTCATCTTTAGTCTCCACGCTCCATATTTTTATCACTCCACGCTTTGTCTAGTCCCTCGGCACTCTCTACATCAATCTACATGGTTATTAGGTACACATCTCTATCTAATTTATGTTACCAAACATTATGCTCACCAACATAAAGTAGGGGAAAATGTAGACACAAAATCACACACTTTGGGTAATTATCTAGTCCCGATTACATACTACTATTTACGTGATTCATATGTACGAAAATTAATTATTAGCCTATGTCTTTAGCCACCTTTCTTTGCTTTATCTTGCTACTTTTAGTATTGCACTTTACTTATTCAAATTGTCTTTTTTACTATTTAGAATTAGCCATCGTGGACACCAAAGGTGTCGTGCACCCTTTTCCCCTCTGGTGCTCCTATCCCCATTGTACTTTACTCTCACTTTTTGGGTCCTTTTTATCCATTTGCACATCTTATCTTTTTGGTAGTCATCCTTTTTGGGGCTAGTTATGAAAATCAAGTGAAGGAATCATATAAATATAAAGTTATGCAATCATAATAAGGGATCAACAACTAAACATTACTTATTACCACCTAAGGTTGCATCTATCAAGGAATCTATAGCTCCATTTGTATCCATATAGCTCCATTAAAAGGGATAAAAGTTTGGTTCATCTACAACACACTTCATATGAGGGGATTCTATTCTATTCCATGCACACATTATTTACATTCTACATCTAGCTACTTGTTCGCTACTTCAAGTGCGACACACAAAAGAGTAACCTAGGGAAAAATTCCACACACACATACAAAACTTCATTGGGTCTGAGATGTAGTGTAGCTCTCAGTAGTAAGTCCATCATTATGAAAACCGAGGACAATCTAACCCTTCATTTTTCATCTTTCTTTTTTAGGATTTGATGTCTATTTGAGGGTTTCACAGGTGTTTTCTTCATTGTAGGTTTACAATGACCTTGGTGATCTTACAACGAACTTGAGGCAATCAAAGGTGAACAAGTACGAACCTCTTACGACACCTTAGAGGAGGTTTTTGAGCATTTACACGACCAGTGGGTGCCCGAAACTAGACTAGTTGCATCCCTGATGCACCCATCCTTCTTCAGGATGCCCAGTCCTAGCCACATCGCCCATATATGTAATTTACTAGGATTTTGTGTGACGTTCTTCCACTCCTGTTCAGTTGGTCATCACTACGACACAATCCAACAACCTCTGCGAATCAACTAAGGCTCCTCTAACCCTCTTTGCAATTAGGGTTTCATTATTTTATTGCTTAGTTACTTGGGTATTATTTCAGTATTTCATTGTTCATTTGTTTACTACAAAATTGCATTAGATTAGGCTATAATATTACATTTTAACATAATCACTACGAACAATAAGAGATAGGCAACCATATATGTCACTTCGCATTAAATTAAGATCAATTAGATCCAGAGCTTCATGGAAGCCATTTGTTGAGCCCAACACCTTAATTGAGCATGTAAATCCATTCCTCATCAATGCACCACCCATTCTTCAACTTGAAAGTGATATTTTCACTATTTTGATAGAGATTGAGTGGGTGGACATCAAGTCACGATCATTTAAAATTTGCAACTACATTTAGGGAGGATTTTGGTATTCAAGGCTAAACTTTTCCCTCTCCTCTTCCTTCTCTTCTCCGCCTCTATAAATGGAAAGAGCAATATATGAAAAATGATTCTTCTCCTGTAAATTTATAGTTACTTAGGTATTTTGAGTTTTTACATTTCTTTGTGTCTCAAACCTCTATGTTGGAGTTATGTAATACATTCATTTCCTCTTTCTCATTATGTAAAAAATTGTGCATACTTCCATTAACAATATAGTGTTCATTATGGCTTATACATGCCCTTTAATTGTGTGTTCTTAGCCCCTTTCCTTATGTTCTCTTTGAGATATATCATGGGTTATAGTTATAGGGTTTCAAAGTGATGTGTCTATACAAGATAAAGAGGGATAGTGTTCCCCTTTCTCTTTTGGTGTATCACCGCCTTTATTTTTAGTTATTTCTCTCCTTTTTACCTCCAAGTGTTAGGTTAGGTTAGGTTAGATTGACGATAACATTAGTGTAGTTATGATTAGATCCGATTGTCTTTAGATATTTTCTTGAGGATATGAGGTCCTACACCTTGGAGGCATGCCCATTCTATTTACACCTTATTTAAATTATGTTATGGGAATTTCACAACATTAAATAGGATGCAAGAGTTTGTAACAAGGGATTATTATGATATAATCAATTTATAATTAACTATACATAATCAAAATAATGCATTGATACTTGTAATGAAGATAAATGATAAAATGATAGCTGAAATACACAAGAGGAGATGAAGAATTTGTCATAAAATTAAGAATAGGGAGATTTAGATGTGCATACAAATAATAAAGATATTAAAAACGGAAATGCTTCGTTATCAAATTTTGAACTATAAATTGAGTTAATGAAAGATGGTAGGATTTATGTACGATCTTGATTGAAAGTGTATGATCTTGGAACCTTTGACAATTACAATATGTAACTTCCTACGTGCTTTTCTTGTATGGAAATATACTTCGTTGTATGTTGCTCTTGCTCACACCACCTTAGGATGACTTGTATTCACCCACAACAAAATGGAAACCTTAGAAACATGCAATAACCTTCATCAAAGAATTATATAACCAAAAAGATAAATCATGTGTGTGACGAGGCTAGACTACCCTTAGCGATCGACCCAATGTAGAACCAATCCAAGTCTGTAGTACATGCCCTCATGTGGGATCAAGTCTTATGTAGTTCTCATAGGTACATAATTGTGAATATAATCTAAGCCAACCCCTATGAGTTACCTCATGTCTCTTGACACAAATAAAATAGGATAAATATATGGTGTACCCAACACAATAGTGGTGGTGTACTTTAACCGTGTGACCTAACCCTTTTTTTTCTTTGAAAGCCTTTGACAATGCTTGGAGTGAATTTTATCTTGTTATGACATAGTGTTAGGACCTTTGAATGCTTAGAAATGGAGGAAGTTAAAATCTTTAGCTTGTTGAGTGCTTGAATTGTAATAGGGGCTACTCTAAATGATGTTCAATTGATTTATGAAGGGTTATGAGAAGTTTGAGTCTTTTGGAGTGATATTTGCAATAGTAGCTTGTAAGAATTTCAAGTGAGTTATAAGGTGATTTTGACTTTATTATATAACATTTCATAGGGGAAATATTCTAATAAGGTGACCTTAAGAAGGTAAAACAACACAATAAAGAAATTCAAATTAAAAAACATAGTTGAAGGATAACAAAGGTTAAGACTGCAAGTCAACCAAGAATGGAATTCACATCTTCGCCAAAATGTACAGTTCAAGACATGAGAAGTATGGCGTGAAAAAAAAATTTGTAGCATGATGCGCATGGATAGTTTACTGCTTTGATCAATTAATATTTATTGAGTTTGCAACAGAGGAAATTGTATTGATTAGACTTAGAATGTGAGCATTTGTCTTAGTAAGGGAACATAGTCAAACTTGTCATTTCCAAAGGACAAGTTACCAATTTTAGTGTCTACATTTTCTCCCGTTTAAGTGTGTAATTTAAAATTTCATACTTAAAGGGAAAAAATGCCTGAGTGTACACACACACTTTGTCTTTTCTTAAAATATGTTCTCCAATGTGTCCATGTTAGCACACTTCATAGTGAAACATGTAACACAAATTGTAGTCAATGTTTATGATAGAAATTGAACTGTAACTCAAGTAATAAATAACACTTGTAACTTTGTGACTTTGAATTGGCATAAAGTGAAGTAAATAAAATGTAAAACATGTGCAAAATACACATGTTCATTCTACATAGGGAGGAGTTACCGTTCTTGTTGTGTTATATAGATTTTGGAATTTTTTCTGAGATGTTGAAGAATTGGGGGTGATAAGTCCCAAATTTTGCCAAAGAAGAAACTGAAGTGTTGAGTGCATGTAGTCCAACACCAAAGGAAAGATAGGAATCAAATTATGATGTCAAGAGAGGCCGCAAGAATATCATAATATTTAGTAACTATGATATCTTCCCCTTTAAGATATGTGAGAGAAGAGGAAGGACAACCTATGAAGAACTCAACCACTTTGATACCTTCCACAACCCCACAGACCACACATTTTTTGATGAATCTAGGCCCAATTTTGTAACTGTTGTAATTGTTGAGTAAGATAAAACCACATGGTCAAAAGAAATGGATATACGATGACCCCATCACACGTTGTAATGCTTTGAGACTAAGTTTATAGATTCTAGCTAACATATAGGAAAAGAAGGCTCGTGTCCTCAAACCCTATTATGACAACTGTATCTAAGAGGTGTAGAGGAGAATGAATGAACTACTCGTTACCCCTATATCATGCTTTTAAAATGAGTGATTTGTGTTTGAAATTTTATGAGAAACCTATGAATAGACAATAAAATATGAGATTAGCAAAAATTTCTAAGAAATTACCCTTTGTCTAGGAGCATATAGTACGGTTAGAGCCATACCATGGTCTTGACCGAGTTATGCGCTTTGACTTGTATTAAATTATGCCACTTTTTATTATATGTAATTTTTTATGAGGATATGAACCATGTAAAAACCTATTCTTTTGTCCTATAAATTATTTGTAGATGCATAATATATCCCAATGAATGCCCCCTTTTTTGAGACATGTGTGATAAAGAATTTGAGCACATGGTTCAAAAGATCAGATGTGTGTCCCTGTTGAATAAGTCTAATGATCTATGAAGGATCACATAAAAGGATGGAATGATGGCCACTGCTGGGAACTTGTACCTATAAATCAGGTTTCACATGGTAGAAACCATGACACATATAGAAATTAACATACAACAAGCCATAATACATGTATAAAAATAGGTAACAATGTAGAAAGAGTCAATCATGTCACAAGGTAAAGTAACAATAATATAGAAATAGAGAAATTAGTGTGGTAAGAATCAAGCAAGTGATCATCCGTGAGTAGTAAGAGTCAAGTCATCATGTCATAAGCCAAAGTAACCATAATATATAAATAAAAACATTAGTGTTGTAAGAGTCAATCTGTAGACACAAAATCACACACTTGGATACATTTTTAGGTCCTAAACATATACTAGCATTCATATGATTCCTACGCGATAAAACTAGTAATTGATGATCGTCTTTAGCCTCTTGTTTTTGTTTCTTTATTTTTATTTAGTCTTTGATACCCCACATCCCCGTTTTTATTTTACTTATTTATATTTTATGGCTCTAGACACCAACACCTAGCTAGGATTCCAGTACACGGCGCCCTCGTCTCCTCTGGGTGCCTCTGACGTCTTTCCAACTTATTCACTCTTTTTGTGCCTCTTTTATCTTTTGGGCATCTTATTTTATTATGGGTCAGCTTTCCAGTTGTCAATTACGAAATTCAAACAAGGGAATAATATAAATACATAATTACGTGTTCAAAATCAAGGACCAACCTCTAATTATTATCACTATCACCTAATATTGCACTCTAAAGGCATCTAAATCACTTCAAATAATCCATCTAGCATCCATTAAAGGGACAAGGGACTACATTTTTGCATACATAACATAGGAAGGGGATGTTTCTTTATTTCATCCACACATCAGTTTACATTTCTACATCTAGCTATAACATGCTATCAAGTGCACTTGTACAAGGGCATCCTAGGGCATGATTCTTTAAAACACTCACAAGAACTACATAGAGTCTAAGATGTAGCACATTGCTCGGTTGTAAGTTCACTCTTGGGGTGACCTCTGGGCTCATTTTGACTCCCCATTCTGCATTTTCCTTTTTAGGTTTGATGTGGTTTGTGATATTGTGTAGGTGAACTCTTCTTTTGCAGGTTACAAGTACCCTCAACGATCATTGTGTGACTATAAGGTGATTAACAAAGAACAATAGCGAAGATCCCGTGACACACCGAAAGTAGATCCTAAGCTCTTGTGCAGTCACCAACACCTAGAAGTGGTATCCAACGCCCAAGTGCCATTGAACTATCCCGAGTTCCCATGTTTGGCCTCATTCCCACATTTCAAAATTTATAGTGAGCAATAACGACACTCTTCCCAACATGTTCAACACTTTTCCCGGTCCATATCAGTTCCAAATCAAACATAAATTAGCTAAGTCCTCTCTCCTTTTTCTTTGCTTTGGGTTTCATATTTTAAATCTTAGCTTTCTTGTGTCATTTCTATATTTTATCATTTATACTTCAACGAATCTGTAATATTTAGATTTAATTAATTCAAATTAAATTAAATCATTTAGTGAACCCGCATTCAAATACACTTGGATCCTTCTTTTTCTTCTCTCATGGATCCTAAAATTCCTCAAATTTCTTTGCATGATCTACTTCAAATGCATCCCAATTGCAAGGTTATTCTCCAAAAAACCCTAGACACTATGTATCTCCCTCACAATACATTTCCCACTCAAGTAAATGCCATTTTCTATCATCTATCCAATGACTCTATTGTTCCTAATCCTTCATCTAATCAACCCATCTTAGAGTCAATTCAAGCTTTACATTGTTTATTTCAAGACAAAATTCAAGCTATGGAAACAATGATTACATCTCTTAAATCTGAAATCCAACATCTCAAGGATGCTTCTCAAGCCCATGCTAGTTCTCCTTCTACATCTCATTCTACTTCTATGACTGCCACATGTGCTCATATCAGTGAACCCCAAGTCTTACCGCTCCCTCGCCTCTCAAGTTTGATTTCAATACTAAGCAACAAGATATTCTTCTATAGCTCCTCACTCATCAATTAATCAACTTTCCTTCTACTCATTCCTATCATCCTTATCAGATTTCTAAATATCAAGGTCACACATATTGCAATTATCATCAAATTAATGGACATAATGACACTAATTTTTTTGCTCTAAAACGACAAATAGGCCACCTTAAGATTATGGTCTCATTTCATTTGCTACAAAAAATTCTACAACATGTTCATCTCCAATTTCTACATCCCACTGGGTTCCTCAAACTGATCCATATATGTCTAATGAGCATCATAACATTGTTAATAATGTCCCTTCTATAGTAAGTCAAGAGCCGCCTAAACAAATTCCTCTCAAAATTAGTGCAACCCTTCCTCCTCTCAAATATTCTACCACGTCACCAACTCCTCAACAACTTCCTCTAAAAATCAGTCCAACACCTCCTCCTCTCAAGTCTTCTACAACATTATCAATCCCACATAAGCTACCACCATTAAAGATCCCTCCCCACCATACTCCACTTCCGTTTCCAATTCATTTTGTCAAAAACTATTCCTTATATTGTTGGATAAGACACATTTTCAAATTTTCCACCATGGCATGGTCCTTCTCACATCACCGCATAGATCTCCATCACTCACATAGTTGGGGGCATCATAACTTCTCCCCCTTGCATTGCTATCAAATGTTGCTATCATCTACTACACTTGATGCTCCACTCTTAATGTATAATATTTTCTAAGCATCAATACAAACCATTCGATACATGAAATGTATCGCCATTACCCTATGATGCACTCTAGTTGCTACACCATTAACCTATTGCTTGTATTAGGATATGAGTAGCCAACTTGTGGCTTACCATATCATTTTATTATATCATTTATACTTTCTCATGCTTAATAGGTTAGCCTTGGTGATGGCCATAGCATATGAATAGTATATATAGGGGATTATAGGTAGTATTTCATTATCATTTGAGTATTTGAGTCTTGTTATATGGTTTGGAGGTTGCCCCCTCGAAGTGGCAAAGCTATTCTAATTGCATATTGAGATAATTATTCTAAAATATTGTGTTATTTGGTGCTCTACTATTTCTCTTAATCTGAATTATACAAGTAATTTCATTACAAGTGGTATCAGAGTTGCGATCTGGGCCGAAATTAGGGCAAAAACCCTAATTTTTTGTTTCCGCCACATATTGCGAACCAGAGTGAATTGGTGGGAGATATTTTTACCAGAGTTGCAAAGAATTTTAAGTAAGGTTCCCTGAAAATTTCATACTTTTTTGATTTATTTTGCAAAATTTATTACAAATTTAGGTTTTTTCATAAAATTGCTCCCTAGGGTGCAAATTGTGGAAAATTTTTAAGTTCTTTACATTTTCGGAAAGCTCTCAAAAAAATAGTATTAGTATATTCTTTGTGTTTTTTCTGTCCAGCAGAAATTGTATCAAAACCCTAAACCCTAAGATTTGACATCATGGCGGGGCCTTCCACAAGAGCAAAAAAGAATCTTGTTACTCCGGGTAAAACCCCAGATAAAGATGGGGTAGTGATTGAAGAGATGGAGTCAGAAGGGGTAAATACAGATTCCTCAGCACTAGGGTTTAACTCAATTGATCATAAGGTTTTCCAACTTGAGTATGAGTTGCGAATCGTACAATCTGAGATGGCCTCTAAATGATACATAGCCCAAATCAATCATCGGTTGGATGATATCATGCAACATGTAAAGGGTAACCAAGTATGGCGAAATCGGCCCATATCAACCAAGGAGAACCTTCATTCAAAATCATGGACAAACTAACCATATGGGATCACTTTTCCAAATCCCATCATAATCAAACTTATCCGCAACCACGGAACATGATGCGAAAGTGGATATGCACAAATTTGATGGTAAGGATCCCAATTGGATAAATCAAATGGAGATCTTCTTTGAGTTACATCAAACACCATCGGGACAAAAGGTAACATTGGCATCCCTATATCTTGAACTCCGACCAATTTGTTTGGTATCGTTGGTTATGTGCTCGAGAGGCATAAGAATGGTCTAGGTGTCACTTGGACATTTTTTACCGAGGAGTTGCACATTGCACTATAGTTCCAAAGTGTTTGAGAACTAATTTAGTGAATTAGCAAAGTTACGAAAAACAGGATCAGATCAAAGATTATGTGCATCAATTCCAAAACCTATCCTTAAGGGTGGAGAATATTCCGAAGAGAATCAAATGACTTGTTTCTTGGGGTCTTAAAACCACATCGAGCATGAGGTACGGATGTTCAATCCAATCAAGTCTTTCTGATTCTATTATCATGGCACGTCGTGTAGAGGAAAAAAATTCTTTGTAGTAGGAGGCCACCTTTCATTAACACCAGAGACCGTAGTATCTCTTCCCCTTCATTTGCTAGGCCAATTAGACTGACTCCTCAACAAATGGAAGAAAAGAGAGCAAAAGGATTATGTTTTAACTGTGATAGCAAATATGGACCGGGACATAAATGTGCTGAGAAAAAGTTGTTCTATATTGATGGAGGTAATGAGGATGATGAGGAAGCTGAAATTATAGGAGAGGCTGAGGAACCAATAGAAGATGAAGTAGAGGATCACCAACCTACAATTTCTTGTCATGCATTTTCAGGTATTAGTACTCCTCAAACACTCAAGGTTATTGGCTATCTCAAAAAATAGAAGGTGACGGTGTTGATTGACTCTTGGGAGTACTCATAACTTCATAAATAGTAAGTTAGTTTGCCCGCCTCAATTGTTTTATTTACCCAACTCTAGAAATGCAAGTTATGATTGTGGATGGTGGGACAGTCAAGTGCACAAGAAAGTGCCATAGTATCAATATTTCCATGGGAGACTACATGTTAGACTCACCTATGTTTGCTATTTCTATGGGAGGGGCAGATATTGTTTTGGGTGTCCAATGGCTCACAACCTTAGGTACTATTAAGATGAATTTCTAAGAATTGTTCATGCGATTTCATTCGAGATGGAAGGACAATACGGTTGAATGGGATGGTAGCTAAGTCTCCACAGATTATTAGCTCTCATCGAGATGCGAAGAAGGTCTCGGAAAAGGAGTGGATGGATTTATAGCAAAGCTATTTACCATAGAAGTACAAAATACGAGTCTTGAATGCCACCCGATCTTCAGAAGATCATGGATGATCACTCATCTATTTTTGATGCAATTCCAAAGGGACTACCACTAGTTAGGGATCATGATCATGCCATTCGGTTGATTCCAGGGAGCCAAACACCTAACATCGACCATACAGATATATCCATATTACCGAGAAAAGTGAGATCGAGAAAATGGTGGAGGAAATGTTGAAGGCAGGTATCATCAGGCATAGCCAGAGTGCATATTCTTCACTAGTGGTCATGGTATGTAAGAAGGATGAAACATGGAGGATGTGTCCAGATTACGAGAACTCAACAAGTACACCATCAAAGATAAATTTCCTATTCCAAAGAATTGATAATTTACTTGATGAATTGCATGGTGCTGTTTATTTCGCAAAATTAGATCTTCGTTCGGGGTACCATCAAATTAGGATAAAAGAGGAAGATGTTCATAAAATGGCTTTTAGGACTCATGAGGGCCATTATGAGTTTTTGGTAATGCCTTTTGGTCTTACAAATGTGCCCTCAACCTTTCAAAGCTTGATGAACACTATTTTTAGGCCTTTTAAAGGAAATTTGTATTAGTTTTCTTTGATGACATATTGATTTACAGTAAGACATGGGAAGAACACTTACAACATGTAAATAACGTGTTGGAAGTTTTGGAGAAACATACTTTGTATGCAAAGCCATCCAAATGTTCTTTTGGTGTACAAGAGGTAGAGTATTTGGGTCATATTGTATCCCATGAAGGCGTCAAAGTTGATCCTTAGAAGATCAAAGCTATGGTGGAATGGCCAAGGCCCAAAAATCTCAAAATCTGCGTGGGTTCCTAGGACTAACAGGTACTACTGGAAGATTTGTGTGGGGATATGGTAGAATAGCAACCCCACTCACTACATTGCTAAAGAAGGATGCCTTCCATTGGACAGACGTAGCCACTAAATCCTTTTAGCAACTAAAGGAAGCCATGTGCAGCACCCCAGTTTTGGCTACTCCCAACTTCTCAAAAACCTTCATTGTTGAATGTGACACTTCAAGATCAGGATTGGGAGTAGTTCTAATGCAGGAAGGAAGACCAATTGCATTTGAGAGTTGTCAATTCAAAGGAAAAGATCTTTTCAAACACTGTCATGAGAAAGAAATGATGGCTATTCTTCATGCGCGGTCAAGCAATGGAGGCCATATCTCATGGGTAGACACTTCAAGGTAAAAACTGATCATGATAGTCTCAAATACTTTTTGGAGCAAAGGTTATCATCCGAGGAACAACAAAAGTGGGTAAAAAAAATGTTGGGTTATGATTTTGAAATCATATACAAAAAGGGTAAATAAAATGTAGCAATGATGCGTTGTCTAGAAGGGATACATCCACAAATGCCTTACTATGTGGAATGTCCACGTTGACGGCCAATTGTGTGGAGGAAGCAAGATTGGAGCGAAATCAAGATAAGAATACACAATCTCTAGTACAAAATATCAAGCAAGGATCTATGACATCTAAAAAATTTGAGTGAAAAGGTAATGCCCTATGGTACAAGGATAGGTTATACTTGAGTAAAGATTCTAAGTTGAAGCATAAGATTCTTGCAGAGCTACATGCCTCACCTGTTGGAGGACACTCTGGGTTTTTGAAGACATATAATAGAATAAAAAGAGAATTATTTTGGGAAGGACTCAAGGGGACATACAAAAGTTTGTATCGAGTGTTTAGTGTGCCAGTAACAAAGGGGAAACAATTAAGACACCAGTGCATTGCACTGAACCCTTACCAATTCCTAGCCAGAGAGATGGGAGGAGGTCTCCATGGATTTCATCACCGGATTGCCTTGTTCAAAGGGTAAGAATGTTATTTTCTTGATTGTGATAGGCTCACAAAATATGCCCATTTTTTTGCTTTATCACATCCTTTTGTAGCTAATAAGATCAAATGCAATATTTTTTTTTTGGAGACAGATTCAAAGGCTACATGGAACCCCAAAGATAATTGTGAGTGATAGTGATCCTATATTCACAAGTAATTTTTGGACGGAATTATTTTCATGTTTGGGTACTCAGATAGCTCACAGTTCATCTTATCATCCTCAAACCGGTGGGCAAAAAGAAGTGGTCAACAAATTCTTAGAGGGGTATTTACGTTGTTTTGTATCAGATAAGCAAGAAAGGCGGATTAAATGGCTACCACTGACAGAATGGTGGTATAACACATCTTTTCATACCTCTTCTCAAATGACCCCATTTTTAGCATTATATGATTACCATCCACCTTTTATCACTTCCTCCTTGAGGGTGCAAACTAAGGTCAGAGATGTTGAGGAACACATTCAACATCAACAACATGTTTTGGCTAGTTTGAAGGAGAATTTAGCATTAGCACAAAACAAGATGAAACAACAAGTAGATCAACACCGTAGTGAAAGACATTTTGAAATTGGTGATCTGGGTTTTGTATGTCTCCATGCTTACAAACAGATGTCCCTAAAGCAACAAAAAAGGAAAAAAAACTTGCTCCTAAATATTATGGCCCTTATCAGGTTCTACAAAAATTGGTAGTGTTGCTTATAAAATAGAGTTGCCTCCATCTTCACACATACACCCAGTATTCCATGTTTCATGCCTGAAGAAGGTTATTGGACAAAAATTTGAAGCCCAGAGATAGAGTTACTAGAACTTGACAAGGAAGGAAGAATCATTTTGGAGCCGAGAAAGATTAAGTCGAAACACGTACTTCAAGAGGTGAGAACTAGAGACATTAAGGAATATTTGATCAAGTGGAAGAATATGAGCATAGAAGACGCTACCTAGGAGGATGAAGGTTTTCTCCAAAGCAACATCCAGGATTATTCAATGTTGAGGACAACATTGGTTTGAAGGGGAAGGGCATGCTACGCCCTTAACCTATTGCTTGTATTAGGATATGAGTAGCCGACTTGTGGCTTACCATATCATTTTATTATATCATTTATACTTTCTCATGCTTAATAGGTCAGCCTTGGTGATGGCCATAACATATGAATAGTATATATAGGGGATTATAGGTAGTATTTCATTATCATTTGAGCATTTGAGTCTTGTTATATGGTTTGGAGGTTGCCCCCTCAAAGTGGCGAAGCTATTCTAATTGCATATTGAGATCATTATTCTGAAATATTGTGTTATTTGGTGCTCTATTGTTGCTCTTAATCTGAATTATACAAGTAATTTCATTACACTAGTTCCACAGTTCATACTCGACCGAGGGCCTACATATGAAATGAACCTCACCATCATTCACACTTTATGCACTACACTTCATGTTCTATTCTATCGAGCACACATTTTAAAACCATTTCCCGATGACACACTCTTGTTATATGGTTCATTCTTGATTGTCAAGGTGTCTTTTATAAATGAACCTTATCTCATTCTCATCCACATCCAACTTGGGGTACACTTTTGCTCTATCACATTCACATTACATACCATCCCATCTCACGTCTGATACAATGCATATTGCATAGCTTGGTTGCACTTAATATTGCTTGCCTCTACTTATATGCACACTTTGTTTCCCATGTTAGACAGATACTTAGTACGTCAATATATTTTCTATATACACATGGACACTCACTTGGTATTTTGGAGTGAATGCAAATCTCTCAAATTTACTTACACACTGTATTGATGCTTGGCACTGCACCTCTTACAATTCCCACCGAGGCTCATGGGGGCATCTACTTTTTCTCACACATTACAAAATTTATGACACTTTGTACCTCTTACAAGTCCCACCGAGGCTTTTGGGGGCATCTACTTTCTCACACATTACAACATTTACATTACAGGACTATATGTCACCATGGTTGTCTATTACATTTTGTTTGTCACTTGCTTTACTACTTGCATGCTATTGTTTGCGGGTTATGCCATTTGTCTTGTTTGATCACTACTTGTATGCTTTTGGATTCTTCGGCCCTGATTGTCTTGTGACATTGTGAGTGATGTCCCATGTTTGAAACCCAATTTTGTGGTCTATTTTGTATGCATACTTACTACATTGTTTGTTATGACATACTTGCTACTTTTTCTACTAACACATGTATCTATCTAATTTTGCTTGCATGTGCCTTGGTTTCTACCATGCACATCCCCTCCCCATGTAGGGATACAATTTAGATCAACATCAGGTCCTCTCTTTGGGCCGCATTCTCTTAGAAATGTTGAATGCAACCCAAACAAGGGGGGCATACATTGAGTGAAAAAATCACCCCATAAAACATCTCAAAGATACAGTTCAATCCAACACAATACATAATCAACAAAAACAAAAGGTATAGAATAACCCATGATTTGACTTGGGTCCTCAATACAACATAGAAATCAGTTCCTAGGCTCAGACAAGAGCTCCTAGGTGTTAATGTCTTGGGGGAACACATAATCATTTCTCAGACAAAAACAATTCATAATAGTTTTCACAGTATAAGCACAATCCTCCAACAAGAAGAATGAATTCCATCTCCATTTCAATTGGAACAAACATTACACTTGGAAATAATTTGGGACAGCAGGAACAAAGCAAGATCACACCATCTGCAGTGGTGTATATCGAGTAGAGTCATGGAAGGAGATTAACACTAGACCTCTCTCCCCAACACTTACTCTTTGATGTGAGATCTCCCAAAAACTCGCACTTAGCATGAGATCACCCAAAAACTTGTACTTGGCATGAGATCACCAAAACAAACTCACTCTTGGAATGAGATCACCCAAAAAAATCACTCTATACAACATTTTAGGACATTTTCTCTCTTTACACTCTTTTACATCAGGTGCACACTTTCCTTTTACACATGTTTACATATTTTTACATACTTTTGCGTACTTGGATCAATTTTTTCATATACATGACTTTGACTACTCTCTTTCTCTTCTTTGTAGGTCTGTACTTACAAGAAGAAGCAATCATTAACACAACAACAATCTAAAACAATAACAAGTACAACACACGCAACACATGCATATACACCCCTAGGGTCACTTTCTCTTCCTAGTTTCCATGCTCTATTTTTGCATCATTCCACACTTCACTTTTCCACTTGGCACACATTTCTCCACATGCTCTACATGCTTATTAAGTAAGCATATCTTATCTACTATATATTATCAAGTATTCACTCAACAACATAAACTAGGGGAAAATGTAGACACAAAATCACGCACTTGGGTACATTTCTAGGTCCTCAACATATACTAACATTCATATGATTCCTAATCAAGAAAACTATTAATTTATGCATGTCTTTGGTCCCTTGTCTTTGTTTCTTGCTTTCTATTTGGTCTCTCATACCCCATAGCCCAATCATTATTTTGTGTATTTATCTTTTATGGCTCTGACACCGGCGCCCGGCCAGGATGCCAATGCCTAGGTGCCCTCTTCCCCTCTGGGCGCCCCTGACATCTTTCCACCTTACCTTCTCTTTTTGGGGCTCTTTTATCTTTTGGGCATCTTATTTTCTTATGGGTCGGCCTTTTAGTTGCCAATTATGAAATTCAAATAAGGGAATGATATAAATATATAGTTATGTGTTCAAAATCAAGGACCAAGCTCTAAAATTATTAATATCACCTAAGATTACACTCAAAAGGAACCTAAATCACTTCAAAGCATCCATCTAGCATCCATTCAAAGGATAAGGGACCATGTTTTTGCATACACATCGTAGGAAGGGGAAGTTTATTTATTCCATCCACACATCTATTTACATTGCTACATTTAGCTACATCATGCTATCAAGTGCACTTGCACAAGGGAATCCTAGGGCACGATTCTTACACACACTCATAAGAACTACATGGAGTCTGAGATATACTTTAATGCTATGTTGTAAGTTCACTCTCATGGTGACCGTTTGAAGTCAATTTGATTCCCTGTTCTACATTTTTCATTTTAGGTTTGATGTGGTTTGTGGGCTTGTATAGGTGAAAAATTCTTTTGCAGGTTACATGTACCCTCGATGATCATTGTGTGACTATAAGGTGATTAACATAAAACAACAATGAAGATACTGCAACACACCAAAAATCATATCCTAAGCTCTTGTGCGATCACTTTAGCGCCCAAAAGCGGTCTTTAGCACTTGGACACCCTTGACCTATCCTAGGCACCATGTCTGGAATCATTCCTACATTTCAAAATTTATAGTAAGTAATAACGACACTCTTCGCACCTATTCAAAACTTTTCTCGGTCTAGATCAATTTCAGATCAAGCATAAATCAACTAAGTCCTCTTTCCTTCTTCTTTTCTTAGGGTTTCATATTTTAAATCTTAGTTTACTTGTGTCATTTATATATTCCAACATTTATACTTTGACGAATCTACAATATTTATATTTAATTAATTTAAATTAAATTAAATCACAATCATGTCATAAGCTAGAGTAACCATGATATAGAAATAGAAACATCAAAGTAGTCATAGTATAGAGACATAGTCACACCAAGGCGTAGAGCCACAAACATGGGACACCCACATGTCACAAAAAATCACAATATTGTAGGCCACATACAAAGAAGAAAGTATACACACATAAGATATGCATAGGGATACTAATATGGGACACCTACTGATGTCGCAAGACAATCAAGACACTCATGCCATATAGAGTAAGTGATCATAAAATTAAAAAAACAAGGAAATACTAAATCACAAGCAAGGAGTTAGACAACGGTGTAAAAAAATAATGAAGTAAACCACATAAGCATGTAGTGACAATAATTTATCAAACACATATAGTAAACAATGATAGTGAAAGTAGAGCTTGCAAGATAGGTTAGACTTGCATAAAACACAAGTGTTAGTCTTGTTAGCTCAAAAGATAACATAAACACTATGCATATAAGCAAGTGTGACGAGGAAGTGTAAAGTAACTATAATGAAACAAAAACACATGTATAGTGTGGGATATGCCCCAAAAGATTAGTGTCAGTGGGAAGGAACGAATCCGACACTGTATCGCGTGTCATCTTGTGTGTTTCCTACATCAAGTACAATATACCTCGTGAATGCATATGTGTAAAATGTATCTAGAAAATATATGCTATCTATCAAACCAATGTGAAAAACAACATTTATAAATTAAGAAGTTATCCTATCCAACCATAAACATGTCTTGAGTTTGTATTATTGCAAATATGTGAATGTTTTTGTATTATGTGATTATTTGAATGTTTTGGAATTGGTTTGAAAATCGCTTGTCTAAGAAATATGGTAGCATGAAAACTACCCAATAAGAACCTCATAAAGAGGAACATCACACTCGGAGGGTAAAGGAGGCACGAGCTCAATAAATTTCGAAGAGATGAAGGATACTCATGTATAATATATGTAAAAACCATAATATGGACATCAAAAAAGCTAAGAGGGATAGACCCATGAGAATAAATATGAGTGGAAGAATTTGGATTAAGCATTGTGATTAGAGCATTGTGTTGTATGAGATTGAAGTTGATAAATAGTGATGTTGATTTGATCATGATACTCATAGTGATTAAATCATTGTGATATAACATGTGATGAGTAGGGATAGTATTAGAAGTATTAACAAACATATTGGAAGCATCACCCTTACAAAAATAAGTAGGAGCATATATAGTGCAATGAAACCTATTATTATAAAATAAGGAAAGGAGATCCACATATGCCCCCATGTATTTGAAGGGATTCTCCTGTAGTGAGTTATAGCCAATGATTACATATTAGGTGACAACCGATAGACCCGTTAGAAGTAGTACACAATTAGAAGAAATAAGATCAATATCTCAACTATAATTTTAGGTACCCAAATTTTGTTGCACTAAATTTTAGAATGTTGACAAAGAGGTGTTACACTAAGAGCTCACCAAATGTATGACTAGATAAATTGAGGTGGGCCCTATATTTGGCCATATGTGCATTGATATGCTACATTGAGAATTGTCATAAACATTTCATTCACACTTTGAGTAGGTGCTTTAGCTCACTAGTAACTCTACATTAATAAGAACACTCGTATTTGAATTATAATAAGTATCCCAATTGGTATCATCATCCAAATATGTAAGAGTTTTATCATCAGAATATGACCTAGTTTGTTGTTCTAATTTCACTAGTAATGGTAAAGTAGGGATATCTGCAGGGGTTTGTTGTTGTGTTGCCCCATGTCTATGGTTGTGTAGGCTCTAAATTCTTTGAGGCCTTATGTAATTTCTCATGTTCCATTTGTTTTATTTCCTTTTTTGGTTTTATAATAGTATGAGGTGATTATTTCACTAAGATTAAAATGATTCATTGCTTTCATAGATGCCTTGTGATGAAATGGTTATTGTATCATAGATGAATTTATATCATTTATTAACACAAGATGATTATTTAATATAGCTGTAGCTTTAGGCACCCATTTATATTTAAGGACTTGAGACGATTTCATTGGAGATCTATTAGCATATTGTGTATTGAATGAAATGAGGCCCTTATGCTCAAGTTATTGGATTATCCATTGTAAGCATAACACTCATTGTCACAATGTCCATTGATGCCATGATAATTGAAAAATGGTTGGCCTATCACTTTTTCAAACCAATATATGGGATAATAATGATTAGGCAACAAAGTAATTAATCGCTTATCAAATAACTCATCTACAACATCGTGTTGTCTCACATTATTGTCAAACCTAAGAGTTTATTTACGTTGTGGCTAACTTAGCATTCAATATTGATCTCTTGGAAAATACATGGTGTTACCTCTATGTAGGACTTTCACTTCATTTGAATGAGCACATGTATCATGCATATCATTTGTGTTACATTTCTTTCCTTTATCATTAGAACTAGATGGATCATGATGTGTAGAGACATGATTGACATGGGAATTTGAGGGATCCTTTAGATGTGTTATCTCATCCTTGAGAGATTTTATCTTGGTACTTATAGCTTGAATTTTCTCTTGAAAATGTTTTTAATGTTGTAACCATCTAGTGATGAATAATCCATATGATATGGCCTAAAGGATATTTTACGAAATTATCTTTAGAAGAATGATTCACACATGAGATGCCCATAAAGAATAAGATAAGGACGACATACAATATATCATATAATCATACAAGACAGATCCAAAAATTCATTATTGGAGATACCCATGGAAATCCCCTGAAGAGACGGTTCCAACATCACCAATTCCATCAAATTTGGATCACTGAGAAAGAAGTTATGGCAAAAAAATTATTCCTTTTTTGGCTTCCGGTTTGTGTGGGTAGTTTACATTTTTTACATGATTGCAAGACTATGGACTGCAATCCTACTTTTTCCTCTCAGAACCCCAAACTTGCACTACGTACGCTCTTTTGGGTCTCGTGTCTCGGGATGCATTTTTCATTTTCAAAGCAATTGCCAAAATGCAAAGTGCAATGTTACATGGGAGGCTCGATGCTGACATGCGTTAATAGAATGCCAGGTGTCTTCGTTCGGTGGCAGAGCTTAGGGTGCATCTTACATTTTAACATGGTATGTGGATTTACAAAGTTCAAAGTTACAAAGATGTAATTCTGAATGAGTGCTATGAGAATGTACCACGTGTCCTCCCTTTTGTCAGACCATAGGAGGTCGGAATCATTTTACATTTGAGAATGTTATGCGGATTTGCAAAGTGCAATGATGCAAATAAGACCTTCCCACTACATGCAATATCTGTAAAATATTCCATTTCTTGGGCGGCAGGGATGAATGTGCACTTTACAAGCTTGCAACTGCAAAAACACATAGTATCTCCGCCAGTAAAATACCTAAGTTTTACGATGCAGGTACTTATTCATTTGGCCTGGAATGTTATTGTGAAAGCTTAGGGATCACCATGAAACTTGCAACTGTGCATTATTTCCTCTAAAATGAAAGAAAACACTTGAGAGACGTGGAGCTTCATGCTGCATAGTCAAAAATGATGCCAGAGGGGGAAAAATAATGAAAGGTATTGCATAAATATTTTAAAACTTATCCATTCTGCAAGTCATCCTTTCTAAAGTTTCTCAAATCACGGATCAAGGTGAAAAACCAACAAGGAACACCATGAAAGTACAAAATCAATCTTCGAATCCATTTTAACCACTGAATAATGTTGCAAGGTACATGCATAACATGGGCATAATAAGGAACAACATGGGAAATGAGAGGATAATACCAAGTACCAAAGGGGACTTCTACCAAGTACTCAAGGATGGGTACCCCCAGTGGGTACCCAAAGAACCACATGAAAAAACACATGGATGAAGTATGCCAGGTGCCTATCCATTGAGAAAGGGAGTCAAACAGGAAAACACCTAATCTTGTGCATTTTAAGGATTACACAAGTCACAAAAACTACCAAGGAAAACAAAAGGAACAAAGATAACAAAAGGGAACATAAAAACATATAAAGGAAACTATACATTGTATAAATGGAACTCCTTCAATACTTAGGAACAAAAGTTCCATTAAAAACCACTAGGATCCCAAACTGCAATTGAATCTTCAATTATTTCTTAGGAGCTAAGGAAATGCTTGTCAAGTTCATCAATGGAGAAAAACAATCCCAGAATGGCCTTTGTTCTTGAATCATGCAGTTGTGCTTCCATCTCAAAACATATTTGAATAATTACAACATTAGAAACACAACTCTTCAAATCGATATGTAAGTCATACTCTAACAAAAATACATGTTGACCAATGTCTTCTTATTCAATATTTAACTTAGGGTATGATCATGCTAAATACTTCTAGTGCTTTTTCAAAAGTTTGATAAAAGTTTTCTTCTCATGTTCAGTCTAATCACTACTTAACTAGGATTTACTAAGTTCAAAGTTAGTACCAAAACTAAAATCAATTCTCTTATTGATAACGTGGTCTAACCTTATCACTTTTTGGGCAACACCATTAAAAGGGCATTTAAAACCAATTTTCCCTGTTAGAAATATATTTTATTTTTCTTGAAATAATTTCTCTCCAAACAAGGGAGTTGCACCAATATCCAAGTGATCTTTTTGTTCAAACACGGGGATAGGGTATGATTTCAACTAAATATCATGTTCATCAATTGAGACCTCTTATTTTTGCTCACAAAATTATACCAAATATTTTAAACCATCCAACTGATTAGAAAAATAAAAAAATCATCATTATTGTTTAGAAAATACGGTTCATCAAACATGTTAGCAAATTCAAGCTCATAACACAAGGGTATGTTGATATGTTCTTTATCAACAAAAGGTGATACAGGTCTATTTTCCTAATTAGTATCCACAATATGATCTTCTTGATGGTCATGAATGTTAAAAGAATCAATCAACCTTTTCAAATTATAATTAGGTTGAGGAGCTACAATGTGTACTTTCCAATCAATATAACAAACATGCAAAACATCATTAGGAACAACATAAGGTATACTAACACAAGATTACTCAACAAATGGCTCATATGACTGATTTTTCCTATAAACAACCTTGGGAACATGACTCGGTGTCATATTCTCATCCTTGGAAGTTAAGACATATTTTCTTTGTTGCTTACATCTCAACTTGTATTCTTTTTCTTCATCTGTCAATGCACTAAGTAACAAGTACTTATCCTTCCTTGGAGGAACTCTCCTATCAGAATTTTAAATAATTACATTTCTCAAATATTCAAATTTATGATTAAGGAGGTTATTAGTTCGATCCAACTTCATTATATCATTACCTTCATAACAAATGCCAAAAATCATTTGTTGTCTTGGCACACAAAATATCAATTGAGGTAGCACCAGTTTCAATATTCACTTGATCATCTAGCATGAAGGCATCATCAAAGTTTGATTCATATTCATCAAAAACATTTTTGAAATCAATTTTTTCACAAGGAACATGATGCATTGAACTCTTTTCACACCAGTCAATAATGTGATCATCTTCTTCAACTGTTGAAACATTGATATCCGAGGGACCAGAAACTCCTCCATCATGCATAGGTGCATTTTATTTTTCCATCTGGCTCATAGGCCCCTTTTCTTCATCATCACATCTTTGATCCACACTAGGATGAATTACAAACCCATCCCGATGTTGAAATTGGGGGCCTGAAAACAACCCCTCTACCATTTTAAACTTGGAATATATACATTCAATAACACCAACAAAATTTCTAACCACTTATTCCAAATTTAATGATTTCTCAACTTTCTTCTTCTCAAGATTGGCTGATTTTAAACTTTCTTTTCTAGGAGCTTTACCAACTTCTCGATGTTGTTCTCAATCTGTATAGCCATAGAACATTTTTGTCTCAAAGTCATAGGTTCGTTGTCTCTCAAAAATTAAGTTGTCTTCTTACCAAATGCATTACAATATTTGATTAAACATGATTCATCACTTGGTCTTAAGATGATCGGTAATCTATTGAAGGTTTTATTGAACACAGTGTCAAATTAATGCACATATTCACTTGGTTCTTTCTCAATGCTCTCAAATTCAAATAGAAGGACCCTAGGGTCATTTCTATCACTAAATTGAATTCTGAAAACATCCATCATTTCATCCCAAAAATTATTAAAACCTAAGGAAAAGAATTAAACCAATCCCTTGCATCCTCATCAAATGTATGTACAAATAACTTTATGAAATCATCTTCATGCTCCACTTCATTCTTATATACTATTGTGAAACAATCTAAGATGTTGTTCTCCAACAATAGCATTATTTCCTTGAAAACTAGGAAATCTAACTCTTATCCCATCAAGGACTTTATTAGGATACCCTACTATGCCCTTAAAATTTATAGGTTTGAAAGAATTAATTCTAAAAGGGGCTTGTTGAGGAGGGAAATCCATAGTAAACAACTAGATTTTCAACAATGGGCTCAATAAAATTTATGATCAGATATACATAGGTTCTTACCTTGTGGAATTTGATCAACAATGTGAATCCAAACATATCTCCCTCTCCAACGCAAAGTATCCAACTCAAGAAATAATTGATCTGCACAACTTGAGTGGAATTAATGACTTAAACTATTCCAATCTTAAAAATATGAATCACCAACAATATATAGCAATAATAAACACTGATCTAACCCAAAAAATGGGAGCGAAGTCACCACTAGAGTCTGAAATCTAGAAATTATATATTGACCTACTTAAAACTAAAAATGATTTGATATAACTTGGCAAACCTTTTGCAACAACAAATAATGTTAACAAATAAACCCTTTTGAAACACGATAACTTTGAGAACTGACTATGTGTAGATATGACTTGAGAAATTTGATAAAATCTAAAAATTTCCCAGCATTGGCGCCACTTTCATTGACTGGCTAATATAACATGTAAGATTAGTAATAGCTAGAGAATTTACAGAATTTCCATAGAAGAGTATGCTGCAAGACTTATTAATTCATAAGTCTTTGTTAAAACTCACTAATAACCCCAGTAAACATTCTTTTCCCTAGTATCGGCACCAATAGAGTGTTGATTCCCAATCTAAAGCCACATAACAAAAGGCCTAAAATGAATGAGGGGACAAGGAGGAAGGATAGAACCACTGATTTTTTTCATTTTGTAGCCAGGGATAGGATTTATCTTCACTCACCTAACCAAGCCTTTTGGGAGTGACAGGGGAGGCATTTAATTGAAGGTGCGTGTTTCACCATTTTCTTTACCTTTTCGAAATGACAAAATAGATAAGGGTAAGGACCAAGGAGGAATACATGTTAAATTCTAGTCGATTGATGGTTGTTGCGCTCGTTTTAACTTCTTGATCCACAACTGAATGTGAGAGCTTCCTTTTGGCTAGGAGGAACTACCTGTAATAGAAAACAAGACCACAAGATGATAGTTAAATGATATATGACAGTGGACTTCCTAGCGTATGTTATTTCCAAGAAGTGTGATACTCCCTAGATGATTGTCAATCCACTATTTAAAACAAATTAATGTGAGAAACAAGTAAAGTCATACTGTAGTTGATATGATTTAGGTATTTCATTCAAGTACAATAAGCAAATCCAATCACAACAGGCTAGGCTATAGTTGGATATGAGAGATGAGGTGTCTGTCAAGGTACTGGGACTGGTCAGGGTCTAATTCTAGGTTATTTAGGTCAACTGGTAGGGTGATTGTTGGGTCTATTTCTTGGTCAAGGTATAAAACACAGAGACCGATGTCGGTCGGGTATGACCGATGCCGGTTTAGGTAGAACCGATGATGGTTGTGGATAACCGCATCGGTATGGTCGAGGTAAAAGAAACTCAAATAGATTAAATGGCAGGGGCTGATCTGAGGTCAAATGAGGTTGGGAGAGTGGATGAGAAGGTCTGTGGAGATCTCAAGTACACTCAAAAATGGATATTAGGTTGGAATGGTGATTTTGTGGTGTGGGTAAGGGAAATGGTGAGGATTATAAGCTATTAAGCAATGGAAGAATGAACATGCAAAGTATAAACTAATGACAGAATGAAAAAAGTTAACTATGCTGAAATAGACAATGTTGGTAGAGATGTACTTACTGTGATGCAGATTTTGATGGCTGAATGGAGGTGGTTATTGATCAGAATAATAGTGTTGGATATCTTAGCAGTGATTCCTAGAATGATTACGTGGTGCAATGCTTCAATATCCGTCATCCCGTGATGGCTTTGGATGTCTGGATACATGAAAGGGATGTTGGTTTTTCTTGCATGCAGCTCTGATATCCTTTCCTTGCTCTCAAAATGTGCCAACCCAAAAACAAGGTTGTTTGGGTGAATAAATGGTAATCGACGATGGTTCGGGTTGACCGGTGTCGGTTTAGGGGTGACCGACATCGGTTAAGGTGGGATTCCCTAGGTTTACTAAAATGGGTAGATCTTTCTAATTTCTTGGGCCCAATTAGTTTATTCTCACGGATTAGAATGGAAACTTCCCTTCTAATGAGCGGGAATATGGTTAGAGATATTTTAGGGATTGATTTTAGGGTTAGAAAAATCTTAGCTCATTAAGGCAAGTAAGACTTAGTTATTGTTGGTTATGGAAACATGCCAAGAATAGGTCTAGGGTGAGGTGGCTAGATGAGGTGTCTAGGTGAGGTGGTGGGGTAGAAATTAAGGTAATTAGATATTAAATATTGTGAGGATATATATTAATTTAATTTAATTAATTAAATTAAAGGTGATGTGGGGTGGAAGGGGCCATGGTTAGATGAGTATGCTTGAGCTGGTTATTTGAAAAAGGACCAAGGGGAGTGTGACCCAATTTTGGTGTCTACATTTTGCCCCCTTTTTGTTGTATAGCTTGTATTGGTAAGCGAAGCTGTGAAAAAATAAGATGTGGTTGTCCCATGTGTGGGTGAAGGTGATCCCCCTCAAACTAGGAACAGATGAGGTAGAAGACAAAATCGGTGAGTGGTTTGATAAAAGGTGAATGTGATGAAGAGGAAGGTGGACAATGGGGGTAATGGGGTAAATGTCCAATCGAGTAATCTAGGTAATGGGCCAAGGTAAAAGGTAGTGATAGTCAAACACACGCACACGTATAAACTACGGCACGGTACCAGGTTGAAGAGCATGCAAACTCTACATCGTCTAAGGTTGATAGGTTTATCCAAACAAGGTTGAGGTGATTCCGGTATCCAAGGTATAGGATATGGTGTGGAAGCACTTCACAGGTCAGGTGCAGGAACGTTTAGGTATGTTCCGGTACACCAAAGGTTGGGTCAGGATAAATGGTCATAGAAAATAGGTAAGGTAAGGTCATTAGGTCAAACAACACGGGTAACAGTGTCACAAGGTATAACGAGCACATGAGTTCATAGGTCACTAACAATGTTTCGGTCCAGTAGGTCAGGTCATGACATGGGTAGGGCCGAGGTATGGGTAAAATAACAAGTCCCTAAATATAATTAAAGACAAGTATAGGTAATGTAGGCTTGGAGGTAGGTTGTGATAAGGGTGGGTAAGGCCAAACGGTGGTTGGGTTGGTTAAGTTGGGTCAAAAATGGGGAAAGGGTAGTTGACAGGTAACTGATGCCGGTCATATGGAACCATTGATGGTCTAGGTAAGCCGATCATGGTTTTCTTAGGGTAAAATTACGATGTCGGTTTGGTATAACCACCACGGTGTCTAGGGCACATGACCGATGTTGGTTTAGGTATAACCGACATTGGTTAGGTCGATGTGGGTATATAAAAAAAAAATCCGTATAATACATATTCATTTGTATGTTTTGGATTTTGTGAAAATGATAGAGTGTTGAATGAGTTGTGATTTGTTAGGAGGAAAGGATGAGGGATGATATCTTGCTGAGGTGGAGAGATCTGGTTGGTTAGAGGAGCCAGGTAGATGGGTCCACGAGCACAGGGGGATCGATTGTGATTGGGTGGAGGTCAGGAGGATTGGATTTGGTGATTGGACATGGCAGAGGTGGGAGAGGGATTGGGTGGACCACCGGTGTAGTGGCCCAATGACATGCCACCATAGAGATGGCAGCGATGAGGTAAGAGTCAATCCCTTGCCTTTTTTTGTGAGGTAGATTGGGTATATAGGTCAGGTAAGGAAAATGGGTTTTGGGGGAAAGGGATTTTGAATTTGGGAAGGAAAATTGGGTAAAATAGGAATGGGGAGAGGTGTGGTTAGGTGAATGAGGGGTGGGGAGGAGTTGAGGGTAGATTTAGGTAGGAATGGGTGGGTAGAAAGGTAGAAGAAGGGAGTTGTTTAGGAAGAAAGGGGTTTGGGTGTTGTGGATTTTAGTGGTGACAATGGCTAGCATCAATCAATGGGTGGCCGACGTCGGTGGTGTCGAGCCGGTATCGGTCACAAATAAGGTGACCATGCTCTAGTTTGGGAGAGACCGTGGTTAGTTAGGGAGTAACGGTACCGGTCATCATGTGGAGAAAAAGGGTCCAAAAGAGCCCTAGGGTGGGTGGGTGAGATAGATAGTGGGAAAAGAAGATGTTGTTGATGAAAAACATAGCATGGGTAAGAGGTTGAAATAGGTATGGTTTGATCGATAGTGGGTGAGGGTTGGGGTGGGTAGATAGAATATGTGATAAGAAGGTAAGTTGTGAGGGGAAAAAGAGGGAGGGTAATAGGTGTAGGTGAGGTGTCAAGAATGATTGTGGGTATGATCAAGGTGTATTAATGTGATGTTTTGTTGGATGCGGTGAGAGATCAGCTACGTAGATGTGAGATAGGGTGTCGCCCCTACTCATGATGGTTCGAGGAGGTGCGATAGTTAAAGATTGGTGACATGTTGCAGAGGTTGGCCTTGATTAGGGTCGATGCTACTTTCGGTATGTATTATGATAGCCAATTTTGATGGTCACCCTCATCGACAGATGGGATTCGGTGACCAACACATTCCATCTACCGATGGGTGAGATCACGGTCACCACCGAGAGGAGTGTGTACAGATCCTGTGGTTATCGATATAGTGGGGATGTAGGTATATTTGATCTCCTCAGAGGCTTATGAGGAGTTGATGCTGATAGTATTTGGCAGGGGTTGGCAGAGATGAGGTTTCACAATGCCAGCATGAGCTATGGAGAGATGTACTTGCTCATCCAGAGGAGACTAGGCTAGTTGTGTTGTTGATGGAGGTAGTCTACTTTTTGCACTACCAAGATGCAAAGGGTGGGAGATTCCATGATCATTGATGGGGGTCTTCATGATATGGTGGTGGACAGAACTTGTTTTGCATGGGCACCAACATTCCTGGTGCAGCTATATAAGGAGTTATGGGCGTATGAGAAGGTACGGAGGTTCAACTTATGTTGCACTTTCTACTTCATTGTTGGGCATATGAGCACATTGTGTGTGTGTGTGCGCCTAGTTGGTATGCCCCAGGCTGATGCATTCGAGCTAGGTTTGGTTCGGTGGGTTATAGGTGATGGGTGCTTGTTATTGGAGAGCATCGAGTGACCAGGGTGACTCATGATGTCACCTACTACAGGTGTTTATTAGAGGGGTTTTCTGGCGTGGACATCATTTGGAGACCATATGTGGGTTTTCCCTCATACAGATAGATGGAATGAGTTAGATGGATTACAACTACTTAGATGGATAGAGGGGCACCATGTAGGAGAGCACGAGATGATACCTATGGACAAGGTTAGATGGTAGTTCGGGCTGCTTCAAGATATACCGCCACCTTTCCCATAGTACAAGAGGGATGACATGGAGAGGCCTCTACCTCTACCACAACCAACAGTACCGATAGGGTAGGAGGAGTAGGTGAGAGACCGGTGGATTGATGATGTTAGGGGTTACAGAGATAGATAAAACAGTGGTGGGCACACACTTACGAGCGAGCAGTACCACCGAGGCCGGGGTAGCTAGATTTAGCCACCATCACAGTGTAGAGGGATGCCCTACAGGGGTAGGTGGTGACTTTGATTACATAGTTAGGTATAGTGCAGGGGAAGTTGATAGGCTCAGAGGCATAGTTGTTATTTTGCAGGCACAGTGGCCACTTTACGAGCCCAAGTAGCAGGGGATAGTACCCCACATGGGTGGAGATGGAGATGGAGATGGGGTATAGGTGGCCACCTTCACAGGCACAGATTATAGGTTTGTAGGGCTATTTGGCCACTGCACAGTGCAGAGTTATGTGACTCCCTTCGGCCTAGATATAGAAAGAGGAGCGGATAGGGTCCCTTAGGATAGGCACGGCATAGGGACATGGTCCCTCTTTATAGGTACCAGTGGGATAGGGTCTCGAGAGATAGGTACGGGGATGAGGCCGATGGTACCACCACAAACAATATCGATAGGCGGTTGAGAGATGCCTTAGGTGAGGTCCGTTATATTATCAGGATTTTTTGATGGCCAGGGATATATTTTCTATCCTATGGGGAGTATAGAGCACAACAGCCTCGAGTGAGAGGATGAGGTCACACCCATAGTGTGGAGAGCACAGGGGGCCATCGAGCCCCGAGATAGGGTTAGGGTGAGGCCACCAGTTCATGGAGGCTAGCCCCAGGTGAGGTACCAGTAGAGATCCGGCTAGGACCGATGATGGGTGGTGAGATGCTAGCTGGACACGTATAGGGGAAGAGGAGGAGGAGGAGACAGTGAGAGATGATATGGAGGATATCCAAACATGGTGATGCATCGATAGCCATATGTACCTCCTATTTTGTATAGTTATTTATTTTTGATATATACCTTCTGCGTGCCAAGAGAGTGAGGATGTACATGAGAGTTTTGAGATTTTGATGATATACTGGCCTACGTGCCAAAGATGGTGAGGATGTATCTGAGAGTTTTGAGATGATTGTGATTATTATTGGGATAAATGTTCACATGTATTTTTACACAAAGATTTATGATTTATTAGATGATGGTGTTTATATATAGAATGGTGTACATGTTTTTATATCTTGGATTTATACATGTTATATATATATATATATATATATATATATAGGTGGAAATCAAGTGATTAGGCATGCTAGAATCAAGGTCATGTGTAGGCATGGTGGAGTTAGGTCGGTTAAGGCATGATCGATTCGTGTATAGACATGGATTGAGTCATGGTCATAGGCATGGATTGAGTCAGGTTGACTTAGGCATGGATGGAGTCAGGTTGACTTAGGCATGATTGAGTTTAGGTTGACTTAGGCATGATGGAGTTTAGGTTGACTTAGGTATGATTGAGTTTAGGTTGGTTTAGGCATGGTTGAGTTTTTAATTCATTAATTTGTGCAATTAATGATGATGTGGATCATGTTAAGATGTTTTGTAGGAAAATGTATGATAATGGTAAAGAAATGGTAGACAAGATGAAATGAATGTATGAGTGATGATGGTAAAGATGTTAAGAAATTGTTGTTTGTGTGATTTAATTTCCAATTATTGATATAAAAAGAAACTAACAAGGGTAGAATGTGAATAGGAAAGGGACAGAGGGAATTGGTTAGGGTAGAGAGTGGTGAGCTAACCTCCAAGGGCCCCATGCCCTCGAAGTGCTTGCCTACATAGTCCCGGGAAAAAGGACCTCAGGTGATGTAGTTCTCCCATAAGCTAGGGAAGATTATGATGAAGTAGAGGAATGGATTGATAGGTGTTAGGCATGGGTGAATGTAGGTCATAGGCATGATTGAGTTTAGGTTGTAGGCATGGTTGAGTGATTTTTAAATACATGTGTCGAGGACTAGTCTGTATAAGATAATCAATAAGTAATGAGGAAGGCAATGGTAAGAGGTGGTAAAAGAGCTACTTAATTGATAAGAACCCTAATGAGTCTACCATACCCCAGATGGGCTTATGAATGTAAGACCCTACAGGCCTTGCATAATGGACTATTTTAAGGGTGAAGAAAAGTCACATGATCACGAAATGTCGTGTTTGCGGCAAAGTCCCTTGAGTAACGAGGAATTTAGGTGAAAAAGGCAAGGAGGTGAGAATGGGAGGTTTAGCGTAACTTAGTGTACGACCTGTGTTTTTGAAATAAAAACCTAAATCCAAAATAGGAAAGTCCATGACAAAAATTTCATCTTTTCTTTATTTTTTGAGTTTAATAGATTGATCGATGTGGGAAGTCTATATGGGATGGGTATATTATCTCCTTGAGGTCTTCATGAAGTTGATCGATGCGGGAAGCTTCTGAATAGTTATTATATTTTGTAATGATTGTATATATAGCTATCCTTTAAGGGAGCAGTCTATTGATAGTGGTAGAATATAAAGAAGAGATGTCCCTTTTGAGGGAGTCATCTTTTGTTGGAAGTTTGACTCAAGGAGTTGTATCCCTTTTTGTTTTTAGATGTTTAAGTCATGGACAAGACTATAGAGGATGATTAGGTTCTTGTTTTAGAAGACAAGATCATAGTACACAAAAGATTAACTATGAAAGAGGTGGTTTCAAGTGATGAATGACCATGGGATTCCATCTTGAAGAAGATGAAAAGTATCCATGAGAATCATGCTATGAGCAGAGCCGTGGTACTCATATTGAAGACTAAGGCTAAAAGGTGACGGGTAATCACATGATTCTTGTTTAGTCATGGATCCTCAAAATGGGTAATATGGAAGGTGAACAACGCTCAAGGACAAGTGATCAATTGAAAAAAGTGATATAGGACTTGATATCAACAATAAAATGGTCGAAGATGCAAGGTATTAAGGGGCTCAGGTTTGGGTTTACCTTCAGTGAAGAAAAATGATAAGCACCTGATCCATAGGCATGGGTAACGATATAGGGTCCAAGAAAATTAGGAGAAAATTTTCCCCATTTAATTTTCTCCTCTTTGGTTACATGTTGATTTTCCTTCAAGGAGGTCACCGACCTGAAAGGTTTGTTCGTGAACACATTTTCATAGGCACATTTGATATTTTTGGTAGATTTGGAGATGGTCAAGAGCGTTGAGATGAAATTCATCTAATAATTCAAGTTGTGCCAAATGATCCTGGAAAAAGTCATCGTCATTGAGCATGTCTTGTAGTGAGATGTGGAGAGATGGATTGGACTTCGAGAGGTAAGACAACCTTATCATTGTAGACCATGGAAAAAGGGGGTGGCAGCATTAAGTGTGAATAATAGTGTGATAAGCCCACAAGGTGAAAGGAATGTGTGTATGCCAATCCTTCCCAATATCGTTGACTACCTTCATAAGAATTTTGTTCAAGGTTTTATTGGTTGATTTAACTTGACCATTGGTTTGTGGGTAATAAGGTGATGAGAAACTGAGTTGGATGCCAAAATCATCACATAGTTTGCGTAGGGTTTTGTTTTTGAATTGTTTTCCGTTATCCATGATAATGTGGTGAGGGACACCAAAGTGACAATGATGTGATGGTTGATGAATTCACATATTTTCTCGGCTTTGGTGGAAATGAGGGGAATGGATTCTACCCATTTAGTGTAATATTTAGTAGCGGTTATGATCCATTGGTGGCATTGTGAAGAATGGGGGTTGATCTCACCAATAAGATCCAAACCCCATTGAGAAAAAGGCCAAAGGTCTCGCGTGACCTGTAAGGCATGACTAGGGGTGTGATGGAGATTAGCATGTTGTTGGAATTTTATGCGTAGTGTTTGACATAATCACAAATAGTCACGGTTTAGGGTTGGCTAGTAATAGCCTAGGCGAAGAATGTATTTTGCGATAGTGAGACCACTAAAGTGACCTCCACAAATTCCATCATGGACTTCCTTAATGGTGTAGGGAATTTAGAACTTGTAAGGCAACAAGAGAGATGTTTGTCAAACCACCACATTTGTATAGAAAGACCACCCATGATGACATAATGGGAGACACTTTTAAGAAAGGCACGTTGTCCATTACGAGTGAGATCGGTGGGTAAAATGGAAAGGGAAAGATAGTCTGTATATTGCTTATACCAAAGGTCACTTGGGTCGAGCAATGGTTCCGATAGAGTAGACTTCATGAGGTAAATAAGAGGGTGATTGTAGTCTTTGTATGGTGACAAATTTTAGAGTCAGTGGGTGAAGCGGGTATTTGAGAAGCCAAGCAGGCCATGGTATCTACAAATTTATTGGTAGAACGTGGGGTGGTTTGAAGTGTGTAATGTCAAAGGTGGTCAAAAGTATGTCCACGTGATGCTTATACTTTTGAAGTATCTCATTACGACACTGGTATATACCATTGACTTGGTTTATGACCAACTGAGAATCACCAAAGATGTTGATTGACTTAACATCTAAGGCATAAGTAGCTGAGACCCAATACAAGTGCTTCATATTCAAAAATATTGTTTGTATAATCAAAATCAAGTTTGAAAGACAAAGGCATAGGTTCACCATCAAGTGAATGAGGATAACACCAGCCCCACCCCCCATGCTGACACTTGGAGCCATCGAAGAAGAGTGTCATTTGGTAAGCGGGTTCATCCAGGGAAAGGGTAGCTATAGACTCATCTGGAAAGTCAAGTTAGAGGGTTGATTCCCGAAAATAGGTGCATCAGCCAATTGGTCGGTGATAGTTTGGCCCTTGATGGAATTTTGATGGATGAATTCGAGGTCAAGGTCGGCCAGAAGCATAAGCCAATGTGCGACACATTGATTTTGATAAGGTTTGGCATACATGTAGTGTAATGGGTCAGTATTAGTAATGACAAAGGTTTTGTGGTTGAGTAGGTAATGGCGGAGTTTGGTGGCGATGAAAACTAAGGCTAGGAAAAAAATTTTTGGCATGGGTATATCTAGTTTTGTAGTCAAGAAGGGTAAGCTTATGTAATAAACCACTTGCTCTCGGTGTTGGTCATCATGATGAGTGAGCATGACACCTAAAGAATGGTCAGGCAGAAAAATATATAGGTAGAAGGGCTGGTCATCCTTAGGAGGAATGAGCACTGGTGGTTGAAGGAGGTATTGTTTCAAGGCTTCAAGGCTTTATGGCATTCATCATCCCATTTGAATGAAACGTCTTTCTTGAGAAGATGATGGAATGGTTGATAATGGTCGAAAGTCGAGATAAAATGATGAATTGATTGCAACTTTCCTTGTAGGCTGCGAAGTTGACAAAGATTAGTGGGTGGCAGAATTTCAAGGATAGCCTTGAATTTAGTAGGATCAACTTCTATGCCACACAAAGAAATGATGAAACCTAGGAGTTTCCCGAAAGTACCATAAAGATGCACTTTTTTGGTTGAAGATGAACACAATACTTGATGAGGTGGTCAAAGATGACTTTAAGAATGGGTAGGTGTTTGGTTTGATGCTTGGATTTGGCAAGCAGATCATCTACGTAATCCTCCAATATGCGATGCATGATGTCATGGAAGATGTAAGTCATGGCTCATTGATATGTAGCACGACATTTTTTAGGCCAAAGGGCATGACTCGATAGCAGAAAGTCCCCCAAGGGGTGATGAAAGTAGTCTTGTGTTGATCCTCGGGAGCTAGTAATATTTTATTATAGCCTGAGAAACCATATTTGAGTGATAACATTTCATGGCTAGCGGTGAGATCAACTAGTTGGTCAATGCCTGGTAGTGGGAAATTATCTTTGGGACAAGAAAGGTTGAGGTCATGGAAATCCGTGCAAATGTGGAGTCCCCCTGTCACTTTCATGATAGGAATGATGTTATAAATCCATTGGGGATAATCAATGGGTAGAATGAAGGAAACCGAGAGAAGGCACTGAAGCTCTTCTTTGACCAAAAGAGCAATGCGAGGATGCATTTTCCATAGCTTTTGTTTGATGGGTTTGGCATTAAGAATGGTTACGATATTGTGAACCACAATTTTTGGGTCGATACTGGGCATATTAGCATAGGACCAAGAAAATGCATTTTCTATGGTCCCGAAGGAAAGAGGTGAAGGCTTCTGTTCAGTAGCGTCATCTAAGGATTGGCCGATCTTTAGAATGTGTGGGTCATCCTAAGTATTAATGTTGATTTTGATGGTCGATTCATTCAACATGGTTTGTGTCTCAGAGGGTAATGACCGGTGAATATAAGATTCTTTTACACTAAGGTAGGTGAGGATGGACTCATCATCCTTGACATTGAATGATGTTAATTGAAGGCGTATCGTCATCGATCATGTTAGGATACAGGAATGGGAGAGAAGAGGGAGCCTCACCATCACGTTGATAGGTTAACGGTCCCAGGAAATGGTGTTTACAAAATTTTATTTTAGGAGGTATAGATTTAGGATCTATGGACTCCGTGGGTGAGGATGGTAATGTGGGTGAATGAGAGGGGGAAGATTTCTCATCCTGGATAAGGTCGATGTGAACCTTCTTAGAGGATGGAGCGTGTCAAAACCAATGCCACTACGGTCATTATGTTTATGAGAGGTACAAGAGATGACAGTGTGGCAACCTTGTTCATAAAAATTGAAGCCAAATCCTTTCCATGCACACCAGGTGGAGGAAAGTGTGAGTGAAACGATGGTTAGTGAGGGAGTGTAGGTTGGATGAAAATGGTTGGGTTTGGGATGGAGGTTTGGGTTTATAGGTAGCCATATCATCATCAATCCCCATATGTTAGATTGGTGATAAAGGTGGGGAGGGCCATAAGGGAAAATGTCACCGATGTGAATATCATAATCATCTAAAAGCTGAGATAGCGTAGATTCTTGTACTCTTGTGGGGTGAGGAAAGTATAGATATTGTATAGGTGGTATTCCCCCAGTGAGGAGGTATTGAAAAACACATTCTAAGGGATCGGAGTTTGTATGTGGGTAGTGGGTATAGATGGCTCTCTAGATGAAGGGGAGACATGGGTGCACCTCCATGAGAAGCTACAATGATGTAGGGATAGCGAGGTTATATCATATAGAAGTAGTGGTGATTTTGGTTGATGGGTGTCGTTTTTTGGAGGTGAAGTGGTTGTGGTGGCGATATGCCTTGACCTCGATAAGATATAGGTCTCGGACCTCGAGGTGACATCATTGGGTCATATAGCATGTTACGGGTATTGAAAGGTGAGGGTTGGATGGATGGTGTAATTATGTCCCTCCCTGTTCAAATTTTGAAATCGATGTAATCTAAGGGAGGTGGATGAAGAGGCATGGATCCAAGGTTGGCAAGCAAGAGGAAAAAACCCTATATGGAACTCCCCTTCTAGGACATAGAAAAGTGAGGATGGTGCGGGGACCTATTTGGGACATGGAGAACAATGGTACCTAGTGTAGAGGTCATGGCGTCATTAAAGGAACACAACATAATGGGGTTAAGAGTTGCATGCAATGGAGATTTTGGTCACATTTGGTCGAAATGGAAGGAAATGATGTTAATACTAGCACCACCATCGATCATAACATGAAGATCATATCATCGATAAAGTTTTCTTGAGAGATGAAGATTAGAAAGAGCATTTTTCAAAGCCTTACAATTCTCTACATCGTGTCGACACATGATGGTAGGTGAAAATTTTGGTTTCATCAAACCCTTTTGGTTTGGGTTTGAGTGGGTCATAAGGTCTAAGAGGTGGTAATGTGATGACAAAAGTTTTGAGGAGGTTGGTTAGGATTTTGGCATAGGACCCTGTTAATGGATCACAATGGGAGGTGAATGTGGGTTTGGGTATAGTGTGGCTGATTGTGGAGGAAGAGTCTTTACAAGAGGGGGAGTAGGTTAGGCTACTAGTTTGGTGTGTGGTGTGGTCTTAGGTGTTGGTCATATCTACTTGGGTAGGGGCATGGTAGATGAACTGGCAATGGAAGGTTTGGTTGGTTTAACTACCTTATTAGAGGGTAGCGGATTTTTAGCTTTAGGTTGTATCTTTTTAGGTAAAGGTGATATAGGCATACGAGATGTGGAGGAAAAGCAAATGGTGGAAGAGGGCAGGTTACCCATGGGGTAACCGGGTGTCTTGTGGAGGTAGGTGGTGTGGGTTGGGCGGGAGAGATGAAAGAGAAGGAAGTGTCATGGGTAGTGAAGAAGTTATTGATAGTATTGGAGGTATGGGTGGTAAGAAGGTTACGGGTGAGGGCGGAGGTTGTGTGGGTCACTTGGGTATATTAGAGGTCTATGATGGGGAAATGGGTTGTTACATTTTTGGTTTACCGGTGGATGGGGGTTTCTTGGCCAGGGTCGAGGGGTGAGGTCCTAGGATGGACGGAAGGGGTGAAGGTGATAAGGGGCATGGTTGGTGAGGTTGGGGTATGAGATCTAGGAGATTGGATCTTCTTTTTAGGGGTTGGGTTAAGTTTGGTGTTAGTTTTGGAAGATGTAGCTAAATCTAATTTGATGGGTGGGTGAGTAAGGCTAGTTGTTGGTATGACCCCTAAGGTAGTGATAGGTTTAGGTAAGGGAGATGATATAGGCGTGGGTTTGGGTGTAGATGTATGTTGGGATATGGGAAGAGGTGTGAGTTGGGCCATGAGTGGTGTCATGGAAGGTATTGCAATAGTTGTGGTTGTGTTTGGTTTGGTCACTTGAAACACTTTTGGATAGATAGTGGAGGTGTCAGTGAGTGACAACTACATTTGTGTTGAAACAGGAAGTAGAAGGTCCCCCAAAGTAAGGCTCTATCGACATAGTCTAGGTGATCGGCCAAGCATGAGAATGGTATTGTTGTAAGCGGGGCTGACGTGGATCGAGTGGAAATCCCCATAAAATGTGTTTGAGATATAGGGAAATGGATAGCCTCGGACTCTGTGGGTAAGAGATATGAAAGTAGATCAACGAGATCTTGAAGGTCCGATGGTGAAGGGTCATCAAAAGACACTGGTACTTCTATAGGATCCTCCATGGGTAGAGGAGAGGATGGGCCAGATGAAGTGGACTCTCCTTGTGTTGGTGTAGGCGGTGGACCTGCATCTTCTATGAGTAGGAGAGGTGCCACTTGAAAGTTTTGGAATTTTGAGGGGTCAAAGGTGGCGTGCTGATTATAGGCTCTTCCATGGGTGAAGAAGGAAGGAAGGGGTTCCTATGGGGTAGAGGAGTAGATGAAATAGGTTCTAGTGTAGGTAGGGGAGTGCGGGCTAAGATTTCATCTATGGAAGGAACATGAGGCAATTGGGAAGCAACTGGTGTGTCATTGAAAATAGCGTGGACCTCACGAACATTGCTATCATTGTTTGAGGTATCACCACTTGGTTGGAAGATGGGGCATGATTAGGGAATGGATTCTTGAAGATATGTAGGTTTTGGTTAGTGGGTGCATTCGGGCTATCCAAGACTAGATCTCCATTGTCTATCATTTCTTGGATGATATTCTTGAAGGTGATGCAATTATTATTGTTGTGACCTTTGACACGATGATAGTTACAAAATCATGTTCCTTATACCACGTGGGCATGGGTCACTCAGATCAAAACCAGTATGTGGTTTTATAGGTGGAAGGGTAATGGCACCAGCCTTAACAAGCTTTTCCAAAATGGAAGAATAAGATTCTCCTATGGAAGTGTATTTTCGTTGTTCTCGTCTAAACTAAAAATCTTGGATAGGAGAGAGATTAGAAGGGGGTTTGGTTGGGTTTGATTGATGAGGGGGACCAGCTTTGAGAACTATGACATTAGCAGACCCTTTGGGATTTGAATAGTTATTTTGGGGTTTCAAGATGAAGAAGTATCATTTGATTTAAACGTGATGTTCTTGTTATGAAGTTGAATCTTCTTTTCTTCGATAGCACGAATTTCCAATTTCGTGCCATGGTGAATGCCTCATTGAAAGTGTGAAAATTTTTTCACCTGCAGGGTTGGTGAGATGTGTCTAGCACATGCTTGAGTAAATAGTTTCTATAAGCTTAGTTTGAGGTAATTGGAATGTGAGCTAGTTAATGAGGTTGCGCCAATGAGTGATGAAGTCAGCGATAGACTCATCGTCATATTGTCATGTGGAATAAAGATTAGTCATGGTAACCTTCTTAACAATGTTGATGGAGAAGTGATCTAGGAAGGCTTGGGCTACTTGATTAAATGAGTAAATGGAGTGTCTTGGTAGTCCATTGTACCAGTCCAATGTAGGTCCTATCAGGGACATTGGGAAAGTCCTCAAAAGTAAAGCATCATCATGGGAAATCAGGTAACACCCATGTTTAAAGGACCACAAATGTTGTTGTGGATCTCTTTTTATTGAAGTGGTTGAATTTTGGCATTTCCCAATGTATGGGGTATGGTCGAATAGGAATGGATGGGTGAATAGGATCATTACAAATTTCATCATAGGTGAGGGAATTACGTGAGCTAGAAATCGATGCTTCTAATGTCTGCATCTTTTCCATCATCAACTTGATGAGGTCATTGGTAGGTTGTGATGGAGGGACACCTCCTGTGGCATAAGGAGGTGGATATAAACTGATAGGGAGGTTGAGAATAAGGAACCGAATTGAAGGCACATATATCAAAATGGATGATATGAGATAGGGGGTTGTTGATAGTAGGTGTATGTAGGTGGGATGGTCATCGTGACTCTGGTAGTGATTGGGGGGTGTTTGTGGGATGGAGAGGATGAGATTCTGGAATGGAGTAGGGTCACTAACACCACAGGAAGTTGTGTTGCGATGGGTATTTTGAGATAATGGGTGTGGACTATGCTTGTGGTCTAGGGTGGTCGAACGGGGAAAAAAATACGACAGGCACAGTGAAACTAGAGTGCAAACAATGGTCGTGGAGGGTATGGGGTCTAGTTATGAAACTACTCAGGGGGTGAAGTAGGTGAGGTAACACCACATTATTAGGGGTTGATGCAGTAGTAGGAATAAGGGAGGAGAGATGGATACATGCATGTCATATATCAACTGACTGAGGAGTCTCGGTGGAAGAGTGGGAAAGGTAGAACTATAAGGCCGGGATTCTGATCAAGGAGTCATGCAAACTCTTTGTCACTGCAGAAATGGTGGTAGGTAGGGTTGGATCCATGGGTGATAGGATGGAAGGTGGTGAGGGACTAGGTGGGAGTGGTTGATGAATAGCATGGAATATGAGGGCATTAGTCTAGCTGTGAGTCAGCACCATGTGAACAAGTGTTGACTTAGTAAGACTGTATTCTATAGATGACATAGAAAATAGTAGAAACAAAGAATAATGGGGTTTGGGAGGTGAATCTAGTCAATGTCTAGATTTTTGAAAATCAAACACAAGTAATTGATGATGGTTAAGTTGATCGGTGATGGTTGAGGGAAATTGATGATGGTTAGGATGACTGGTGATGGTTGAGGGAACATGATGATGGTTTTTAAAACTGATACCGATCACTATGGAAGAAACTAGTCTCAAAGAATGAAATAGGAATGTTGGATGTGTACTTGTGAAAACTGTATGATAGTAAGTATCAACAGGGAGAAATATGATGATGCCCTGAGGGCCAGAAATAGAATAGAAATAGTGATGAAGGCTATTCTAGGTAAAGTAACTAAAAGCTAGAAGCTGACACCGGTTAGGGTTTAACCAATGACGGTTAGATGTGAACCGCCGGTGTCACCGACCGCGTCGATGATTGAAATTAGAAAGAAATGAAAATTGGTTTTGTGAATTAAATTAAGTGAAGAATCAAACTCAAAAACCTAAGAATGAGGAGATGGGGCCTTGGAACACTCATAACAAAGTCAAAATACTCCAACTATGATGGTGGAGTGTGCAAGGAAGAAGAAAAATGGAGATTCATAGTCTCACACCTCAAAACACAAGTCAAGAAGAATGCTAAGAAAAAGCATGATCCTAACAATGATTTTCTTATGTTTGTTTAGCTTATGCTATTTAGGACTGACTGTGTGTATTTAGAACAATTTTTTGGTTAGGAAGGCATCCTACGAAGAAGGATATCTAAAAGGAGAGGTTTTAGGTATGTTATGGTGGGGCGGGCCGTCCTCTAAGATGATGACTCGATAGAGGCAATGAGATGGGGAGTACCTGCCAACCGGATCGTGTGATCACTGACAGATGTTCCCGGGTAAGATGTTGTTTAAGAAAGATGTGTATATTTTGATTTTGTGCAAGTTTGGTAAGACACAGAGAGAGAGAGAAAATGTGCTTTCTACGATTCTTTGTGTCAACCATCAGGTCATGACTTCCATATAGGTTGCCCTCAATTTTAATGTGAGCTAATAATTTAACAAATCGAATGTAATGCAAGTGTTTTAAACCCAAATCAAAGTGTGATATTCGATGTAGCAAGTGATGAATAGGAAGAGGGATGCTCTTTCACTAATGTAATGCAAAAGAAAGGAAGATGTGTTCTTTTTAAAGCACCAAAAATATGATTGTTTTTAGATAATAGAAAGAAGGAGAATGATTTCCAAAGAAGAAAATTAATGTGGAAGCTTTTCAAAGGGAAACAAACACACAACTTTCACCTAGGAATGAATAAATGCAAAATAACCCCTAATGGGTCCCACCAAGGTGCCAAAATGTTTCACCATTTTCTTTACCTTTTAAATGATGAAACAAGATAAGGGTAAGGGCCAAGGAGGAATACATGTTAAATGTTGGTCGATTGATGGTTGTTGTATGTGTTCTGACTTCTTGATCCATAACTGAATGTGAGAGCTTCCTTTTGGCTAGGAGGAACTACCTGTAATAGAAAACAAGACCACAAGATGATAGTTAAATGATATATGACAGTGGATTACCTAGCATATGCTAGTTCCGGGAAGTGTGATACTCCCTAGATGGCTGTCAATCCACTGTTTAAAACAAATTAATGTGAGAAACAAGTAAAGTCCTACTGTAGTTGATATGATTTAGGTATTTCATTCAAGTACAATAAGAAAATCCAATCACAACAGGCTAGGCTATAGTTGGATCTGAGAGATGAGGTGTCTATCAAGGTACTGGGATTGGTCAGGGTCTGATTCTAGGTTATTTAGGTCAATTGGTAGGGTGATTGTTGGGTCTGTTCTTGGTCAAGGTATAAAACATAGATCCGAAATGTCGGTGAGTGTGATCGATCTTGGTTTAGGTAGAACCGAACGATGACGACGGTTGTGGATAACCAACATGTTGGTATGGTCGAGGTAAAAGAAACTCAAATAGATTAAATGGCAGAGGCTGATTTGAGGTCAAATGAGGTTGGAGAGTGAATGAGAAGGTCTGTGGAGATCTCAAGTACACTTAGAAATGGATATTAGGTCGGAATGGTGATTTGGTGGTGTGGGTAAGGGAAATGGTGGGATTACAAGCTATTAAGCAATGGAGGAATGAACATGCAAAGTATAAACTAATGACAGAATGAAAAAAGTTAACTATGCTGAAATAGACAATGCTGGTAGAGATGTACTTATTGTGATGCAGATTTTGATGGTTGAATGGAGGTGGTTGATAAGAAGAATAGTGTTGGATATCTTAGCAGTGATTCCCAAAATGATTCCATGTGAGTGCAATGCTTCAATATCTATCTTGTGATGGCTCTGGATGTCTGGATACGTGAAAGGATGTTGGTTTTTCTTGCATGCAACTCTGATCTCCTTTCCTTACTCTCAGAATGTGCTAACCCAAAAACAAGGTTGTTTGGGTGAATAAATGGTAACCGACGATGGTTCTTGGTTTTCCGGCATCGGTTTATGGGTGACCGATGTCGGTTAAAGTGGGATTCCTAGGTTTACTAAAATGGGTAGATATTTCTAATTTCTTGGGCCCAATTAGTTTATTCTCACGGATTAGAATGGAAACTTCCCTTCTAATGAGCGGAATGTGGTTAGAGATATTTTAGGGATTGATTTTAGGGTTAGACCAAATCTTAGCTCATTAAGGCAAGTAAGACTTAGTTATTGTTGGTTATGGAAACATGCCAAGAATAGGTCTAGGGTGAGGTGGTGGATGAGGTGTCTAGGTGAGGTGGTGGGGTAGAAATTAAGGTAATTAGATATTAAATATTGTGAGGATATATATAAATTTAATTTAATTAATTAAATTAAAGGTGATGTGGGGTGGAAGGGGCCATGGTTAGATGAGTATGCTTGAGCTAGTTATTTGACAAGGGACCAAGGGGAGTGTGACCCAATTTTGGTGTCTACAGGTGTGAATGTCCACCTATAAATTTTGGTCTTTCCTTAACCGGGTGAGAGAAATTAAGGTGTATAATGATATATATATATATATATATATATATATATATATATATATATGGGAATATGATATTTCGACCCCCAGCTTGTTGGAAAGGTCAATCTAAAACCAAATACAACCACTAAATGCAGTTCTCACTTAAAGGAGTCCTCACAAAAGCACTACATAAACTTGGGAATTCGACACACGAGCCATCAAGACATATGAGATGTGATCTCAAGCACCACTCCTAAGGAATATATTAAAAATTTGGCATGTAATGATGTTTTGGATGCTAAGCTTTGTGAATCAAGGTAAACCCACCTATAATATACATATGTTATGTGAGTTGCCAACAAATCTCATTTTTCATATGCAATGGAGATGGAATATGTAGAGGGGAAGAATGAAAGGATAGTGAAAGTGAAAAGGTGGGGATGGATATGGATAGAAATAAGAAAATGGGAACTCACAAGGAAGTAGTAACTACTCTAATCATCTAGATATAATGTCATTATTGCTTCCAAACTTGAAATCAAATTAAACTCATCCTTCAAAGGTCTTTTTCCTTGATGGACACCCAAACAATGAAAATAATTCAAAATAATCCCTAAAACTTCAACGCGGACACTTGATAATGAATCTTTATGCATTTATTATATGAAATCCCTGAAACCAAAGGATGCTCTAAGTTAGAAAATATTCATTCCTAGTAGTTATAAGAGGAATTTAGAACTGAAGAAAATGATGCAAAGTGACACCACAAAGCAACATTCCCTTAACATCCAATCAAACAATCAACTACGAAATACATCTTTGTAGTTATTGGACATAATAAAAACAAGGTTTCAAAGGAAAATGAGGATTTATTCATGTTAAATATTTTAACAACAAGAAAAAATAAACATGTATATGGAAGAATGGTCTGTGTAATCATTTGTGACAAGGAGACATCTATTTGTTGGTGAGAAAATTTGTCAAGTGGAAAAATTGGTGGGTATCCACCAACACTCGATACTTTAGGTCCCTCTTCTTAAATGGTGCAGCTCCATTTATTATGCATGCATGAAATTAAAAATGTGGTGGCTTGATGGCCGAGGATCCAACAAGAACACTCTAATGAACCAATAACAAAAGCTTAAAGTTTATTGCAAGAGATAAATTTTCTTAGGAGGTAGGAAAGGGAGTGGGAAAAAGAGAAGGGGGATTAATATTGTAGGTAGAAAATCATATGCCTACAACCATTAATCATAATACTTCAACACACATAGATATAGAAGAAAAATAACTTTTCTATTAACAACAAGACAAGATAAGATTATGAACACAAAGTTTTAGTAATCTTATCATAAAAAAAGGCAAGAAACTCCTTTATTTTTCGTTGATGCTTTGGAAAAATTATACATAGTGAGAAATAGAATAACATAGAGAAGGGAAAAAGAGGAAATAGCTATCTATTTTGTTTCTTCATAAGTAGTAATATCTCATGAGCATAAAAATTTGAAAAACCTTGAGAATGAGGGTGTCATCATAATTTATAGACTAGAGAATGAATCTTCACCTAACCCCCACATGATCTTTCAATTTTCCTCCACAACATGTGACTTTTTGAATCACTAGGGATGAAATTTAGTCCCCTTTTATTAATTAAGAGAGACTTATTAAAATATTGACTATAGTCACATTTAAATGAATAAGACAAATGTCATGATTACTCATAATGAAGAATTAGAAAGGGGGTAGAAGAGGAGAAATAATGAGAGAGGGGAAGAAAGAATAAGTTCTTCTAAAGCATGATTGAAGATGTCTTTGCCTTCGATGAAGATCCGCACTGAAGAAGTTGAAGATGGAAACTTGCCTCTGATGACCCTCTGTGAAATTTTTATACTAATTGGAAAGCTCTGATGAAGTTCACTTTAAACACTTTGTCCTTGCTGGATGATGATCAAAATCTACCGCTTGTATATGATACACAGACACCTTTGATTGCTAAATGAGTGTTTGAAAACATTGTTGATATTTCCTAATGTGAATTCAAGATGACCTATAGATGATGCTCATGATGATCCTCTGTGATCCTTCCATGATCTTAAAAAATATTTCTCCTAGAATGATGTACTTGTTCGTACACACTGAGAAGGTAAGTGATGAGTACTGATGAATACACCATTGACAACAATGAAGAATGCTCATTACACAATATGAAACAACCTATTCAAAACACGAATTACCACCATTTCTTCATGATTGATTATGAATACGAATAGGAAACTAGAACAATTACTAATACAATGAAGCCATGCCAATCATGTCATCCTAAGGACATGGATGACCACAATTAGGAATCAACTCATGTGAATCACAGTTCACCTTTCACTCCTCCGTAAGCATGAATTTATCATTTCCATTCCCATGAGGAGATTTCTAGAGAGATGATCACCACCAAGTATCTTGATGTGAAAGATACAAATTTAAATCTCATGACTGATGATGAAACATGTTTGCACCTAGAATGAGAGTTTACTATATTTATAAAATTTCTCTTTTCCACCCTTTTCACTTTCGATCACCTAGTTTATTCTTTTGGATGTCCTCTGTACACACTTCCTTTGAAGAATGTGCCCCTAATGTGAGAATTTACTAAAAATAGTAAGTTCTCGGGTAGATAATTAATACTTTTAGAAAGTGGATTTCCCACTCTCGATTTTGATGAAATTATATTTTTTGATATGGTTTTTTTATTTCTCATCTCATATTAACTTCATTACAAACCGATCTCTAGAGCGGCGAGAAATAAATTTTTAAAATTTGGTGCAAAGATACAAGGTTTCTTCTATGAAAAAAATCATTTTTGTGCATGTGAAATCCACCACCTAGGTTTTTATGGCCTCTAAAAATGGTGAAAGAAGCAAAAAATTTCACATTAAACTGTGTCCTAGTTTTTTAGATATGAGTTTTTCATTATAGTGGGCAACATAGTCATTTTGGTGCAAATTTGAGCTTGGAATTTGAAATTTTCAATGAAATTTTTTAGTGCTATGATCATGGGAGAATGGTGATATGGATGTAAGGGAAAAAATGACAATTTAGGAATCTTGAAACATTTTGCTAGAGTTACGGGAAGAAATGGAGAAAAGTGGGGGGAGAATGAGAAAATGCCCAAGTGTTTATATTTATAGGATTTCTTACCTTAATGGAAGGGGGCACATTTTTTTCCCAGTCACCTTTGAAAGGTACAATGGGGGTACAAAATTTTACCTTAACCCTAGGTTGACACTTGGCATTCATGCACCGATGGAGGAGGGGTTGGAAAATGAGAAAAAGTGCTAAACGAGAGGTCTGGGGGTCATATGGTGTGTCCATAGGCTCAAAGGAAGGAGGGGTGAAATTTATTTTCCCCATGTCCCCTTGGAAAGGGAAAAAGGGACACCAAAGTGCACATAAGTGCCATGTTGACATGTGGCACTTAGAAAACATTCTAACTGTGAGAGCGTCCTTGAGAGAGAGCTTGCAAATGAAGTTGCTGGAGCTCTTGGAGGTCTTTTTGGGCACTTATTTATATGATTTTGACTTCAAACACCATTTGGAGAAGAATGAGATGGGTCTCAAGGTCGTATTCTTCCTAAAACCCCTTAAAGATGACTTTATTCTTTAGACTCACAAATTATGCCCTTAAAAATGAGCTCCCCGATAAATGCAAAGGGATTTTGAAAAATATGATTATTTCATCTTGTAGAGGATCCTATTAGATTTATAATGAGTGATTTCTCACCTCTTAATTCCTTACAGAGCTTCTGGAATCATTCACCAAAGATCCAGTACCTGTTTTGAGTGCCTTCTCCTCCCGGGGTTGAGACTTGTTCATATGAAAAACCATATGGAAGAAAAGGGGAGGGAAAATTTTATTATCCCCTTGTACCCTATAAAAGGGGTGGAGGGACACCAAAAGTTTGTATTACCTTGGTGATGACAAGTGTTAAGCATGTGTGGCATGGAGCGGGGGGCTATAAAAATTCCAAAAAGTGCATATCGGAGCCTCCTGGGGTCATATGAGGTGTCCATGAGGCCTAAGGTGGGGGGGTGCACTTTTTCTATCCCTATTTTCCCCTTGGAAAGAAAGAGAGGGAATTAGCCACGTGGCACTTTGAAAATTTTGGCTACTGGACGAAGCTTGTACCTTGTAGAAGAATTTTGAAATGACATTTTCGGAGCTCCCAGATGAATTTTTAGGCACTTATTTATATGATTTTGACATTAAATGACATTTTGAGAAAGATGGGAGGGGTATCAAGGTATGATTATGATTGAAAAATTATATCAAAAGGGGATTTTTATGAGGACGACCGATTGTTCTTATAAAGAATGAGTTGTGGAAAGAAAGGTATATTTGTTTTGAAAAATACAAGATACCATTATAGAATTTATAGATGCCTAAATCTAATTGCAATGTAGCAGTAAATGAATAAACAATTAAGTACAAAATAGACCCAAGAAAATAAGCTATTAAATATTTAAACCCTAGTTGTAAAAGAGAGATAAAGAGACTTAGTTGATTCGCGAATAATATTGGATTGTGTTGAAGTGACAAACTGATGAACAAAGAGGGAAAATGGTCACACCGAGCCTCAGAAAATTACAGGAGCATCAGAGTATGTTGGACTAGGGTGCACTATATGGAGGGTCGGGGTCACTTGGGGTGCAGAGAGACCTTCATGGGTGCCTATGTGTCTACTCAGAACTACGAGAAAACTCAACTTTGTTTAGGGTCGAGATGTTTGTTTTCCTTCACTTCTTATCGCTAGTATGTCACACACAAGTCACATATGTCACTAACCTACAATAAAGAAATGACCTGTAAAACCCTCAAAAGCACATCAAATCCCAAAAATAAAATAATGCAAATGAGGGGTAAGACTATCATCAACTGTCAAACAACTAATATTACAAATGAGCATTGCAATACATTTTGGACCCAATGTAGTTCTTTGTGTGTGTGCAGAATCGTGCCTAGGTGGCTCTTTGTGTGTCACACTTGATAGAAAGCAAGTAGCTAGATGTAAGAAATGTAAATAGATGTGTGCATGAAAGAATGAACTTCCCCTCCTATGCATGTATGCATAAGTATCATTCCTTTCCTTATGTGTGGATGCTAGATGGATGCTTGAATGTTCTTGATAATGGCCTTTGAATGCAACCTTAAGTGGTGATAGCTAATGCTTAGTGTTTGGTCCTTTATTATGATCACATAACTTTATATTTATATGATTCCCTTGCTTTAATTTTGTAATCAACCCCGAAAAGGCCGACTACCAAAAAGATAAGATGCCCAAATGGCTAGAAAGGACCCAAAATATGTGAACAAAGTACAAAGAGGTCGAGGGCACCCAGAGGGGACGGGGGTGCCTAGCGTTGGTGTCTTAATTGGGCGCTAGTGTCTAGGATGAGAAATGTCCAAGTATAAAAAGAAAAAATGGTAAATCAAGAGTGCATGATTAAAAATAACAATAGAAAGAAAATAAGGATGGCCAAAGACATGGGTTAATCTATAATTTTCTCACTTAGGAATCATAGGAATAATAGTATGTGATCATGATTAGATAGATACCCAAAGTGTGTGATTTAGTGTCTACATTTACCCCACTTTATGTTGTTGAGTGAAATTTCATAACATAAAGTAGATAGAATATGTGTACCTGATAACCATGTAGATTGATGGCGAAAAATGTTCCAAGAGACAAGGAAAAGCATGGAGTAATAAAAATGTGAAGCGTGGAAACTAAAGAAGAAGAAGTGAAAAAGTGATGATGATGACCCTAGGGTGAGAGCGTATGTGTAGATGTTGTGTGTCTACTTTTTGTTGATGTTGATGTTGGTGTGATATGATGATGTGATTGATGTTGTGTGATGTGATGTGACTACCACTTCCCATAAGGACGGACCTGTAAAAGAGAAGAACAATCAAGTAGTCAAATACACGTGTATATGATCAAAATGAGTAAAAAGTATGTAAAGAAATATGTTAAAATGCAAAAAAAAAACATGTGCACTTGATCTGTGATGAGTGAAAAGTGTAGAAAGGATCCTATAAATGATGTAGAAGAATGATTTTTTTGGGCGATCTCATGCGGTTGTGTTGTGTGTGAGTTTTTGGGCAATCTCACACCAAGACATGGAAGAAGTGTAGGGAGAAAATTCTAGTGTCATCCTCCAACCTTTAACTACTTCCCACAATGTGAATGCCTCTGTAGATGGTGTGTAAAAATTGATCCGTTTCGAACAGTTCTGATCCAACGCAAAAGTAGAAAATGTTTTGTAGTGCATGTATGTCGAGTGATAAGGATTGTTGTTTTGTAAAAGAAAATGTGTGAAGTGTTGTAGACTTTGTTGAATTGATAAATGTTTGTAACTTCCCCCTAGTCATAGGCATCTAAGAAGGGTTAGGGACGCCCATGCACTATTGTTTGGGTCTGGGCACTGGTGTTTTTGTTGTGGCAAGGACCCAAGTCAAGATCTGGGTCTTTGCTAAGACTGATGACTATGTTGTACTAGTACTAAACTATGTTGTGTGATGATTGTGAACTGTTGTTTGGGTGTGACTGATTCACCCAAATGATGCCCCCTCATTTGGGGTGCATGTGATGTCACTTGAGGAGTATGCGGCCCAAAGGAGGACCGACCGATGTGCTAAAATTGTTCCCTGCAGGGGGAGGGTGCATGCTTGGTAGAAACCAAGACACACACAAAAAAAGTGTCTAGGAAAACAAGTGTTAGTACAAGCAAGACAAACACGCATGTAGAAGGAAAAATAGAAGCTAGTAGACAAGCAAACAATGTGTAAGCTAACACACAAGAAGACAATATAAACACACAAGAGGATAAAGTAAACCGCAAAAAGTGGTTTTCAAATATGGGACTACACTCACGATATCACAAAAAAATCAATTCCATAGTGGCCGCAAGAATACAAGAAATCAAAGAACAAGCAAGACATAGGTCAAAGCCTGCAAACAATGGCATACAAATGCAAACAATAGTAAGCATGGAATCAGACAACTAGGGAAGAAAATAGACCTTCAAGGAAAAAAATTCACATGAAGCATGCATTAGCATGTTAGAAAGATAGAAAGTATGTCAAAGCATGTATAATCTAATACAGTAATATGCTATGAAAAATGAAACAATACCACCTGTAGTGTACGAAAAAGTGGATGCCCCCAGGAGCCGTTGTGGGACTGGTAAGAGGTACTGCTCTAAGCATCCATGTTGTGTGTGTGGATCTATAGAATTTGCAGTCACAAATAGAAATTAAGTGAACACGCATGTGTATATGAAAAGATAATGACATACAAAATATTTTTCTAGCATGTGTAAAAAGTGTACATGTAAGCATAAGTAAGCAAGAGTAAATGCGACCAAGATATGCAAGATGTTGTGGATGAGTGTGATGGAATGGAATGCATAGTGAGTGTGATAGGAGCAATGTTCCCCCTGAGTGGATGTGTATGTATGAGAATGAGGTTCATTTATACATGCCCCCTCAATAGTCGAGAATGAACCAGAACAAAAGAGTGCATCATTGGGAAATGGTTTGAATGTGTGCACTAGAAAGATGTGATTGATAAAGTGTAGAGCGTAAAGAGCACGTGAGTGAGTGAATGCATGAGTGTGGTAAGTTCCATTTGAGATGTAGACCCTCAACAGTCAAGTATGGACTATGGAACTAGAGTGCGCCATAGGGTAATGACCACAACTTGTAGAAGTAGATGCTAGAAAGATATGTCGTGAATGCGTAGAGTAGATGTTGCATAGGAAGAGATGAGCGCGTGAAATATGAAGTGTGTAATGTGTAATGTGTATGTAACATGTAGTGTAGTGTAGTGTAGTGTGTGAGGTTCATGTGTATAGGATGCCCTCAATAGTCAAGTGTGAACCATAACACAAGAGTGCATCATCGAGTAATGATGAGACATGGGTGTATCAAAATGTGTAAGATCCATGTGAAAGATGATATGTGAATTGTATAATATATAAGATAACTGATAGTTTTAGGGGGAATATAAGTATGATGTTCCCCCAATTGTGCAATAGTGAGTGTGCTCAAATAATTTCATCTAAGAGGTCATCATTGTCATGGTCAAAACCAAATGGAGAAGCATCTGAGACTTGGTAAGCAATTATATTAGGTTGATCAAGCAAAGAGCCATTGAAGCATAAATTGTACATGCCCATAGGATATTCGTCATCAATGAAAGGTGGTAATGGACATCTATGTGCATACTAACGGGTTTAGGTTTTGTGAGTAGCCGAGAAATGAGTCATTGAAAATGAAAACGTGACCAAAGGCTATGGGGAATGAAATGTCGATATGATCTAGATCTAATGTACTCACCTATATAATCAAGCCAAGATTATTCGAGTGTAAGTGGAGAAGTGTGAGGAGCACATGCAAGAAATATTTTGAGATAGAATATGTGAAGACCATAAGAAGCAGTAATGCAGATAAATTCATGGTAGAGATGAGGATCATGAGGTGGAGGAAAGATGTTGTCTATTGTAAATCCTAGCTGATTCAATCCATCATGTGTGCATATATTATGGGAGAAAGTAGGATCGAAAGGAATGTGCTCCCAATAAATTTCATTCTTGAAAATCATGCATGTAAATGGAGGGCGCACTAATGAAGATTACATATAAGAAAGTGAAGTAGATAAAATGACGTCCAATGTTTGGGCATGCCCCTGATGAAGTACCATAGTATTAGTAGAAGAAGGGGGGCTCGGAAGCAGATGGAACAATGTCTAATGTGCAAATGGTTCCTTCAAGTGGAGGTAAATTATCTTGATAATGTTCAGTTTGTGGATTAGTAGCAGGATGTACAGTAGCAGAAGTAGGAACAAGAAATGTAGTATACGATCAACGGTGCAATATTGGAATGGTGTACAATCAACGGAAATCTCATATTAAAATCCCTCATGCAAGAATCTAACACATTGTTGGACCGTAGAAGACACTGCTTGTATTTGATGAAGCCATGGTCTACTAAGTAAGCAATTATATGAAAGTGGGAGATCAATGACAAAAATGGAACGAGAATAGTCTTTATCCCAAATGTGAACGGTAATGTGACAGAGCCTAAGCATGGGCGTATAGTAGAGTCATATGCTCACACAGAAAGAGATGTCGGGTTAAGATCAATAACCAAAAGGCCTATAACCTGAATGAATGATAGTGGACAAAGATTAAGTTTAGAACCAGTGTTGACTAAAATGCACTTGATGCCTAAGTTGTTGATACATACTTGTATATAGAGAGGAGGATCATTATCATAAACAACAAGATTTTCAGCTATAGCCGATGGAAAGGTAATCTGTTGAGAAATGCATTTACAAATGTTTGATAAACAACATATGGATGAATATTGGCAGGAAAACAAGTAGTATCCAAAAGATTTATGGTTTTAGCGCAGCACTAAGGATGGGAGAGAAATAAATCATGAATAGAAATAACCATGATGAGATAATCTTAAGAAGATAAAAGCAATAAAATTATGAGGACCCTAAGAATGTTTGAAACAAGTCGGGTTCACCAAATGATTAAGCAAATATACAATTTATAGATGCCTAAATCTGATTGCAATGTAGCAGTAAATGAATAAAAAATTAAGTACAAAATAGACCCAAGAAAATAAGTAATTAAATATTAAAACCATAGTTATAAAAGAGAGATTGAGAGACTTAGTTGATTCATGAATAATCTCAGACTGTGCTGAAGTGACGAACTAATGAACAGAGAGGGAAAATTATCGCATCGAGCCAAAAAAAATTGCAGGAGCATAGGAGTATGTTGGACTGGGGCGCCTATATACGGTCGAGGGCACCTTGGGCACCGAGAGACTTTGGGGTGCTGTGACTACTCGAAGAACTATGAAACCAGTTTCACAAGGTCGCGATATGTTTTTTTCCTTTACTTCTTATCACTTGTATGTCATGTCCACCTATGTCACTCTATAACTGCAATAAATAAATGACCTGCAAAACCCTCAAAAGTGCATCAAATCCCAAAAAAAAATAATGCAAATGAGGGGTCAAAATTTCCTCAATTTTCAAATAATTAATCTTATGACTGAGTGTTGCACTATATTTTAGACCCAATGTAGTTCTATATGTGTGTGTGTGTGAATCGTGCCCTAGGTGGCTCTTGTGTGTGTTGACTTGATAGCGAACAAGTAGCTAGATGTAAGAAATGTAAATAGATGTGTGCATGAAATAATGAACTTCCCCTCCTATGCGTGTATGCAAAAGTATATTTCCTTTGCCTTCTTGTGTGTGGATGCTAGATGGATTCTTGAATGCTCTTGATAATGGCCTTTGAATGCAACCTTAGGTGGTGATAGTTAATGCTTAGTGCTTGGTCCCTTATTATGATCACATAACTTTATATTTATATGATCCCCTTGCTTGAATTCCATAATTAATCTCGAAAAGGCTGACTACCAAAAATATAGGATGCCCAAACGGCTAGAAAAGACCCAAAAAATGTGAACCAAAGTATAAAATAGGTCAAGGGTGCCTAGAGGATGGGGCACCTGGGTGGCATCCTGATTGGGTTGGTGTCTAGGATGAGAAATGTCGAAGTATAAAAAAGACTGGCAATCAGAAAGAGTGTCAAAATCACAATAGAATAGAAAAAACAAGAAAATATGGCAAAGACATGGGTTAATTAATACTTTTCTTACTTAGGAATCATATGAATAGTAGTATGTGATCAGGACTAGATAGATACCCAAAGTGCAAGTTCCTTTAGCCTCAAAAACCCACTTTTGGAAAACTTTCTCCTAAACCTCTGTATCTTCCCAAAATATTCCTAAATCAATTGCACAACCATACAAGCTCATGAATACACCTCCCTGATGAATTTGGGACTTTAACTTAGTTTCATAAAATATTTACCTGTTTACAAAAGGATAAAAATAACCATTCCCAAGCCCACAAAAATATTCTCCTTGAAAGGCATTGTTTTGAAGGACTCCTTTGGACTTTTTTCTTATTTTACACACTTGGGTGAGGATGAGACCATGGAAATGGAAATTATACATACGGGGGATAATTGTGGCGAAGAAATGGACCTGACTTAGAGAGGTGTTGGGGAAGGGTTATAATGAAATTTTTGACACTAGGGTAAATTTGTCATGTTTTCAAGTGAATTTTTCCCTTGCAAAAACACGGAAAACATATGAATCTCAATTGGAGACTCATTTTGGATCATAAAAAGTGAGGACATGATGACAAGGAACTTTAGAATATATCGTACTGTTCTATGAGGATCAAATGCTATAACCTCATGCACATCAAAAAGGGGTGCACTTCTAATGGAGATGAGAATGCTTCATGTAATTTGCAAGAGAATGAATCAAAATGAAAATAAAGTATAGAAAAGACAACGAGTGTGTCTGGCATGCTCATAGATCATAAATAAGAGGTACATATAGGAGTGTTGTGTAACTCATGTGCATGACATATGTACACAACCCTATTGACCTATTCAACTATGACCTATTCTCACTAAGTGAGATGACTAACCATATATGGTGGACAATTCATCAAATGATGACGATCAAGTCATATACACCAACACCCCCTTCATTGAAGATGAGATAAGCTGAAAGAGAAATGCCCTTGACAACTAAGAAATATGTGTCAATGGGGCCCGACTACTAATCCTAATAAGGTACCCATGTACAAACAAAACCTTCTTAGAAAAGAGGAAGAGAAGAATGGGTCCCGAGATACTAGGCACGATGAGGAACCCATGTATAATAAGGGTCTAAAGTAATGGTGGACAAAAACCTAAGGGAAAAGATCCACTTACAAGAGAAAAAAACTCCCTAAACAACCTAAAAAATATGTGTCAAATGAGTCCCGGAAACTAAAGGCCTAAAAAATAATCATGTATAAATTACAATCTTTCTAGAAGAAGAGAAGAGAACTAGAAAGCCCAAAAAGATGGGTGGCTACAACAAACCTCACCCCAATAAGAGACCATAAGTGAAGATACTTCACCTCAGTGAAGGGCTTGGTATAAATTTTTGCAACCATATCAAATGTATAACAATACTGCAAGTCAATGATGTCATCATGGATAAACTCCTGAATTAAATGCATATGTATCTCAATGTGCTTCATCCACTGATGCTGAACTAGATTTCAAAATATTGATATGGTGTTCATGTTTTCGTAGTATAATAAATTAGGCCGCCGATAGTGAATACCAAACTCAGTCAAGATACCCTGTAACCAAACAACTTCTGTGGTAGCATTAACTTTTCCTTTATACTCTGCTTCAAGAAGATATTACAATTGCATTCTTCTTCTTGCTATACCAACTATAAGACCTGAACCAAGAGAAAAATTGTAGCCGGAGGTATATTTTCGATTGTAGACACCTATATTCTGCTTTCACAATCTTATTTCCAAACACATGCAAATCACTCTCATTCTTACCATTTCCATTATAAGTAGTTGTTTCCTCTAATTAACTAACATTTATTACCATTTTTGGTCAATTAGCAATGATTTTTTTATTACCTAACCCCTTTCACATTCAAGATGCCACTTTACGACGAATCGTAAGTCAAAATCCTCTTCAAAACATGCAATTAGCGTTTAGTAGCTAATTAAGCCTATTTTTCTCATGTTTTGATCAATATACCCTACTATTGGCTCAAACCCCTATCCAACCACTCAAAATCACCCCACTTCTCTCCAAAAGTCTCAAATAAGCTTCAAAGGCTTATCCTAGCCTCCTAATGACTCTAAATGGTTGATTAAGGCTCCTCACATCCTAATTAGTTGATATTGACCCAACAAATTTACAGGCCATGGTAGCGTAAATCACTCCTACAAAACACATAACCTTTAGTCTGACAGAAGCCTTAACTAAAAATCCCTCCCATAACCTGCCCTTACATATTGAGGTAATAATCAAGTGTAAGAAGGTCAAGAGAGTGCTTGTGAATGGTGGATCGGGTCTCAACATTTGTACTCTTAAAATAGTTCATCAATCAAGTTGCATAGAAGCTGATTTGGAGACAACGTTCATCACCATAAAGGCATATGATAATGAAGAAAGACAATCAATTAAAATGATTACTTTCTCATTGTAAGTCATCCCATAACCCATGATACAAAGTTCCATGTCTTGGACCTGGAGCTCCCTTACAACATATTTCTCGGTCGCCCATGTATTCATTCCATGCAGGCCGTGTTATCAATGTATCATCGGTGTTTTAAAGTTGCAACATGAAGGAAATACACTTACTATATAAGGGGATCCCTAACCATTTTCTCATTACAGAGCATTGTCGGGTTATTTTCCCACCATCTATGAGTGTCCCTCTATGGAGATTGTTTTCATGTTCAGTCACATGCCCTCACTTCATGAGTGGATCCGAACACCCTGAATCCCAATGACAATAATGTGTCTACATTGGAATCTCCTTTTACTAAGTGGGAAATGAAAGTCATGGGCAATGGTTGTGGAGAGTATAATATTTAGAAATCCCTTATGGTTCAAAACATTCCACTATCAGCCCAAGCACATGGTAGACCATGCTATAAATTCCAAAGATCAAGGGAGAACTGCCCTTTTGACAATTTCACTTTAGGTGGCTTGCTAGAAGATGAAATAATCCTCAATGATATTATATTTCATCCTCAAGATGATGAAATGGATTTATGTTACAAGTCATCTAGGTATGTTATTCCTAACATAATCATGCTTACTATGAGATATCAAGGATGTGGTTGCGGCTTCCAAGAACAAGGTCTATTAGAATTTATTTCAATACCTTGTCGTATAATGGGTAAATCAGGTATTGGCATCCATTTGTATGAGTCTCACCCTTCAGATAATGAGTATGTTTCTTCTAAGAGTGAGGATAGTTTTTCTGAAAATGAAAGCAAAATAGATTCTTGGTGTAGTATTTACGAAGACCTTACCTCGATGAACCTATTCTCTAACAAGGCTATCCTTTCCATAACCCCTATTAAACCCATCATATCCCCTATAAATTATACATTAAACCTCATCTACCCATCACTCATGAATTGGGATCAACAACAACACATACCTATTGACATGTTTTAGAACGATGATGCTATTGGTGAATTCCTAGGCATCAGAGATAACATTTTGAGAAACGATCACAAGAAAGGCTTCTTCATTCAGCTCAACACATGTGCATACTTTGGAGAGGAGGTAGAATTGTGTGGACACCTAAGTAAAAAAGTGATCAAGGGAAATATTCCTACAAAAATCCTTGCAGAAAGAAAAAGGGGAAGTCCTATAGTGAAAACCTCTTTGAGGCACTTTTGGAAAAACAAAACAACAACCTATGGAGGCACTTGTGGAAAAACAAAGAGAACAATATCTCCTATGGAAAAGATAATGTACCCATATAAAAATGAGAGTGTCCACTGAACCACCTTTGTTAGATGAGGATCTTAATCTCTCTCCACGATCCTACACACATAGAGAATATTTAGAGTATGACAAATATCTTCCTTGGTCTTACGCAAACATGTCGGGACTTGATATGGAATTAGTGGTGCACAATCTTGTTGTGAACCCAAATGTAAGCCCATCAAATAAAACCTCCAAAGATGCATCTTTGCGTCGTTCATTGTTGTAAAGGAAAAGCTAGAAATTTTATTAGAAGTGGGCTTCATCAAGCCTATCGACTACTCGAGTGGATTTCTAATGTGGTACGCGTTCAAAAAAACACCGATCGGTATTAGAGTGTGTAACGATTTCAAAGATATTAACAAAGCTTGTTCCAAAGACAACTTTCCTCTTCCTAACATTGACATGATCATCAATTCTATTGATCTCAAGTTATGAGATGGTAACACTCATGGATGGCTTCTCGAGGTTATAATCGGATAAATATTGTGGAGGAAGATCAACACAAGATAAATTTCACAACCCCATGGGGGACATTATGCTTCCAAGTCTTGCCCTTCGTCCTTAAGAATGCATGCACTACATATCAATGGGTGATGGTTGTAATCTTTCACGACATGATAAGTGACATCATGTAATATTACGTAGATGATATATTAGAAAAGTTGAGAACTCGGGAAGAGCACTCGGAGATTCTACAACACATCTTTTAGCGATTAAGAGAATACAAGGTCGACCTTAACCCAAGAAATGTGTATTTGGTGTGTAATCTGAGAAATTACTAAGATTCATTGTGTGAAGGAGAGGAATAAAAGTATAACCCGCAAAGGTTAATGATATCAAAAAAATTCCTCCTCCTGAAAATATTAGACAACTGCGTAGCTTACAAGGGAAAATTCAAGCCATCAGAAGGTTTATTTCACAGCTAGTAGACAAGCATCATACATTCATGCATCTTCTTAACAAAGATGTTAATTTAACTTGGGGCCAAAAAAAAGCAATCATTTTGTCTACTAAAAGAATACTTAGCTAAACCCCCTATTCTCATACCACCCATGATAGGAGAACCCTTTTTTCTTTACATTTATCCTACACATTTTGCAATTAGGGCACTATTGGCCCAGTATGATAAAGAGCAGAGAGAAAAAAATGTATACTACTTGAGCAGAACATTGATAACATGAGCTTAATTATTCCACGATCAAAAATGCTTTCCTAGCCATAGTGTTTGGTTTCTAGAAGCTATGCCACTATTTTCTCAACAATAATGTCAAGCTTATTTCAAAGGGCGATCCTTTAAAATAATTACTATAAAAACCCACCCTAACTAGAAAGATGGCTAATTGGATCATCTTATTAAGTGAGTTCGACATTGAGTATGTACATAAAAAGTCAGTGAAAGGACAAGTCTTAGTAGATCAGCTAGCAAAAGCTCCACTACTAGGTACCAAACCTTTGAGTCTAGAACTACCAGATGCATCTATCATGTACCTTGAGGAATCTATCGTTTGGAAACTATACTTTGATGGATCTTTTACCTTTCATGGTTCAAGTTCGAGAGTTGTGTTAATCACTCCTACGGGAGACTTGATTCCCCAAGAGTTTTGGATTGGGTTCCCATGCACGAATAATATAGTGGAGTATGAAGCTCTCATCATAGGGATAAAGCTAGCCATCAAGTGGGATATCAATGAGTCAATTGCATTGGTGATTCAATGCTCATTATAAAACAAGTCATGTATGAATACAAGGTAAAAGACGAGAAACTTCTTCCATACAAAAGGATGGTTGATTCTTTGAAGGATTTCTTCAAGCATATAATATTTGAGAAAATACCAAGAGCCCATAACAGAGCAACTGATGTTATGGATATAGTAGGATCCATGTTGAGTATTCGCTAGGGAATAATGATATGCCATTCTTCATATAAAATCTAAGAATGCCATCATATGAAATACCAGATTCTTGTTTGGTGTGTGATGTTGTTGGTCCCTTTTCCCCATGGTATGTTGAAATATTTAATTACCTCCATGATGGAACCTTTCCCACTAACATTTCCCATGCTTGAAAAATGCACCCTCATCCAACGTATAGCCCGCTATACCCTACTTGGGGCACCCTCTTCCATCGAGGCTATGATGGGAATCTATTGCGATGTTTAAGTTAGGAAAAATCTATCCAAGCAATCAAGGAGGTGCACAAAGGCATCTATGGAGCTCATACTAATGGGATTGTCCTTGTAAGAAAATACTCAAAGTAAGGCTACTATTGGCCTACCATGGAGCATGATTATTGTAACCATGTGAAGAAATGCATGGATTGTCAAAAGTACAAAACTTGATACATGCGCCGATGCAATCCTTGCATCCTATCACAACCCCTTGGTCGTTCTCAAAGTGGGGTCTCAATCTAATAGGAAAACTTAACCATGTCTCTTCATATGGTCATAAATTCATCATTACTACAACTGAATACTTTATGAAATGGGTAGAGGTTGTTCCTCTCACCTATGTTGAAGGTTCCCAAATCTCTAAATTTATCATGAACCATATCATCTGTCGATATGGTATCCCTTCTGCTATTATCATTGATAATGGTAAGCCATTTAAAAATAAAACTATGAAAGCACTCTGTAAACACTTTCAAATCTCCCTTAAGTTCTCACCCCTATTACCCTCAAGGTAATGGGAAAGCCGAAGATTCCAATAAAACCCTCATTCACATTATGGAGAAGATGGTGAACAAGATAGGCCGTGACTGATGGCATCTACAAATTCACCCTACCCTCTGGGAATTCAAAAATCTATATCCATACCCCTACATGTGCCACTCCATACTCCTTAGTATTTGGCATGGAAGTCATACTACCTTTAGAGATCAAGATCCCTTCTTTGCGCATTGAGCTAAGGGACTACTGAATGAAGAGGAGGACTACAGAGTAGCTCGACTGAAGAGTTAGAGCTATTAGATGAGAAAATAATTCACACTCTCAATCACCTTAAAGTGTATCAGATCGAGTGTGGAAAGAAGCTACAATAAAAGAGTCATACCTCATCAATTTGAGGTAGGGGACTTGGTGTTAAAAGAGAATCAAAAGAACACCAATAAGGACCATGAAAAAAGAAAGGGAAATTTGAACCCAATTGGCTAGGACCATATGTTGTGGTTACCAAGTTCGGTTCAGGTGCCTATAAGCTTTCCCATTCAGATGGCCAAGAGCTTTAAGAACCCATGAACACAATGCATCTTAAGCATTTCTATGCTTAAGTATGGGGTCTCTAAAATATCAAAAAAAAAAAAAAGTATAAAAATAAAAAAAAAAAAGAGAAATAAACAGGTGTGTCCAATAGTGAAAACCACACAATGGTGGCACTTTGGACAAGTCCTTTGGTGAAAACTGGTTTTGGTGCCATTGGAGGGTCCATTGTTCACAAGCATTTTAGGTTTAGGAGTATGACAACTTTTTCCTAAGGCAGTATTTTTCCTTCTTCTGATTCCCTTGTGAGCCTACTCCTCTTTGCCTTGATCCGGATGATCTAACCTTTTTTGAATGTAGATAATTTAACTTTGAATGAACCCATCTCATGTTGGGGGAAACTTCACAACATCACTTCTTGGAATATAACACGTGGCATTCTTCCCTTGTACATCCCATCTAATGTTGGGGGCATCCACTGTTTCTTCATTTCCTTGCACGTTTGCTTTGGAAAACTATTTAGAAAACATCAAAAACATTCGTATAACTTTTGAAAACCCCAAAACATACATATATGTTCCTTGGAAAAATCAAAACATTCAAATATGTTTCATAGAAAACTCCAAAACAATAGAAAATTGTCTTAGAGATAATACCCAAAAACAACAAAAAATCCCAAAATTATCCCACAAAAACAAAGTAGTAGTTTTCTTACTTTTAGTTGTTGGTTTGTATGGTTTTTAGTTGCATTGCTTTTTTGTATTGTGTACTTTAAGTTGGATTCACTTGCTTACTTAGATTGAATGTTATTTTAATTTGTGGTGCATTGCATTGAGTTCATTTTATCTTGCATACTTGTAGATAAATGTGTTGCTTTGATTAGGTTTGTTTAACTTGTGCTTGTTATTTTTACTTGTACATTTTTGTTATCATTTCATCATCATATCACATAAACCATCACATCTATACATCATATATCAATAAATGCTAAGTCTACATCACACATGTATGCTAAAGCTAATCATCAAGTACTTGTATCATCAATGGGGCAAGAGGGGTTGCACATGATCACAAATCTATCCCCCACACCAATATCAAAAATAAAAACATGTTTTACTCAAAGTATCTCATCAACATGCAATATGACATCAATTAAGGCTATCTCATAATCTAAAAAACATGTGATACAAACATAAAACATACAGATTAAACATGATATCTCATAAACAACATGTGGTACATCAGTAATCCATCTATCATCATACATCATCAAAAATATAAATGTTTGTACAAAACAATGTGTCTCAAAAGTACATCTGATATAATGAGCCATCATGGGCATCTATACAAAAATGTTCCTTCATCACGAGGCATAATAAAAAAACATATATAACATATATGTACAAAAATGTGCCTTCATCACAATGATAAAAAAATAATATATACATCCATATTCATATCGAGGCGATACACCAAAAAAATACATCTAGTACATCAATAAGAGAGTCAACCACGACTCTCACCCTCTCTGGGAATTCCTGGTCTAGGTCCACCACTAGGCGGGGCATCGAGGTGTTGGATGTAGAAGGTGTTACACCATGTGATGTGTGTTACCCATGTTGCTTTAAGCCTATTGTCCTATGTCTTGAAGGACCCTATAGATCATTGATCATGCCGATCATGATGGCCTATGGGATCTAGATCATGACATGCTATCTTCTCTATATCTATCGACTATACTCAGAACTCTCTTCTCGGTCGGGATACCATGCATAGTATATACATCCTATAATATGTGGCCTCACCTGCTATAGTAGCATTGTTCCCAATCATCAGTTATACTCTAGGATGTTGCCGTTTTGCTACTAATGACACATCACACTCTCTCTCTCACTCACTCTAGCTAGCTATCCGTAAACTGGGTTTTGTCTCTACCCTCTCTATCTGATCCCCTCTCTGTTATAGCCCGATCCTCCTCTCTCGTGCATAATTATAGACTATCTGTGATCACTTGATCTCTCACTCTATCATGGCCTATAATCTCTCTGTCTTGGCCTAATCTCACTCTATCATGAGATGATCCCCATCTATGATAGTTTGGTCTCTCTCTCTTAATGGCCTCCCCCTCTCGGGCCACCATTTGGAAGTATAAGGTTATCACTACTTAATGTAATTGTTTGTAAGGAAGCCACCTACCCACCAACCTATATCATCCTGAATATCCTCCTCCATCTCCTCACCACCTCCACCATCTCCTCCACCTCCTGGTGGACTATGTCATGGACTCACATGAGGGGGTGATGGGGTGCTGCAATGGTGCCCGTAATGGAACCTGAAGGGGCATCCATGGTGCCAACACTTGTGGCTGCACCACTACCTATTGTTGTACTTGTACTAAGACTCTTGTTGTACTAGCACTTTTGCACACTGGTACCCCTATATGTGGTCCTCCTTGTGGATCTACCTATACTTGAGCTTGTGCCTATGCATGTGCCCTAGGATCTGGGCCTACCCCATGTGTTGCTGCATCCAATACCTCTTGTGGTATAGTCAATCTACATGGCAACATTGTCACATACCATACCACGTTGTATAATCTGGGGTCATCCCTGGATCCACTATTGTGCCCATTGTACCCAAGGCTATGGAACCACCTATAAAAATCTAGTGCACGCTTGCTCACCCAACTTGATCTAAGGCCCCATGTGGAAGACCTCTCTGAATCTACATGCATATACCACATCTCATCACCAGGAATCCCTGGATGAGACCAAACTAACACTGGACCTTGTCCACTCTGTACCACTCCAAGATGTAGCTCTTCTGCTCCCAAGAATGAAATGATCCATGACAGTAGTGCTCAACTCAACAACATCCTGAGGCCACTGGTACAACCTGTAGGGCCACCATGTGATCATGTGAGGTTGTACCTCATCAAACTCTCTCCTGTAGTAATTTGTGTCTCCCCTATGGCTGCAAATATCATCCCCATCTGAACCCATCTCATGATAGATGGCTCTCCAAGAACTCGAGCTCTCAATGCTCTAAAGGATGTCCAATCACAATATGATCCCAATCCCATATCTGTAATAAAGTGGTAGGACCCATGACCTCTATCCATGATAAGGCTATCAGGTGTAAATCCACATATAAATGAGCCAATATACACTGACCCCCATTAGTAAACCTCTCCCTATAGAAGGTCATGAATCACTCCAATAAGGCCTAGAGGAATCAGACACTAGTCTTGTCAGGAAATAATATGCCACTAAAAAGAGCTAATAAAATACAGTACCCATCCCAGCCATTGATCAGCCATACACCTCCTAATAAAGATTGTCATACCCCAATGGGGGGTATGTCTACACACTCCAAATAACTCATTATCCATCATTTTGAATGTGGTCTTGACGACCATCATATGTGATCAAGCAACCATGGATAGGAACTCGTAAGATCCACCATACATCCTCCAATGTAATACTCATCTCACTAGTAGGTAGTCAAAGGTCTACTCTCACTCCACCACCTCTCTCAGCTAAGGCCATGAGCAGTCGTGATCTAAGGTAATCCATGGCATGTGGGCCACATAAGATAAACCAGTCACCTCCAGGGTGATCTCCAAGAAAATATGGTCACGTTGGCTAAATGTTGCCTCATAGGCCCGAAGTCACCCCTGCCACTCCCGTGACTCTAACACGTCCAAATCCCTACGCGGAACCAATCAGGTCATTTATTATGATCTTATTCTTCTATTATATCATCTAATTTTCTATTCTATCATCACATTCTTCTATTTTCTATTTATAATTCATCTATTTTTACCATTCTGGGGTTTCCAAAAACCTTCTTTTTCTTCTAAAGGCAATTTTAAAGTGCCTTTTGTGCATAGGCACACCCTTGAGTGCACCAGTGCACCCCTAGTGCATAGGCACACCCATTGCACCAACACACTCTTCATTGCACCAGCACACTCCTCAATGTGCATAGGCGCATTCTCCTTTCTCCTCAAAACCCTCGGTGCGTAGGCACACTCTTCTTTGCATAGGCATGTGCCCCCACTGCCTAGAGAAATTTTGCATAGGAACATACACTTGTGCACCAACACATGCATGCCCATGCTCCACTGGAAAAACCAAAAAAGGAAAAAAAAAGAGAACATTTGCATAAGTGCATGCCTTTGTGCACCAGCACAAATGTGCCCACACAAACCTTGAAAAATGGTGCATAGGCACACCTTTTGCACCAACATTACAACATATACGCGCCCCCAAAAACAAAAAAAAAAAAAAATGAAAAAAAAATGCAATGTGTATAGCACACCATTTGTACACCAATGCATATGTGCCCATGTAAGTGCCAACATAGGCACACCCCCCCATTTTACCCTATTTTAACCCTAAAAATATTTTAACCAAAAATTAAATGCTTTAAAAAAGGGGTAAAAAGGGGAGCTTTGTGTACATGTGGTCCATCCACTGGGAGCCTCATGTAGTCTCTCACACTGATCCACATGGTGTCTCCGGTTCTGCACCCTCGCATTTCCTCCATAGGTCAGAGCTCAAATCAACAGTAAAATGGTAAGTGAATGTGGTAAATGAATTGGCCGCGATGGCTTATATACCCATTTTTACTCCCGTGACGTGTTTCTCACCCCGAGGTGCCCTGGAGCCATCGTGGTTCTTCTACATTCTTCTACAAATTTCAATGATGATTATTTTAAATAAATAATTATTTTTGCACCCGTTTTTACTACGTTGGGGCATGTTTTGCTTCCTAGAACCTTTTTTTCTACTACATGGGGCATATTTTTTCCTTACGGTGACTTTTAACGAGGTCTCATGACTTCATTATTTCTTCTATAATATTTTCTTCCTAAAAATTCAAAATTTAAAACAATATAAAAAATTTCAAAACCCAAAAAAATTGGTAAAATCATTAAAAATCCAAAAATGTAAAAATTTAAAATTTTTTCAAAAATTGTAAACAACATGCATACAGTTGAAGCTTGTATCAAATTCATTGTCCTCGAACATCAAATTTTTCCTACAAAAACATATTTCTAAGGTTCTTTCTTGTTCTGGTCTCAAACGACTTGCGGATCATCGTGATCTACCTCCATTAACAAAAGCTAGGTTGCTTACTATGTCGGTACTCCCATGCAACAATGAGTTTCCGTGAGAAGACTGTGTCATAGTGCATGAAATATTTTCCATGGGACTACTTATGTCCTCTGTTATTCCCCTCACATGTATCCTTGTTTGGGGCACCATTTTTAACCCTTGTCATTACAACACAACATTTGGGAACTGTAACTTGATAACAAAAACATTGGTGCAACTGTCTTGAATGTTGTTTGTTTGAGTATGTGTGATTGTACTTGATTTCTCTATTAGGTTAGTTGGTTTAATTTCTCGTATTGCATTGCATTATGTATGTTGCATTGAGTTAAGCATCATTTTACTTTCTCGTATTGCATTGCATTATGTATGTTGCATGGAGTTACATAACAATGAACAAATGTTAGTAATTTAGCTTTTCATGTTATCTTACACTTTTGTTTATTTCAATAAAGGCCGATGATGTAGATCTAGGGGAAAAATGATACAACAAATTTTTTATTGAAAGGTTGGATGCAAAGATTGGGCTTGTCCTATATTCTCCATTATCATTTCTTATCTCCATTATCATTTATTATCACTACTAATTTTTCTTCCAAATCACCTAGGGCAAATAAACAACCATGTTTATCCCTATCCTTATTCTTCTAAATAACCAAGGTTTTGTGCACCCCATTTCTATCCTATTTCTTCTATCCATTTCGATCATATTTTCGATCGTTAATTGACTTCTTCTATCACCCCATCGACACTCGAGGGGGCATCCTTCATCCTACTAATTTTTCTTCAAAAATTTACTTTTTATGTTTGTCTACTATATTTGAAGTGAAGTCACTTACTTCACCTCAAACAGGGCAAATGTAGACACCTAAATTCCACTTTTGCAATCTTATTTCCAAACACACAAATCACTCTCATTCTTACCAATTTCCATTATAATTAGTGATTTCCACTAATTAACTAATGTTTCTTACCACTTTGGTCAATTAACAACACTTTTTGATTACCAAACCTCTTTCACATTCAGGATGCCACTTTACGATGAATCATAAGTCAAAATCCTCTTTAAAACAAACAATTAGTGATTATTAGCTAATTAAGCCTATTTTGCCCTTGTTTTGATCAATATACCTACTATTGGCTCAAACCCCTCTTCCAACCACTCAAAATCACCCCACTTCTCTCCAAAATCTCAGCAAGCTTCAAAATCTTATCCTAGCCTCCTAATTGACCCTAAGCGGTTGATTAAGGCTCCTCATATCTTAATCACTTGTTAATTCACTAATTGTGATTAACAAAGCTTAATCATGATTAGCAATTCTAATCTAATTTGGGATTTTAGTCCCACATGCACCAAAATACAATTTTTCCCAAATGGAAAACTATAAAAAGGACTAAGTATCACCTCATACCTTAATACTTTACACCATGCTTTGATTTGCATCTCATATAATAAATATGATTTATAGCCAAGTTGAATCCTTGCCTAAAACCTTCAACAAGGTTAGTAGATGGATATCTAAAGTGACTTTGTAAGTCATTTGGAGAGGCCATTTCACCTTGTTTGGAGTAGAAACCATACCCATTTGATTTCCCTCTTAGGTCTATTTAGGTCTATGCTAGGCAATTAAACATATTAGTAGGCATGATTAATTAGATTTTGAATTGTATTCATGTTAGTTAAGCATTCCATTATTAGTGTTGCATTCCTATACCTAGAGACTTGATGAGGTGGAAATGGTGTTAGTTAGTCATTTTGAAAGTTTAGGGTGCTTTCATTCATGTTGGGACACTAAACCACCTAGTGTGAGAGCAAGAAAATCAAGGGAGTATTTAGGCTGTGAAATCAGAATACTGAGTTAGATTGTGAAATATTAATTCCAATAAATTAATGAAGCAATCCTAAGTCAGACATATAATTTTTTTTGGATAAGGCAATATTCACATAATTGATGATGGAGGAAGAACTTTATGTGATCAACAAGTCATCAAAATACGGAACAAGGATGAGTATGGAGTCATGTTGCTGCGGAATATCAACATTTGGGTCGAGTGACACCAAGTGAACCTTGATATAAGTAAAAAGGAGTCAAACTTGACATACCAATCCCGAGGGGCTTGTTTAAGACCATATAGAGACTTCTTTAACTTACAAACAAGGGAGGGATCATGGAAATAACCCAGAGGTTATTTCATGTAGATATCTCCCTCTAGCTCCCCATGAAGGAAGGAAATCTTAACGTCCATTTGATGGAATTCCCATCTATTTTCCATAGAGATTTTTAGGTTCAATCTAATATAAGTCATCTTCCAATCGGAGAAAAGGTTTCTGAGTAATCAACCCCAACTACCTAGGAGAAACCCTTAGCTACTAGTCACACTTTAAACTTATCGACGTTTTAATCTTCACCATAATTTGTTCAAAACACCCACTTACACCAAATGATTTTTCTTCCTTTTAGAAGAGGTGTGAGATCTCAAGTATCATTCTTTATGAGTGAGGAATATTCCTCATCCATGGAAGAATCCCATTCAGAAATACCAAAACCTCCCGAAAGATTAAGGGTCAAAAGTAGAGGTAAATAAGGAGTGAGGTCCAATGAGTTTTGAATGATTCTACCTCATGTCTAAAGGATCTATCATCCACTCTCCAACACCCTACAAATTTTTCCTAGCCCAATGAGGACTGGCATGATTAGGCTCAAAGTCGAAGATTCTTTACTAAATTGAGAAGGAAAAAGGTTCCAATCAACGCTACCATCAGAATCGGAAGATTTTGAAGAATGAGGGTCGAGAGGCACAGGAGGATCACGAGGAGGAATGTGATTAATGACATCATCATCAGAAGAGTCATATTTAGGATCAAAAAGCATAAGAACCTAAGAAGGTAGAGAAGTATAAGTTGAAGAAGACTCGTCAAATTTCACACTTCTCTTCATATAAAGTTCATGACTAGTAGGATTCAACAATATATATCCCTTAATTCCGTTAGGATACCCTACAAAGAAATAATGTTTGGATTGTGGTTCTATAGCCTTATGTTTATTCTTGGGAATCCGAGCCATAGTGTTAGATCTGAAGACTCAAAAGTGCTCCACATCGGGCTTGCATCCAAACCAGGATTTAAAGGGTGTCGTCCCTCTTATTGCCTTGTGTTGATGATGATTCTAAATGTAACAAGAACAATTCACTGCTTTGGCCCAATACTATGGAGGAAGGGACTTTGAGTGAACCATACAAGTGGTCATTTACTTAAGCATTTGGTTCTTTCTTTCCACAAATCCATTTTGTGAAGGGTTGTAAGAAACTCGTATGCTAAAACGAAATCCCATCATAAGTATAGAAATCCTCGAACCTATTTCTCACATACTCACCTCCATTTTCAGTTTGGAGAACCTTAATAGACCATTTTTCTTGTTTCTTAAAAAGAGTCTTAAAGTCCTAAAAGTGTTCAAAGACTTCAAACTTAACCTTAAGAAAATACACCCAAGTATAACGTGAAAAGTCATGAATGAAGGTAAATATATAAAAAGCTCTAATAAATGAAGGATATGGAAACGGGCCAAATATGTGATTATGAACAAGATCTAAAATATCGAGTTTATCTTTAGGATTTTCCTTCATCAAAACTCTTTTTAGGGTGCTTCCTAAGGGTACAACCCTCACAAAGACCCTTAGAAAATTTGATGTGGGGTAACCCATTGACCATTTCATTTTGGCTCAATTTTTCAAGATAAAAAAATTTTAGATGCTTGAAACACTCATACCATATCTTACTAACCTCATCTACATGAGTGAGTAAGGCAATGGGAACCAGATGAGAAGTAAAGTGGGAAAAGGTATACAATGATGAATGGTGATCTACCTTTCCCTCAGCCACTTGTAGTGTCATTGTGAAGCTCACAAATAATCACCGAGTTAGTACCAAATTCCACTAAAATTCCTTCACCAAGGTGAGTGATTTGGTAAACCGAAAGGATATTGGTAGAGAGATTAGGAGCAATCAACACTTTGTTAAATTTTCTCTCATCCATCTCTACTTATCCACTACTAGAAACCGACACTGTCATGTCATCACCCAACGTTATTTGGGACAAGTCATATGGTTCGATGTTAGAGAACTCAACATGCGAAAGAAGCCATGTGGTATGAGGCACCAAAATTTGTAATACACATCAATAAAGGAGAAAATCGAGTTCTGAGGTCCTTTCCTTTCTTCTTATCAGATTTAGACTCTCTTACAGTGGAAGAATTAACTTTGGGAACATTTTTTTAATAGACTCAAGAACACCTATATGATTTTTATCAAGTAAATGAGTACGGTGATCTATCTGTTTTCTCATACATTGATGTTCTTTATGACCAATTTTCTTGTAATAGGAACACTTACACTTTTCTTTCTTCACTTTTGGCTTAGAAGTCGAAGCATTTGTGTTATGTTTCACTTTGGCTTGGTTGGTCTTGGTTTCCTTCTTGGGTTGGTACTTTTTCTCTTTCTTCTTTTCATTCTTATTTCCCTTACTTGTACTTGCTACTAGGGCATGTTACTTGGACTTTAGATACCCAATTTGAATGATTTTATCATGTTCTTGAATGATTTGGGATGACAAACTGTCAAATGAGGGTGTATTGCAAGCACTACCCAAAGCAGATTTTGTGACATTAAATGTTGACACAAAGACGTAGTATTCGAGACCTAACTTAGAGAGAATTGACAAGATCAAATGGGAATATTTCTTCTCCACTTTACATTCCTTTAACAACAATATAGTGTGGAAAAACTTTGAAAATAATTCTTGTAGGTTTTCAAATTCACTAGGATTTAATCCTAGTAGTTTGTTTTCCAACTCATGTGCTCTCATGTCATCTTGTTGTCCAAACATACTGTATAACATATTCCATGTAGAATTGGGTGTTTTGGATGACTCAATGTGGAAGAATAAGTCAGGAGAAACATACATACAAAGTAGACCTATGACTTCGTCACTTTATCTCAACAACTTACATTTTTCAGGCTCATCGTCAGGTTCAGTCTCAGCTCCCATGGTGATGTGAAATAACCATTTACCCCTTATTTTCATTACCATTTTTAATCTCTATTCAAAAAAATGAATAGCGTAAGAAAAAGAATTGAAAGTGCATCCATAACGAAGAGAGAGAAAGAAGGAATGGAAAAAAAATAACAACACAACCACCCAAAACAATATTATAATCCCCCTGCTTTCGACACTTTATAATTTAGTGCATTGGATACAATCTGGTGTGAATGTGCGTTGTGAAATAGTTGGTCACTCACCTTGAAATCAATGTAATAATGCGCAAGAGAGGAGACCACAATCAAGTTTCGTTGATTGTAGAAAATCAACACCGTAAACAAGCACAAAAAGCTAAAAAAAAGAGAGAAGGGGTGAAATCAAGTCTGTTGTGAGAAAAAGTGTCTCACATCGCAACAAAAACCCCCTTGTTACAATAATGTGGCGGACGTGCTCACTAGTTTGTAAACAATAATAAGGGTGATTAAAATGCAAAAATGGGTTTAAGATTTAGTCCCGGGGAGCTCTAGGGCGTCGAAAACACTCCCGAGAGTTAAAAAAATGCTAGAAGGTGAGATACAGACTCCAACAAATTATTATAGAAAAAAATCCAATAGCACTAAAAATCAACCTTTTGAAATGTCCTTTTCGTCTCTATATTTAGCTATGCCTCCAATTTTCACCACAACTTGATAGTTCTAGCTTTGTAAAACCCCTAAAACTTCGCACATGCAAAACCGAAAAACTGGCAAAAACTTTAAGAAACCAGATTTTCAAACCTATTAACAAGATTCTAAATAAAATCATATGAAAACTTACGCGAAAAGTGATAAAACAAAAAATGATGTAATCAGTAACTAGATTCAAGTGAGTCCACGTTTATCGAACATCTTCTCTAATACCATATCATATTATTCTGTTAGGATAACATTTTGGAACCTTGTGCCCATTGAAGAGGGTTTTACTTCCAATGGAGATGAGAACGCTTCACATAATAGCACAAATCAAAAGGAAAATAAAGTACAGAAAAGACAACAATTTGTTTGACATGCTCATAGATCATAAATAAGAGGTACCTATAGGAGTGTTATGTAACTCATGTGCATGACATGTGTACATAACCCTATTAACCTATTCGCACTAAGTGATATGACTAACCGTCTATGGTGGATAAGTCGTCGAATGACGACAATCAAGTCATATACACCAAAAGAATCTCATTTTACAAATTGGACCAGTTCCTTATCCATTGGGTTTCACATAGTCATTAAAATAAATAAATAGCTTGAAAGGATTACACACACACACAAAATGAAACACACAACACACGAAAGGAAAGAACACAAAAAAAACAGGAAAAGAAAATACACACCTAAATGTCTTATGGTACAATACGGGGAGAGCCACTTTCACCGAAGCACTTTTCATTTTCATAGGTTACTGTACGATGGAAAAGTGACATGCGAGCATGGGAATCTAAAAGTAACTCTTCCTCATACCCGACCTCCCGAGGTCATGCCGAGACAACCGGTGAATGTGGAATATGTGTGGATACAGACAAACTAGTTGGGCAATCTTATATCCTCAACACGCAATAATGGAATCTACGAATCTAAGGCGTAGAAGGCCCTCCTAACCTAAATTGGTGTAATGGATCGCTCGGATATAATAGTTGTTTGGAGGCTCTAATCGATGTCGAGCTCTCACCGAGATCCTATTTATTGGGCCGTTGGATACGTGGGAAGTGACACAGGGTGCTTCGTGTATATTTCTAGACAAGCTTATGAAAATGGTGATGAGAGGTGTAGTAGATCCTCCGGAATTTTATGGACGATTCTCTAGTCTAGTCCAAAATTCCTAGCTTTGATTAGCTCTTGTGTTTAATACGGAGAATTGTTTAATGATGTCTGGTGGAAGTGGTGAGGACCTAAATACTAGTGTTCGTAAACCAACATCAATGTTTGATTGATCAATAGGCTCGTTGGGTTATGGGACCTGTGGATCACAACCGTAAGTTTGTGGTTGTGGCAGACCTCCTATGGTCATATGAAGAGTTAATCTCTCCTTCCGACTATCCAATAATCATACACCTTTTCAGCCTGTATGTTTAGAACTAGGAGTTGTGTAATTTTCTCATAACACCTTACAGGTGTTTTGGCAACTTGAATGCGTAAGCTAGTGTCTATGTCGATGAGGATGTCCCCTTCGTTGGGTTGTGAAACTAGAGGATCACAACCAAATATTTGTTCTCTTTCGAGTCCTTTTACATTCATACGGATACCCTATCAAGGTAGTCTATAGTTAGGATGATTTGACCAAAATGTGTATGCCTTGTTGTCTTCAATATTTAAATCTCTCAATTGTTCACTAATTTCTCTTAGGTTTACTGTTGTTCAAAAGACCTAGATCCTAAGGTCTTGATCTATGTCAGCTAGTATTGTGGGGAGATTTGGTTGAGGAATTATCGGTTCAAATATGTATTCTCTAGGCTCTCTAGGTCCCGTGATTGTCATGTAAAAATGATTCAACTTTAACTAAAACTAATAAACTAATTATGAAAGATGTATCTACACTATGCATGTATTCTTTTATTTTTGTATTTTCGATGAAGTATTTTAACGAAATTAAAAGAGCAACTATTCTAATATTTTTAGAAAATGGAAAATTAATCTAGTAACAAAATTAAAACAAACAAAGTAGCTTGGTGTAGCTATTTTCCTGTGCAGGTGTGAATTTATCCTAAATATCTAAATAACCAACTAGTTTAATCAAAAACTCTCAATCCTACCTCAGAAGTGAGAAATGAATCATAGCTTCTCAGAAACTATCATTCCCCACAGCTTCCCTGGCAATATTGAAAGTGAACTTTAACCAAAATGAAATAATTTACTACTCTATTTGATACGTTGTAACTAGAACTTTGATAGCTCAAACCTGGAGTTTACAAAACAGTGGTAAATCCAGTTGTGTGTGACTTTTTCCCCTCAGTGTGATCTCCTCGTTCCTTCGTGTTCTCATGAATCCAAAAAAGCATGTATATGATAACATCAATAGAAGAAGGTACTCGAACAATGGCATCTTTGGATATAGACCGAATACAATGCGAGTAAGAGAGGGATAGTGCAAGTGAACAGAGCTTGACTATGCAATTCCTAGCGGGATTTATTGCGAGAATATAACACAAATACGTTGAGAGTTCTAGAAACTATCTTTTGTGACCAAACAAAACCTGCAACTCTAAATGGATTCCAATCTAAGAATGAAACTGCCTTATTCTAAACTGGCTTGCATGGAACAATAATGAAGCAAGGTTGAAACAAGAAGATCAAAATGACCTTTAAACAACAAAGAAAGACTAATAATGGATGAAAAACATGAAAATATTGGAATTCTAAGCAAGAAACTCAAAATACTTGAATGATTAAACGAGAGAGGAGAGGGGCCTCTTGTTTGAAAACAAGTTGGCTATTTATAGAAAATGCATTCACTAGAAGGTAACTTGGAATGGAACTCTTTTACCATTAAACAAAGTGAAAACACTATTCACGGGGTAGTCGAAACATAAATGCAAAGCAAAGTAGTCTGAAGAATGCGAGATAGAAATTGAAATTTTACGTTTGACGTGATCTTCGAACTTTATGGAAAACACGCACATGATTTGCCGCCTGTGTGGGTTGGCGATTATAGGATCGCCGCCATGTCACAGGTGGTGGTCTTGTCACTTAAGACCAAAATGCAAGGAAAAGGGGGGCAGAGGGTAGAACAAAGCATGTGGAGGTCGGATGAGGCATACGGGATACAAATGTATACTTGGTAAGCTTTTCTGGGTCTCAAACACCTTGTGAGGAGACTTGTATAATCATTGGGGTATGTGTAACCTATTTCCGATGGTGCAGTACCCTACAATTTTGGGTATGTACATATTGCCCCCTCGAAGAAGCATCTTAGCCTTGAAGAGGTGTAAAACGGTGTATCTGAGTATGGTGGTTCTGAAATGGGGAGTTATGAGTTATACCTAACACGCCCATGTGTTGGAAAGTCACCATCCAAAATCCCACTATCTACAAAATGAAAAAGGGGACTCAAGTGCAGATAGATAAAATAAATTGAGAAATAAAACTAAATTGATATGAAATGAGGACTTACCATCTCGTGCGGGGTTTAGAACTTACCTCCATCAACGCTCCAACCCTATGAAAGACATTCAAAATCAATTTTAGAAAGCTATATATATATAATGAACTCATTTTACTATTCATTTACACGTGTTGATTTGGTGGTTTTTGAGCTCTGGGACCCACGGTGACCATTTTTGACGAGTATAGTCAAAACATCCGTTGCGAGAATGTGATCATGCCTCCGAGAGCGGAACATTGGCCTGTGAAGTCTCAGGTTAGTTCTTCTCAATTTATCATTTTTAAATCCAAAACATAGAAATTTTGAAATCTTTGTCATGGGGGGATCATTTTTGAAAATGCTAGTTTTAAATGAGTCTCTAGGGGGCGCCATAAGGTAGGTCTTTATTTTATTTAAAATGGTGTTTTCTTGCATTTTTAGTGTGTTTTTAGGGCTTTCGAGCCATTCGCGGTCTAAGACCGTCGCCTTGCACAAGGCGGTGGTCATGGGACCGCCACCCTAGAAGGTGGTGGTTACGGAACTGCCACTCTACACAGGGTGGTGGTTCATAACAGAATGCAAAAAAAGATGTTTTATTTAATTGTTTTTGCATTTTTAGCATTTTTACATGTTCTTGATAATTTTTCTAGTTGGATTTTGTTACTAACTTACTCTTTTTCTATGTTTTTGGGTGGATGCAGAAGGAGGAGTATATTAGATGGAGTAGAGAGAGGGAGTGTGATTGGCTCCCGATAGTGTTAGATGCACTATCTCAGGTGGAGAGAGACATTCTATAGAGGGGCTGATATTTGAAGAATTGCACACAGTCCCTCATGTCGCTTTGCCGTCACATATTATGTGACTTATTTTCATATTGGGACATAGATCAGAACACTTTCTGATTACCAGGTGTGAGGGGTGAGTGGTCCATCACCTTGGAGGATGTCTACCATATATTGGGGGTTCCGATCCTTGGGAGGCGGTTGTCTCTCAAGACAGCAGTGTCAAGATCTCAGTTGGTTCAGTGGGCCACTTATATGGGGGATGTCGTTGTTTCCATGGGGTCGAAGAAGGGGGTGAAGGTCCACTCCATTTTTGAGTCAGATATTCTCCACAAGGATATCATGGGCATCCTTACTTGAGATTTATTGGTGACAAGGAGAGGACACTCTCTTATATTGTTGGGCTCCCATCATTGCACAGATTGAGGGCCATGGCCACATTTATGCTTGGGAGTAGACATCCTCGGGACCACCTACCATGATTTATACAGGGTGGTCAGACTATAGGGATAGTCACTGAGCCACCCTACTCTTGTCATGAGTTGGGTGTATGAGCATATCATTCCGTATGGGAGAGGTGTATAGGAAGAGGATCCTGGGGTCATCAGGGAAATGAGGTGGACAGGGATGACCGTTCTTAGAGAACCTCACTAGCTAGTGGCTTCTTTGACCACTGTGGACATGGAGGCTACTCCCTATCAGGCCATGGTAGGGTTATGGGGAGAGGAGACACTCACATTGATCACTTGCCACACTACCAGTCAGCTAGTAGACAGGACGAGGAAGTTGGAGATCCACCCCTTTGACAGAGTACCATAGTAGTTCAGCCTTCCATATATTGACATGTTTCCTCCAGAGGGGCTAGTGTATATATCTGTTCATGAGGCTCGGGAGGTCCTAGAGGCCGGGGTTGGACTACAGGTCACTCTTGGTGTTCCCATCACAGCTATGAGGGTGGTTTGTGCTCAAGGGGTAGTCAGTGCTCCTCGAGCACCTTTACTTCAGATTGTCATTGGTCCTACTCATAGCAGAGATGAGCCTATTGACATGGACTCTGAGTCTGAGGAGTTTACTGGGGGGAGGCGAGGAGGCAGATACTAGATCTAGTGGGATAGGTGAGGAGGATGATAATGATTCTAAGTGCCGAGAGGGTGGAGCAGAGCGCAGAGAAGGTGACTTTGATTTCAGAGGAGTTGCCTTCTCAGGATTTAGGGGAGATGGTGAGTCCATGGCAGGCCATCACATTGCTCCAGATGTGGGTGAGGGATGACAGGTTAGTGGCGGCGTCGGTGGAGTGCAGATCCTAGAGATCCCACCTGGAGGCCTGGAGATCCGAGTGAGTTACTACTCTTTTCTCGAATTTGCTTTAGTTAGAATTGCTTAGCTGTTACTTCCTTTTGTTGTTTCATTTATCTTTAGTTTTATTTTGGACAACTTTCTAACTTGTGTGTTTCTCCTTTTAATTTGCATTGACTGCTGAGGGATGGTGAGACTTGATTCGCTAGGTGTGCACTAACACTCTATTTCTCCCTTCTGATCGTACTCGGGCCGAGCTCACTAAGGATGTTGGAGAGACTTCAGCAGTCGGCTGATATATAGATGTCTTTGCCCCTGTTTGGAACGAAAAAAAGATCATTACCTCCCTTCACACCGAGTTGGCTAGATATAGGACCGCTGAGCATTTGATGAGGAGTCGCTCTCATAAGCGAGACCACACCTTTTAGGCTGTGATTGTGAGCCCTCCATCCATTCAGAGCGTTGTCGCAACAGGAGTCCTAGGCGTGGTCATACACCTTTTGAGGGATCTCACAGAGATTGAGAGATCATAGTGTCTTTCTGTAGTGACTTTTGGTTAAATACATATATGATTGTTTTGTATTTTCCAGGCTCATTGAGTGTTTTGACCATGCCTTAGTGCATGATGGCATTGTACATGAAACACCATATATATATATATATATATATATATATTTGGATCTAGACTCTTTGGTGTCTAGAATTTTGTGACTCGTTTCCCATGTGTATACTAGATGTTTTTAGAGTATTTGTTTTCATGCTTTTCAGAATGTATGCAATGTATGACAAATGATAATAAATACTAAATATAATGTTTTTACTTTATATGCTTTTGTAATGCTGACATGTGATGATGAACACATTGTAGTATTGAACTTTTGGCCTCTTTGGGCAATGTCTATGATTTCTTCTTATGTTGGCAAAATGTGATGAATGTATAGTGATAAAGAGCTGAACTTGCCCCACTCCCAACTCCATGCAACCAGTAAGATGCGAGGGCTCAACACCAAGAGTTGGGAAGGGCACAAATTATATGAGTTTGACTAAATGGAACGATGAGAGATAGACAAACTAGTGACAGAAACCAAACTTAGACCTACACACTTACCCTACTCAGAACTACCACCAAGCTCAGAAGGCCACTTACTTTCTAGTTTATCTAGACTTAGATCTATAAATGGCAACCTGGTTGACAAAATCTGGTTTTGAGGATTTGATCTCTTTGGAATTTGGACATTTTTTTACTTTAAATAATTTGATTTACATTTCTCGAATACCAAGATTTGTTAATTTGTGTGAATGGACCCCCCACACCCTGCCTCATGCCACTAGTAAGAAGCATGGGTTTGTCACCATAGGCAAGATATAGGTGAGTAATGGAACTTCTTTCCTTTCCCAACCTCACACCACTAGTAAGAGATGCGGGATTATCACCGAAGGTTGGTGGAGCAAAGAAGTGTGTAAAATAAAATATTTTGTTTGCTTGGCATTTGTATTCTATTTGATTTTGACACTTCTAATCTGTGACTTTGGGATATCCTTTCTTTCAAAGAGACATAAGAGGGATATATGTGACACCAAGAAGCTTCTAGAATAGACCATAGGTAAGGACAACTTCACCTAGTAGAAAGAAAGAGCAAAACCAAGTATGCAGGCCTTGGTATGGTTTTCATCAATACTTGTCTATCAAACTTGATGAGAAGATTTGAAATTACTTGATGATGTTTGAAGAGATGTGATTTGAATGCTTTTGCCAATATTTTCAGAAATTTGTAATAGATTGCTTAAGAGTAAGTTCCTTGACTACAATTTTTACGAAACGAGTGGACAAAATGAAACATCTAGATGACTAATGCAATGTAGGTAGCTATAATGTACAAGTGGTGATTCTGATGTCTTATGCATAAAACCGTTTAAGATGCAAGGAATTGTGAGCTTCATTGAATTCCTTACCTTCTAGTGTGCAAAAGAGATACACACCATTTTCGTAGTCTTTCATGACTCGGTATGGGCCCAACCACTTGGGCCAAAACTTCCTTCCTTCATCGGTTTCTTATCAATCCAGTTGTCTAGTCTTAGAACTAGATCTCCCTCATATATTTCTCACTCATAGAATTTTTGTTATACTACCAAAGACATCCGGTCAAGCATAGGCTCACGTGTCATTGTTCAAGATTTAGCCTAGCCTCGTCAAGGCTTTCCATTTGAGAGAGGTGTGCCTTCATGTAAGCTTCTTCATCCAAAATCCCTTGTAATGAGATGCGGAGACCAGGTTTTTCAACCTCAAGTGGGAGAACTACTTCTGCCCCGAATACCAATGAGAAAGGGGTTACTCCTGTTGGTGTTCTTATTGAGGTTTGATGGGCCCACAAGGCTAGATATAGTTTTAGATGCCAATCTCGCTTGTTCTCCTTAACTATTTTGAGGAGAATAGCCTTTAATGTTTTGTTTGTTGCTTCAACTTGCCCATTGGCTTGAGGGTAGTAAAGAGAGGCCGTGTGATGGTTTATTTTGAATTTCTGTATAACTCACGGACCTCATTGTTTTTAAAGGATGTGTCATTATGTAAGATAATGACTTGTGGGACACCATACTTGCAAATGATTTGGTTCGAATGAACTTGCAATTATTGAACCTGGTACGGTGGTGAGAGGCATAGCCTCTACCCATTTGGTAAAATATTTCGTGGCTGTAATTATAAAATTATGGCAATCGGTTGATGAGGGAGAGAATTTCCCTATCAAATCTAGACCCCACATGGAGAAGGGCCACGGGGTTGCTATTGGCTGCAGGGATTGTGCTGGCATGTGAATCTCGTGAGAGAATTCTTGGCATTTGTGGCACTTACGTACAAACTCTATTGCATCGTGTTCAAGAGTGGGCCAAAAATAGCCCATCTGATGTATTTTGTGAGCGGTGGCATGACCACCGAAGTGGCCTCCACATATCCCACTATGGGATTCATAAATAATATTCTTGGATTCTTCTATGTTGACGCATCTTAGAAGCATGTCGTCAAAGGCTTTACGATAGAGTACTTGTTCTAAAACAACATATTTAGCAGTGATAATGCATAACCACCTTCTTTGTTGTGATGTGGCACCTTCCGGGTATGTGTGGTCCATGATAAAATTGATGATATCAGTGTACCAGGGACATGTAGAGATGGGGGCCTAGTTTCAACAAAGTATATACACTCATCAAGAAAGTCCAGATTTACCAGATTACCTCCATCTAATGGATTGTCAGCTAACCAGTCTGCAATGATTTGTCCCTTAACAGATTTTTGGTTTACAAATGTTAACTCAAATTCACCCATTAAGGTTATGAAATGCCCAGCCTTTTTAGATAAAGACCCTTGCGTGAGGAATGTTCATAAATGATATGTCTTTATAATGACCCTTATTTCTTGGTTTAACATGTAATGTCTTAAAAAAATTTGCAATGTGTTTCATAATCGAGCAATGTTTGGCTAATGAAATAATTTGCACATTCTCATTTATCATTGTCTTCTTGAGCCAAGATGCGGAGCTAGCGAGACATCGGTGGCCCGTGAGTATAGGATCAAAGGGTGGTCCGGTCAGGAGGCATTACCATGGGTGGAGACAACATGAAGTGTTTAACGCTTTCAAGGCCTCGTTACATTCTTCACCCAATCAATGCTATAATATTTCTTTAATAAATTATTGATTGGATGAATGGAAAAACTTAAATCCAAGATGAACCTTCAAATTTCACCGAGTTTCCCAAGAAATGACCTAATTGCAGACTCGTCCGATGGTGGAATCATTTCAAAAACAACCCATATTTTGGCTGGATCAACATCAATCCCTTGTGAATATATAATGTAGCCCAAAATTTTACCTCTTGTCACACACCAAACACGCACTTCTCTGGGTTTAAAGTGACACCATATTTAATCAATCGTGAGAGGATGATACAAAGTACTTCTAGATGATCACAACACTTCCCGGCCTTGGCCATTAAGTCATCCACATAGGATTCCATAATTTTATGGATAAGACCACGGAATATGTATGTCATTACTGGCTGATATGTAGCACCACCTTCTTAAGACCGAAAGGCATGACATCGTAACAATAAGTTCCTGGGGAGTTATAAATGTAGTTTTGGCTTGATCCTGTTCGAGATATTTTAATGATTATACCCCGAGAACCCATCCACGAGGGACAGCAGTTCAAATCCAGTTGTTGCATTAACAATAACGTCAATGGATGGTAATGGGAAGTCATCTTTGGGACAAGCTTTGTTAATATCCCAAAAGTCTATGCAAATGTCTATCTTCCCATTCTTTTTAAGAACAGAGATGATATTAGATACCCATTGTGAATAGTCAACGGGTTTCATGAATCCCACTTGGAGAATTTTTATTACTTCCTCTTTTACCATGAGAGCCAATATTGGCTTCATTGGTCTTGACTTTTGTTTAATTAGTTTTGCATCTGGTTTAGTGACAAGGTTATGTATCGTGATGTGTGGTGCAATGCCCATCATTTCTTTATAGCTAAATGCAAAAGCCTTTTGATGTTCTTTAAGGACTTGGGTGTGTATTTCTATCTCTTCTGGAGTTAACGAGGATCCTAACTTCAAAATTTTTGGTTCTTCCTCCATTCCGATGTTTATGTCAATGGTTTCTTCTATTAAAGAAGCGTTACCTTCTTCAAATTCAGGTGGGGCTGGAGGTAGTTCCAAGCTTTCTCTATCTTCTACCTCATAGATATCGAGATCCTTTTATGGAGGAGACTCTACCATGGGATTTCCAAAATAGGAAGAGGAATGTGGTATTAGGGAAAGATCCATTATGCAGTGAGCAAGGTGTGGCTCCGCATAGGCATTTAGATATTTGAGAGTGACTCTATCACCATCAAAGTGGTCCAGGATAGAAAAATCATTCTCAGCTTCTCCATGAGTCAAGAGTGGGTTTGTTGGTATTTTACGTATTAATGGTTCAATATGAAGTGATACCGTGAAACTTGTATCTTATAACTCACTGTTTGGAGTGAAACAGGAAGCTGGGGTTGCTATTGAATCTACGAGAAGGTTCTGCTCTCGTGGGATTGCTTTAATTGATATGAAGTTGAATCCCTTGCTTAGATCTAATACCACTATTTTGTAGAGTTGTAAATGTTCAGCCCTAGTTTCATATACCTCAAAGACTTGGTTTGTAACTAGTTGTGAGTCTTTTAGCACTAATGTTATCGACACCCATTCTTTTGGCTAGGATGAGGCCAAGGAGGAGAGCTTCGTACTCAGCTCCGTTGTTTGTACACTCAAAGTTTAATTTAAAGGCAAAAGGTAGGATCTTTCCCTCAGGTGAAGTAAAGATCACTCCTACCCCAGCTCCAAAGTGACATCTATCTCCATTGAAGTGGAGAGTCCAATATTTGCTTGGAAAAATGGATGTTGGGATATTTTTCGTATCTATTTCTTCTGCCTTGGTTACTTCTACCATAAAAACTTCGTCTGATGGAAGAGAAGAAATTCCTAGGGTGTATCCCATACCCATAGAATAAAATGGTAGGAGAATAGGTAAATATTTCTCTAGCAACTCGAAATTTTTACGGTAGTCCCTAATGACACTATTTCTATGACATTGGCTGCATTTTTGAGTGTTGGGATGCCCTCGACTAGATTTGTAATTTCCAATTTTGTGGTGGGTATCAACTTCTCTTTTGGTTTTGAATTAATCAGTTTATTGAGTTGATTTGTTGGGAGTTTAAACATGGAATGAGCGCCTGGTCTCTTCTTCAAATTAGCTAGGTGTATATCAAAGGGTTTTGGGTCACCTTGTGCCACAAATATTTTCCCTAAGTGTATAAATCTCATTTCTTGGAATAACGTGGAGGGGATTAACTTCATGTAGTGTATCCATGGCTGACCGAGGATCACATTATAGTTAGTTTCCTGATCTATAATATAAAATTCGGTGAGGACCGTCTTAGGTCCTAAAGTGACTGGTAAAACTATGGTTCCAATTGAAGTGGCCTTGAGGCTATCATAACCTCTTAGCGTATTTTGTGTTGTGGAACAGTTTGTCTCTCCATATCCTAACTTATGAAGAAAAGTGAAGGGAACTATGTTAACTACTACACCATCATCAATCATTACACGTTTAACATAATTATTGTAAACCCATACTTGTAGATGTAAAGCTAGGTCACCTCTTTGCATAATTTTAGCATCTATTGGCATTTTTCTTATATTAAATATAAACTCAGTATCCCTATCTGGCTTCCCTGGAGGGTAGATGTCAAAGTCTACATGGTTTACTTGTGTTTCCAGAGGAGGAGTGATGTTAATTAGATGACCAAGGCCTAATGCTTCTAAGAGAGCAGCCCTATGGGCGGAGAGAGTTCTTTAACAGATCCAAAAAGGAGATGTGGGAGAAGGTTTTAGTTAAGTCATGAATTAAATTGTAAGCGCCTATGGGTTTTGCTAACGTTTGTTGAATTTTGTCTAGTTCCAATGGATAACTTGGAGTTGGTTGAGAAGAATAATCTCGTGTTCTTGTTATGGTTTCTACGGGTAGCTCGGTGTCTAACTCCACCGCACTAACTATCTTGGTTTGTGGTCGAGTTCCTAATTGGGGTGTGTGTGGTGGATTTAATGAAGTTGAAGCTTCATGATCGTTGTTTCTGTTACAAAACCTTTGTTTGTTTCGCTTGGATCTAACATGTTATTGTTAGAATGGTTTGGGAGCGAGATCATTAAAGATCTTGAGGGGTGCATTTTGAGGGGAAAATACCCCTGTCCAAGTGTTTGCACTTGTACTACTAGAATTTGATAAGAAAATATCTATAAAGAGTTGTTTTTGTTCTTCGGAAAATGCTTGCATGAATTTATTGTAGTCACGGAAAGTCCTAGTATTGTGGCCTTAAATTTTTGGAAACCACAATACAAGTTGGGATTATAATTTTGAGGTCATTGATTTAAAACCTCTGCTATGGCCCAAAATTACGATAAGGTTGTTGTTGCTAGCGTTAAAATTTTGAGGTCATTGCCTTTGGTTTTGACTCGATATCTAGTTGGGTTTCAATTTGGACCCTATGTTTGGATTTGTCGTCATCGTCATTGTTGTTGTTGTTGTGGTCGTGGCGGACGATTAAAATCCACCGTGTTGATTGTTGGAGTAAAATTGTTATTTCGCTGATTTTTAACGGTGGCAAAATGTTTACAACGTTTGCTCTTTTAACTTGGTCGATTACTCCATCCGTTGTAACTCCACGGTTCTTGTTAAGGATATTAGGTCCTTGATTAGCATTCTCGGTATTAGGATAGGTGTGGTGTTTTGATTGGGAGTGATTAATTTCTCTTTTATTCTATATGTCTTATGACCACTATCTATTTCTGCTTGGTTGATTCGAAGAGCAGGTCTCGAGCACTTCATCATAAGTTCTTAGTGGGAACTTATGGACTTATTCCTTTATCTCTCTATGGAGAGAATAAAGGAATAAATCACATAGTTCCATTTGATCCATGTGTGGAACACTTTACGATGAGTAGAGAACTATATGTCATCTTTGAATAAAATGAGCAGTGGATTCATTATGTTCTTGTTTAATATGCAAGAATTCCCTGATTCCTATTCTTAACAATTTGTTCATATCAAAAGCTTTGATGAAATCTGACATGAGTTGTTTAAATGAGTGTATCGAGGCTTCAAGTATTCTATAATACCAATCAAGGGAAATACCCTCTAAGGTTTTAGGGAATATCTTAGCAACAACCCCATCCCAAGGGAGTAATTCCCGTATGGCTGTGGCATAGGCCTTAATGTGTGCATTTGGATCTCCTTCCCCTTTGTATTTGGGTAAATCGGGAAGAGGTCTTGGAAGCATAACACTTTGTATGGTGAAGTCTAGGGGCTCTTTTAAATATTCTGAATAAGTTCCTACCACATAGGCCTCGACCATCGATGGTGCTTGCTAAGGGGGTGGGGGTGGCATGGTTTGTTGATATGGCATAGCATATGTATTTGCAGGGATATAAGGGAATCCCTGTGGTTGAACGAACATCCCGGAGAAGAGAACATGTCTCATTGTGGTGATTTTCAATAAATGTTTAAGTAGGAAGAAGCATTGTTCGGTATGGGTTTTTGGTGCCAAGTCGGGAGGTATCATATTTTCAACTGGAGCGGCATTTGAAAACATGGTCCTAGTTGGTGTTTTTGTGGGTAATTATACGGATGTTGAGGAGGCATGCCTAAGATGCCTATTCCTGTAAGGAGGTCAACTTGACTGGGGTGATGCGGAGGGTTGGGGATTCTTGCTTGCCAAAAATATGAATTTTGATTTGCTTGAGCAAGTTCCAATCCTCTAACCTTCTCGACTAAGGCTGAAATGACCTCTATTGGTGAAGACACGGTGTTTTACCTTAGTGGAATTTGTTGTATACCTTGAGGTTGTAAAGGGGTATGATACCTGCTATGAATTGATCATTACCTGCCGCCAAGCTTCACCAATAGCATTTCCCACAGGTGGAGGAATGGGGATGTTTTCTTGGAGTAGGGTATTAGATTGTATTGGCAAACTCCCTATAGGTGGGTACAAGTTTTGGAAGCATTGTTCACTTCTAGCATAGCGTGCTAAGTACTCCTCATCCAAAAATGGGAGTGGATCTGACTGTCTACTGATCTATGGTATGAACAAGACCTAAGGAGATGAAATGGATTCTCCAGTAAATGTCATATTGTTAGAACTTGAGGGCTCTGGTTGTTGTGTTTGTGCAAGATGATCCAACTCCTCAATTTGGAATGAAGAACTAGAACTAGTTCTTTGAGGGGTGTTTGAGATGACAAGTAATTACTTGAATAGTTATCAGCCCATGCAGAAAGTGAGGGTGACGGTTGTCTATTTTTTTGACCATAATTTGCTTCAAGACCTGAGAGAGGTCTGCCATATGCATTGTATCCTGACATATTCGGGGGTATATGAATACCCGCAGAATAATGGGAAAGAGCGAAGGTGGATGAAAGAAATGAAAATAAAAGGGGAATAATTGTTTGGTTCACATCAGGTTCACTAATTTTGTTGGTGAAGCTGATGTGAAGGTTAATGAGGTAGATAAGATGAAACAATTGTTTTTTTCACGTCGGGTTCACCAATTTTGTATGATGGAAAAGTGACATGCAAGCATGGGAATCTACAAGTAACTCTTCCTCATACCCGACCTCCCGAGGTCGTGCTTAAAATGACTCGTGAATGTGGAATATGTATGGATATAGACAAACTAGTTGGGCAATCTTATATCCTCAACACACAATAGTGGAATCTGTGAATCTAAGGTGTAGAAGGCCCTCCTAACCTGAATTGGTGTAATGGATCGCTAGGATATAATAGATGTTCGAATGCTCTAATCGATGTCAAGCTCTGCCGAGATCCTATTTATTGGCATTGGATACGTGGGAAGTGACCTGTAGATGCTTCGTGTATATTTCCAGACAAGGTCATGAAAATGGTGATGAGAGGTGTAGTAGATTCTCCGAATTTTATGGATGATTCTCTGGTCTAGTCTAGAAATTCCTAGCTTTGATTAGTTGCTTTATGTTTAATACGAAGAATTGTGTAACGATGTCTGGTGGAAGTGGTGAGGACCTAAATACTAATGTTCGTAAACCAACATCAATGTCTGATTGATCAATATGCCCGTTGGGTTGTGGGACCTGTGGATCACAACCGTAAGGTCATGGTTGTGGCGGACCTCTTATGGTCATATGAAGAGTTAATCTCTCCTTCTGACTATCTAATAATCATACACCTTTTCAGCCTCTATGTTTAGAACTAGGAGTTGTGTAATTTTCTCAGAATACCTTACAGGTGTTCAGCAACTTGAATGCATAAGCTAGTGTCTATGTCGATGAGGAGGTCCCCTGTGTTGGGTTGTGGAACTAGAGGATCATAACCAAATATTTGTTCTCTTTCAAGTCCTTGTACAGTCATACGGATACCCTATCAAGGTAGTCTATAGTTAGGATGATTTGACCAAAATGTGTATGCCTTGTCATCTTCAATATTTAAGTCTCTCAATTGTTCACTAATTGCTCGTAGGTTTATTGTTGTTCAAAAGACCTGGATCCTAAGGTCTTGATCTATGTCAGCTAGTATTGTGGGGAGATTTGGTTGAGGCACTATCGGTTCAAATATGTATTCTCTGGGCTCTCTAGGTCCCGTGATTTTCATGTAAAAATGATTCAACTTTAACTAAAACTAATAAACTAATTATGAAAGATGTATCTACACTATGCATGTATTCTTTTATTTTTGTATTTTCGATGAAGTATTTTAACAAAATTAAAAGATCAACTATTCTAATATTTTTAGAAAATGGACAATTAATCTAGTAACAAAATTAAAACAAACAAATTAGCTTGGTGTAGCTATTTGCCTATGCAGGTGTGAATTTATCCTAAATATCTAAATAACCAACTAGTTTAATCGAAAAACTCTCAATCCTACCTCAGAAGTGAGAAATGAATCATAGCTTCTCAGAAACTATCATTCCCCACAGCTTCCCTGGCAATATTGAAAGTGAACTTTGACCAAAATGAAATAATTTACTACTCTATTTGATACATTGTAACTAGAACTTTGATAGCTCAAACCTGGAGTTTACAAAACAATGGTAAATCCAGTTATGTGTGACTTTGTCCCCTCAGTGTGATCTCCTCGTTCCTTCGTATTCTCGTGAATCCAGAAAAACGTGTATATGATAGCATCAACAGAAGAAGGTACTCGAACAATGGCAGCTTTGGATATAGACCGAATACAATGTGAGTAAGAGAGGGATAGTGCAAGTGAACAGAGCTTGACTATGCAATTCCTAGTGAGATTTATCATGGAATACAACACAAATACACCGAGAGTTCTAGAAACTATCTTTTGTGACTAGACAAAACCTGCAATTTTAAATGGATTCTAATCTAAGAATGAAACTACCTTATTCTAAACTAGCTTGTATGGAGCAGATGAAGCAAGAGTTGCAAGGTTGAAACAAGAAGATCAAAATGACCTTTAAACAACAAAGAAAGACTAACAATGGATGCAAAACATGAAACTATTGGAATTCTAAGCAAGAAACTCAAAAGAATGAATGATTAAACAGAGAAGGAGAGGGGCCTCTTGTTTGAAAACAAGATGGATATTTATAGCAAATGCATTCACCAGAAGGTAACTTGGAATGGAACTCTTTTACCATTAAACAAAGTGAAAACACTATTCATAGGGCAGCCAAAACATAAATGCAAAGCAAAGTAGCTGAAGAATGCAGATGGAAATTGAAATTTTATGTTTCATGCGATCATCGGAACTTTATGGAAAACGCACATAGGACCACCGCCCATGTAGGGTGGCGATTATAGGACCACCGCCCCGTCTCTAGTGGTAGTCATATGACCACCACCCGAGCAGTGGTGGCGCTCATCACTTAAGACCAAAATGTAAGGAAAAGGGGGTAGATGGCATAATAAAGCATGCGGAGGCCGGATGAGGCATACGGGATACAAACGTATACTTGGCGAGCTTTTCTGGGTCCCGAACACCTTATGAGGAGACCTGTATCATCATTGGGGTATGTGTAACCTCTTTCCAGTGGTGCAGTACCCTACAATTTTGGTATGTACAGTTACCTCCAAAGAGGTAACATTGAATGATGATGTTTCATGAATTCATTGACTTGTTTAAGAAATTTGCCTCATTTCCTCAACTGCTTATGAAATCCAAGTGCTTTCATGACTGCCTATATATTTGGGAGGAGTGACCCTACATTAGTTTCTCATTGCTCAGAGATTCATCGAAAAGTCTATTGCTCTTATTATCTTCGAAATCTATTTAAGAGTGCATATTTCCTTCCGTACTCACCCACATTTCTGATTTCTCATTTACCATCTCATCATTTCCCCAGGCTGATCTTTGTTTTCATTTCTTGAATATATTAAGTTTCCTTCTTTCCCACATTCATGTTTATTGAAAAATATTTCATCGAGGTCTTAAATTTTTCTATCTCATTATTAGGTGTTTGGAAATTGAGTGAATAGTTAGAAATAATCCCATACCTATCTTGTATGGCAATGACATGATTCAAGAGATCTGTAATTAGCTTAGGATCTTTTGTATCTTCTATAGATTTCAATATTTCTTACAAGGAATCCTTTGAAACTACTAAAATCTCACATTTACATTCATTCAAGGAATATTCATTTTGAAATTCAAGGTAGCTTGGTTGGAGGGATTAGTTCATCATCCCGAAGCTCATGACATTCCACTACTTCTTTATCAAGGGGAGTCTCAACTTCAAGAAATTCAAATCTCTTTGTTTCAATTTTTTCATCGTAGAAAGAATCCTCTTCTTTGAATGGAAAAGATAAAACTTCAATCTCATCATCACACGCACCTGTCATCATCACAAGAGGTACATTAGATTTTTCACCCTTTTTTATTTCATAATGATCAAATTTCAAATTGGTGGAGAATTCGTAATTACCTTCATACATGTCTTTCAAATCCATGGCTTATATCAATAGGTTAAGACTGAAATGAGGATATGTTGTTTCTTCGATACCTCTTAGGAGTTATTGCACAAATTCTTCTTTCAAACCTTTCAAATGCTCTTCATAAGTCAACATTTCTTCTTCTTCATGGATGACATAATCAAGAGAATATTCATCTTTAAATGGGAATAATAATACTTCCTCATTGTGAGGAAAAATATCAGCTTGATTTTCACACTTGAAATTCATCAAGAACCATTTCCACTTCTTCCAGGACCGTATCATCTAGAAACTCGGGGCTCTCCTCTTGCAACTCAAAGTTTCTCAATACTTATTTAAGATAAATTCTTCCTCGGAAAGGGATGCTCAGTCCTATCAATATGGGAATCTAATCCTCCTCATTAGTTGTTACAAAATGGTTCATCCTCCCGCTATTTTTGTATAGAATGTTAGCTTCTAGATTTCCTAAATTTTGCAATGTATATTTAATATTTTTCATAGGAAGTGACTTCTCCATATGTCGTTTAACTGGGATGGTTGTAGAAGACTAATTCATCTAGATTTTTCCTCCCAAGAATCGACAAAAGCTTATACCTAATAACATTCCAAATGTAGTCAAGATGTTTTCTACCAAGATATTCTTTGACACCTTTCACTATATAAATTCAGCGAGAGTCGCATGTGCATCTTTGACCTTCCCTACAAGTGGGACTTCCTTTGACTCCATGGAGTAAAAATAACCACCAACCTCAGTCATAATGAGTTATAGGGAATTGGAGACCTTTACAGGCATTACATTTTCAGAGGTTCATGAATCTATTATGTAATTATTCAATTTGTATTCTCCGACGAGAAGGGATATATAAAAAGTATCGATCTTATCATTATTTGATGCACTCAAAGCAAGCATGTTATGTGATGAGGATATAGGTGGGGTTGGTAGTAGTCCTTTAGAATTATGAGTTAGAGTATTGGGTTATGGATACCACTTTGGACAACATCGACGGGCCTCTTCAATTGCTATAGGTGTATTCACAAATATTCAATTTCATTAATCTATACTTTAGTTGTGCTTGCATGTTTGACATAATCAAATGGAGCAAGTATGAACAAGGGGGATGAAGGCATTATTTTTGAATTCAAGATAGGATCAAAAGCGGAAGTGGATGTTTGGGAAAAAGAAGCTAATTTTGAAGGTACATTGGAGGTTATTAAAGGACTATTTTTAGTATAAGTATAGTAGGAGTTAGAGGGAGAATTGCAGAACTTACTTGGTATAGCATGTGACCTCTTAATTTCCACGGGATCAAGTTGAAACAATTCGAACTCCATGGAAGGTGGGAGTGGAGATCCTCAACTAAATATTTTTTTGGTAAATTATCCATAGGAGGATCTTCGATCTTCTTCTTTTTTTCAGTAATGGAGGAAGAATCTCCCTTTTGAGACTGAGAATGGGTGAACACCGCACATGAGAAATTGGGTGCATCTTCATCATCATCTTCATCACCTCTATAATATTCATAGAACCTGATTTGTACATCATTCTTTACTTCTTCAACCTCTAGGAAATCATTGCCTTTGTTCTCTCATTCAAATCCTTCTTCATCTTCTCAAGTTCTACAGATTGCATTAGCAGGTGGAGCTTCCAAGGAAAGCCTTTGAGGTGCTCTGGCAATCTAATTCCTATCCTAATTTTGAAGAAGAATATTTTAGGATATTTGTTTATTTATTACATTCAATTAATTTTCCAAATTTTAGAGGAGAGAGTTAGTGGTACCTTCCTTGGAAAATTGACCTCTTTTCTTTCCATTTGGATTCTTCATTTTTCTAGACAAAATGAGATCATCTTCTATCTCAATTGCATCATTTTGGGAAAGATCGAGAGTACGAGGTTGGACTCTTCATAATATGAATCCAATTGCATGGGGTAGTGAATTGATGAAGAATATATTGACATAGTTTTTAGATGGTGAAGTATCTTTTGGTATTTTTGGAGTAACCAAATTGAAACAGATGACAAAATATCTCATAGTTTCATTCACTTATTTCCTCATTTTTACCAGTTGAACAGGAGGTCTTGGAAATATTTGGTTGATTTGAATCTTGCTATGAACTTTACTTGAATGTATTTCCAACATGATATGGAACAATAGGACAAGAGATAAAACCACTCAGCTTCCTTTTCTTGAAGAGATTCCATGAACAATCTTACTATAACATCCTCATGTTCTATTCCAAGAATTATGCATGACGTGATAAAGGAAGATATGTGTTCTTCGGAAGTTAGGTGTCATCACCTTTGAAATTTGGAAATTTCTTATGGGAACTCGTCGATAGATCATGAAGAGGATGTGTAAGAGAAAGTGGACCAGTATTCCTTCCCCATGGATTGATGGGATGAGGTCTTTCTATTTATTCGTCTGTCATTACTTCTTCTACTTAAAATTATGCTTTTGCTTCTACAAATTCTTTCCTCAATTATTCTTATGATTGTTGTTCTCCTTTACTAGGGAATTCAATGTTCAATGGTGGGTGGAAGGCATAGGAAATAAGAGGATTTGTAGGGGAGTATCAACAGGGTTTGGATAGGATTACTAGGTGAACCACTTGAAGAATTAGATGGGGATGAAGTTTGAGAGAAATAGTAGGGGTTATCTCTGATATTTTCTTGTGGGTTTTGCAAAGCCTCAAAAATGGGATCAACAACTCCTCTCACCTATTCATCATGGTATATCTTCTTTCAGCTAGTTTTGGGAAAATATTGTAATGGGAATATGAAAGGACACCATGGAATATGAAGGGTCATTCACAAAGATCAAAAATACATTTTGAAGTAATGGATTTCAATCAACTCTTTTTTTTTCAATTTTTGATTTTTTTTGTAATTTCAGTTTTTTTTTTTTTTATTTTGGGTGCAGATGTTGCCAAGTATGCCCCATAGTGGACATGAAAAATAGTTAGCAAGAAAATTTTTCTGGTGGATAAATTGGTGGGTATCCACCAATTTATCCACTAGAAAAAAATTTCTTGCTAACTATTTTTCACGTCCACTATGGGGCATCCACCAACGCTACGAGACTTTAGGTCCCTCTGCTTGAATGGTGCAGCTCCATTTATTATATGTGCATGCAATTATAATATGTGGTGGCTTGATAGCCAGGATCCACTAGGAACACTCCACTGAATATGTGGCAAACGCTTGCAACTACTTTCAAGAGATAAATTTTCTTAGGAGGTAGGAAAGGGAGTGGGAAAAAGAGAAGGGGGATTAATATTTTAGGTAGAAAATTAGATGCCTATAACCATTAATCAAAATAATTCAACACACATAGATATAGAAGAAAAATAATGTTTTTATTAATAACAAGATAAGATAAGATTAAAAACACAAATTTTTAGTAATCTTCTGATCATAAAAGGTAAGAAACTCCTTTATTCTTCATTGATAATTTGGAAAAATTATAAATAGTGAGAAATATAAGAACATAGAGAAGGAAAAAGAGGAAATAGATATCTCTTTTGTTTCTTCACAAGTAGTAATCTATCATAAGCATAAAAAATTGACAACCCTTAAGAATGAGGTTGTCATCACAATTTATAGACTCGAGAATGAATTTTTTCCTACCCCCACATGACTTTTCAATTGTCCTCCACAACATGTGAATTTTTGAATCCCTAGGGATGAAATTAAGTCCCCTTTTATTAATTAAGGGTGACTTATTACAATATTGACTATAGTCACATTTAAATTTATAAGATAAACCTCATGATTACTCACAATGAAGAATTAGAAAGGGGGAGAGAAGAGGAGAAAGAATGAGATAAGGGAAGCAAGAAGAAGTGCTTCCAAAGCATGACTGAAGATGTCTCCTCCTTTGATGAAGATCCATATTGAAGAAGTTGAAGATGGAAACCAGCCTTTGATGACCATCTGTGACATTGTTATACTGATTGAAAGCTCTGATGAAGTTCAATTTGAACACTTTGTCCTTGTTGGATTATGATCACAATCTACACCTTGTATATGATACAAAGACACCTTGACCACCAAATGAGTGTTTAAAAACACTGTTGAGATTTCCTAATGTGAATTCAAGATGACCTATAGAAAATGCTCGTGATGATCCTCTGCTTCCCTTCTATGCTCTACTGACAAATCTTGTTCTTGGAATGATGTACTTTCCCATACACACCAAGAAGGTAAGTGATGAGCATTGATGAATACACCATTGACAACAATGAATAATGATAATTACACAACATGAAACAACCTCTTCAAAACTTGAATTACCATTATTTCTTTATGACTGATTATGCATACGAAGGGGAAACTAGAAAAATTAATCTGATAATGAAGCCTTGATAATCTTGTCATCTGGAGGACACTGATAACCACAATTAGGAATCAACTTGTGTGAATCACAGTTCACCTTTCACTCCTCCATAAGCATGAATTTATCATTTCCATTCTCATGGGAAGATTTCCAAAGAGATGATCACCACCAAGTATCTTGATGTGAAAGTTACAAATTCAAATCTCATGACTGATGATGACACATGTTTTCACCTAAAATTACTATATTTAGAAAATTTCTCTTTTCCACCATTTTCACTTTTGATCACCTAGTTTGTTCTTTTGGATGTCCTCTATACACACTGCCTTTGAAGAATGTGCCCACTATGAGAATTTATTAAAAATAGTAAGTACTCATGTAGATATGTACTATTTTTGGAAAGTGGATTTCATGCCCTCGAATTTTGATGAAATCAACTTTTTGATATGGGTTTTCCTTTTGCATCTCACATATGAATTTTCATCACAAACTAATCTCCTGGAGCAAAGGGGAATTTAAAAAAAAAAATTGGTGTAAGGAAATGAGGGTTTATTCGCTATAAAAATCCTTTCCGTGCATGTGAAATCCACCACTTGGGTTTTTATGGCCTCTAAAAATGGTGAAAGAAGAAAAAAATTTCACATCAAACCATGCCCTATTTTTTTAGATATGAGTTTTTCATTCTCATGGGCAACGTAGTCATTTTGGTGCAAATATGAGCATGGAACTTGAAATTTTCAAAACAATTATGAGAAATTTCAGTGATATGATCATGGGAGGATGGTGAGATGGATGTAAGGGAAAAAGGGAAATGGAGGAATCTGGAAACATTTCACCATAGTTTCGGGGAGAAAAGAAGAAAAGTGGGGGGAGAATGATAAAATGCCCAAGTGTTTGTATTTATAGAATTTCTTACCTTAAGGGAAGGGGCATTTTTCCCCATGTCCCCTTGTAAAGGGAAAATGGGGGCACAAAATTGCTCGTTAACTATAGACCGACATTTGGCATTCATGCACTAGCAGAGGAGGGGGCTGGAAAATGAGAAAAATGTGCTAAATGGAGGTCTCTTGGGTCATATGGTGTGTCCATAAGCTTGAAATAAGTAGGGGCGCAATTTATTTTCCCCCATGTCCCCTTGGAAAGGGACATAGGGACACCAAAATTTCACATTAGTGTCATGCTAACATGTGGCACTGAGAAAAAATCTAACTGCTAGAGTGTCCTTGAGAGAGAGCTTGAAAATGAAGTTGTTAGAGCTTCCAAAAGTATTTCTGGGAACTTATTTATATTTTTTTGATAGAAAACATCATTTGGAGAAGCATGAGATGGGTCTTAAGGTCTGATTATTCTTGAAACCCATTCAAAAATGACTTCTTCCTTGGATTCATAGAGTGTTCCCCCAAAAATGAGTTCCCCTAAGAATCACCAATGGATTGTGTAAAATATGAATGTTTCATCCTGTAGGGATCCTCTTAGATTTCCAATGATTTATTTATTTCCTCCTAACTTCTTATAGAGATTCTAGAATCATATGTTGAATATCATGTACCTATTTTGATTGCCTTCTCCTCCTGGAGGATGAGACTTAGTCATATGAAAATCCATGTGGAAGTAAGGGGGAGGGTGAATTTTCTTGTCCCCCTTGTCCCTTTAGAAAGGGGTGGAGGGACACAAAAATTGTATTATCCTGGTGATGACAAGTGTCAAACATGTGCGGTATGGAGCGGGGGCTAAAACACTTGTAAATAGTGCCTATCGAAGCCCTCCAGGGTCATATGAGGTGTCCATGAAGCCTAAGATGGGGAGACAATTTTCTTTCCCCCTTATCCCCTTGTAAAGGGACATATGGACACCAAAATTGGGCCTTAGTCTCATGTTGCCATGTGACATTGAAATGTTTTGCTAAGGACAAAGCTTATACCTTGGAGAAGAACTTGAAAATGGCATTATCGGAGCTCACAAATGAATTTTTAGGCACTTATTTATATGATTTTGAATGGATATGAAATTTTGAGAAGTATGGGTGGTGTCACAAGTTCTTATTATTCTTGAAAATTTCTCAAAAGTGGGCATTTTGATTAATACCGTCAGTTGTGCCTGCAAAGAATGAGTTGTGGAAAACTAGGTATGGTTGTTTTGAAAAATATGAGATTACCACCATGTAGAGAACTAAATCAGATTTCCAATGATGTTTTTTTTTGACATCTAACTCATTCTAGAGCTCCCAGAATCATCTCTCGAAGCTCAAGCACCTTTTCACAGTGCAAGTTCCTTTAGCCTCAAAAACCTTCTTTTACCAAAATTGTTCCTAAAGCTCCAAATCTTTCCAAAATATTCCTAATAAATTTAAAAACCATATTGGATCATGAAAACACCTACCTAATGAATTTGGTACTTTAACTCAGCTCCAGATAATATATACCCACTTGAGAAAGGCTAAAAATAGTCATTCCCAAGCCCACCGAAAGATCCACCTCGAAAGGCATTGTTTTTAAGGAGTCCTTTGGACTTGTTTTCTTATTTTCCACACTTTGGTGAGGGTTATACCATAGACATGGAAATTATACAGATATGGGATAAGCCTGGCATAGGGAATGAACCCGACCTAGAGAGGTTTTGGGGTAGGGCTATAATGAAATTTTTTGACTCTAGGGTAAAGTTGTCATGTTTTCAAGTGAAGTTTCCCTTGTGAAAACATAGGAGAACATCAAGATCTCACTTGGGGACTCATTCTCGACCAAAAAAGTGAATACGGGATGATAAAGAACTCCATAATGTCATTTTACAAATTGACTAGTGCTTTATTGATTATGCTAAAATGTAAAATTATAGACTAATCTAAATGTTATGGTAGCAGTAAATAAATAGATAATGAAATACATAAATTAACCTAAGAAAATAAGCAATAAAGTATGAAATCCTAATTGAAAATACGGTTAGAATATTTTGGACTATGTCGCAGTGGTGACCGATTGAATAGAGATGGAATACCATCGCATGTAAGCCTCGAAAATTACAAATCTAGAGGATTTGACTGGACTGGGAACCTGGAGAGAGATGGGGCACTCGTGGGTGCCTGGTCTTATTTCTCGGGTGCCCTAGTGTATGTAAATGCTCATAAAACCTCCTATTAAGTGTCATAAGAGGTTCACACTTGTTTATCTTTGATTACATGTATGTAGCACTTGGATCACCGAAGTCACTGTAAAACCTGCAACAAAGGATGTACCTACAAAACCCTCAAATAGACATCAAATCCTAAAAATAAATATGCAAAATGAGGGGTCAGACTGTCCTCAACTGCCACAATGGTGGACTTACTACTGAGAACTACACTACATCTCACACCCAATGTAGTTTTGTGTGTGTGCGGAGTTGTGCCCTATGTTACTCTTGTGCATGTCACAATTGAAGTAATGCAGTAAGTAGCCAAATATAGAATATAAATAATATGTGCATGGAATAGAATATACTCCCCCCTATGAAGTGTGATGTAGATGAACCATCCTTTTGTCCCTTATGATGGAGTTAGATGGATGAAAATGGAGCTATAGATACCTTGATGGATGAAACCTTAGATGGTGATAAGTAGTGATTAGTGATTAGTCCTTTATTATGATCACATAAATTTATATTTATATGATTCCCTTGCTTGAATTTCATAATTAACCCTAAAAATTCTGACTACCAAAAATATAAGATTCTCAAATAGCTAGAAATGACCCAAAAGTATGACCAAAGTACAAAGAGGACAATGTCGCCTAGCGCTAGTGTCCTAGTTGGGCATTGGTTTCTAGAATGCCAAATTCCGAAAGGTGAAAAGAAAGACTAAGCAAGTAAGAGTGCAAGACTGAAATTATAAGCATAAAGAAAATAAATGTGGCCAAAGACATGGGTTAATCATTACTTTTTGTACTTAGGAATCATGTAAATAGTAATATGTAATCAAGACTAAATAATTACCCAAAGTTCATGATTTTGTGTCTACATTTTCCCCACTTTATGTTGGTGAGAAGAATTCTTAGTAACATAAAGTAGATAGATATGCATACCTGATATCCATGTAGATTGATGTAGAAAGCATGTCGAGGGACTAGAAAAATCATGGAGTGATAAAAATATGGAACGTGGAGACTAAAGATGAAAAAGTGTAAAAGGTGATGAAAATGAAGCTAGGGCAGAAACACATGTGTGAATGTGGTGTTGTACATGTTGTTGGTGTCGATATGCATAATTTTTTGTTGATGTTGACTACCTTATTCCTATATGGATGGACATGTAAAAGAGAATACAATCAAGTAGTCAAATACACATTTATATGTATAAAAGCATGTAAGGAAGTATGTAAAATAAAATGCTGAAAATATGAAAAAGGAACATGTGCACCTGATCCATGATGAGGAAAGAGTGTAGAAAAGATCCTATAGATGATGTTGATGTGAGTGATTTTTTCAAGTGATCTCACACCAATGTCATGGAAGAAGTGTAGGGAGAAACTGTTTGGTGTCTTTCTCCAACCTTTAACTGCTTCCCATCGTTGTATAAAACACCACTGCATATGGTGTGTATAGGTGTTATGGACTATCTACCTTGTAAAATCTATTGTGTGTGGATTTATGTAGACTGTGTTGAACTACCAATCACTATGTGATATTACCCCTGGTCTCAGGAAATCTAGGAAATGTCAGTGTGTCATGAATCCAAGTCTGATTATGAGTCTTGAAAGTGTGTTGTACTGTATCGATATTGTGTTTTGTTGTGTATACTTTGTATGGGGTTACTGATTCACCCAAATTATGCCCCCTTGTTGGGGTGCATGCAACATCATTGAAGGAGTATGGGGATCAAAGGAGGACTGACCACTAAAATTGTGCCATACGGGGAAGGGGATGTGCTTGTTAGAAACCAAGGCACATGCAAACAAGTGTCTAGGAAAATAAGTGTTAGTACAAGCAAAGACAACCACTCATGTAAAAGAGGAAAAATTAATCTAAATAGACAATGTGTAAGCTAAGATGCAAGCAGAAGACAATATATACCATGAAAAGTGGGTTGAATAAATGGGACACCACTCACAATTTCACAAGACAATCAAGGTTGTAGTGGCCGTAAACAAACAAGTGTGCACACTATTGGTGCTCAAATTTGTCTCACCCCATTTGTCATTTAAATTCTTTAGTTTTGCGGCCTCGTTATGTTTTCTATCTCCCCAGGCTCAAATGGTTGTTCTCCTGCATTTTATGGTTTGGTGGGTGAAGTTTCCCGATCCAAATCACTTCTCAACATCAATTGAAACATAGCCCTTTCTAGTTAGATGCGGCTCTATGGGGCACTTTACAAATTCTAAGGATCACTTCAACCCAAAACATGTCCACATGGTGAGCCCGCGCTTGCTCAGGGTCTCCGCTCTTAGGGACCATCTTGAAGTTGTGCCATAAAAACACGTGGAGGCTTCCACTGGCCTTCTGTACTTAGAATTTTCAAGCAAATTCCTAAAGGGCCTGGGACATGTGGAGGGACCGCACATGTTTGGGGTCTCTACTTTTCGGGACCATCTCAAAATGCGCCATTGAGACACGTAGCAGGTGAGGAAATGGAGAAACGGAGCTTTGAGGTCATTTAAGGTTTTTTTCCTTTTGTAAAAAAGGATAAAATTGTAAGATGAAGTGCAAGTCTGCTGGGACCCACATTGGGACACGTGTTAAGCCCATTTTCTGAGGGTAGAGGGGCAGAGAAAATGCCAAAATTTTACTTTCTTCCAGAAGTTATAAAATGTCAAAAATGCTCCCAAACCGCTTCCAATCACATTTTACCATATGGAGGGCTCAAATTAAAAGTTAAAATGTGGGATCAATGGTAGCTATGCATTTCATTTGATTTTACCACCATTGAAGCTCCAGGATGTTTGGAGACGCATCTTTGCATCATTCTTCATTTTTTTTTTGGCAAATATGTGTCATTTGGGTTTGCAAAGTTTAATTGAATCAATTTGGGAGCTCAATTCGTAGATTTGAAGTACTCTTGAAGTATATTTTTGCTTGGGCCCTGTAGAAATGTAATATGCCAGATCCAGAAGTTTTAGAGTAAAATTTTAGAGGGAAAAGGGATGAAATGATTAAAGGTACAGGCACAAAATGTGAAAAAGGATGTTGCCTTGAGAGCAAAAGGGATGGCCTGTCAAATTCCAGCTACGCAGAGGCTCCGAAAAATGATTAAAAAGGGGATTTCTCGCATGATAGAATCAGAATGATTAAAGGGAATCCCAAAAAGTTGTGGCATGGTATCCTAGTCATTAGTCAAGGCCCAAGAAACATGATCTGTTCATAGTTGGTCTACTTGGCAGATTTTGGATCTGAATTTGTTAAATGTCTCTGTTTGAAACAAATTGGTAACAAAAAAAGGTCCCTCAAATATTCTTCTCTTTTGAGGGGAAAAGGTGTTGCAGGCACCAAGGGTGAAGAATATGCCTCCAGTTAGAACAATGATGCAAATATTTGCAATGATTCACCTTTTTGAAAACACCTGAAACTTTTTTTTGAATTTTTTGAATGTCACTTTCTGTAAATCATGATCCGATATGTGCAACAAAGGTGCTTCAAATATTCCTCTTTTGGGGGAAATTGGATGTGAAGGGTGTATTATAAATGCAATGAGATTACTCTTGCAAATGGTCGAGTTCATTTTCACGAGAAACTTTTGAGAAAAGCTCATCCTCTGAGAAAACTTTTTGAGAAACCAGCTAACTTCCTTTGTGTTAGATTTTCATTCATGTTGAGTTGGTTACAGTGTATAGCCATCAACAAAGCTCTAGATTGTTTAAATAACTCTCCTTGTTGATGAATCTGATAAACTTTGAGTTAATTCATGTTAAATCTCTAGAAAATTTTGTGTTTATTTCACTTTTAGAATGTCTGTAAGTAGTTTTTCTTGTTCCTATTGCAATCTTGTATCAAAATATCTTTGAATCACATAGATCTCAATCCTTGTGATAGTTTAGTGGCATCTAAAATTTCATTTTTCAGAATATCTTTCATCTAGGAATGAAATAAACAATTTAAAATCACTTTTCTTTCATTTGTTGATAGAGATTGTTTGTAAGCCTCTGGGTGTACCTCAGGCATGACTGATCTTAGATTTTGATGTTTTATTGGGTCTTCTAACTTGATCCTTCATGCTATAATCTCAAAGATTGTGTGAAAAAGTGCATGTCTGGGCCTCCATTGATGCACACCTTCTGGTTGAAGGAATGTTTTAACTATTTTGAAGCTTTCTGTTATTGATTTCTCCATTTGTTGTGAAGTTTCTCAAGGATCTAGAAAATTCCAATCTATCTTGTTGATCTCCCACCAAAAATTATTCAAATAACCAATCCTACCCTGAACTACCCCTGTTTTTCTTTGTATATCCACAAAAGAACAAAATCCATTTGCTAAAGTATGTAGAACAGATTAGGATTCCAAATGTCTTTAGTAACCTTAGCCTTGTGTTGAAAATATCTCCATAATCTAGAAGTGACAACTCATGAGAGTCAGATTTGGTGTGTTGATCATATTTTCCCAAGGTCTTCTCTATAAAATTTGTGCAAAAGAAAGGTATATGTGTCTCCTTCAATAACAGAGGTTACAAAATAGGTTCTATTGCCTTCGTTGAAAGGCACAATCTAAAATAGTTAGGATAAGATCAAATACTTTTAAGGTGCTATACATCTCTCCACAAATCCAAGTAATAAAGGATCAGTTAGATTTCATCCCTGGCTACAAAATGATACACATTTATGATCTATCTTCCTCTAAGCTCCCTGTTGAATCTGTGTTATCACTCAGCTTGAAAAGGAAAATGAATTTGGATACCAACACTCATGGTGCAATTACCAGGGATGTTAGTTCAATTTGATCCATGTGCATACATCCTAATCTATTTGAGCATTTACACTGTCAACCACACTTCTGACGCTGCTGGGAACTGATTTGTTGATTTATTTCCAATTCATATCCATTTGGCCCATCAACACTCATGGCATCGTTACTGGGGACTGATTTTTGTTGTTGGGAACTGATTTGTGTTGCTAAGACAAATTTGTTGATTTGTTGCCCGTTCGTATTCATTTAGCCCGTCAACAACACTGGTGGCGCCATTTCTAGGGACTCTTTGAAGAATTTAAATTTTCTAGACCTTGGTAATGTTTCTTATAGTTCTGTGTGCAAATATGTTTTGTAAACATCATTATCTGATCAGATCTATAAGGATTGAACAAAATTATAAGTTTTGCGTGTTGTCTATCCAAATTTTTCAGCAGTTTTTATACTAAGTTTGCCTCACCATTGATAAATTTGGGTGAAGGAGGGTCTGATTTGTAAAGCTTTGCATGATTTTTAGTGCTGAAAAACATTTGACAGATTATTTTAGTGCATTTGTACAACTAGGGTGAAAATCCTTAGTGGCGACTCCGGTTGTTTTGATTTTGATAAATGCCAGTGTCTTAACCCTGTCAATTGTGAATTTGTTACTAATCTTTGTAAAGCTGGAAGGAAGAAGATCTTTCTTCACTGCAGACCCTAGTAGAAGGTTGTTTCCAGAGTTTGAAAAGTCTAATTCAGAAGGAGGAAAAATTTGGAAGGTTGTGGGAGATCAAGCATTAAGAAAAGAGGTCTCCATTGGTGAAACTGATCAACACATGATTGAAGACTATAATGCTTCCTCAACTACTTCTGAATCAGGTAGTCTCTTTGTAAATCTGAATTCTCCATCTGGAGAGGGGCCTTCTCATTCTACCCCTATATTTGAAAGATTTACATCTCATTCTACCCCTATATTTTCCAAATATGGTAGTGTCTACCATGAAAAAGAGTCATTAGGGGATAATCATTCTAAAAATTGTATCCTGTACCACACAAACCCCTCACTCCTCATCACTCTATTTCTCCTGTAAGATCACCTCCTCATAATAACATGGCTCAGCCTCCACCCATACCTCCATTTTTTGTTAATACTTTTGGTCCCATCAGTTTTATAGGTATGGATGGCTATCCGAATGTTGTGCCACATGATGTAAGAAACAAATTGCCTAAGTTTCAAGGAAATAACGCAATAACTGGAGATCAGCACCTAAAACTCTTTGTTAATATGATGGAGGATTTCAAAATAGAGTTTGAATATGTATACATTAAATTATTTATTCATACTCTAGAAGAGGATGCAAGGGATTGGTATAAAGCTCTACCTAATAACTCTATTGATTCTTGGACTGAAATGAAGAATGCATTTAGATTGCAGTATGGTGACAAAACAGACCCTAGGTTTCTTTTGTCATAATTTGAGAATATTAAAAAGAATCCTAATGATCCAAAGTGCATGACTTTAATACGAGATTTAATAAGACATTGAGAAGATTGCATGTGAATTTGAGGCCATGTGATGAATCTTGTCTTATAAAGTATGCTGATGCATTTGACAAGAAGGTTGCATACTATTTGAGGGATAAAAACCTTGGCACTTTGAGGCAGGCCTTTACTATGGCTCTACAAATTGAGAACAACATTAAGGCCATTGGAAAACCTCCTAAGAGGGAGGGTGTCAAACTGATAAACCTAGAAAAACCTCAAGCAAGAAAGAGTGTGGATCTTGAGGAGGTTGTTAAAACTTTGGCAGGGGCTTGTCAAAGAAATCTCTTACAAACTAGCTCGGGTAGAGAAAGGAATTGGGTAGAGTTCACAAGGTCGAAAAAGGCACAAAATCATGACAAATTTGCAATCATTCTAGGGGTGATTATAGGTCTATGACATAGGTAAAGGACCCATGGGATCTGCAAATAGACATCCCCAAAACATGAAAGTAGAATAGTGCCTGATCCTCTAACTACTTGGGTTGCTATTGTTGATGAATCCAATTTAATTTATTGGTGTGATAGATGATTTCTACCCCATCCTCCATGTGAATTAAATCAGCAAGAAGAAGAAGATGATGATAATGATGATGGTACTGATGATGATGCATGCATGGTGGATTCCTCTATGAGTTCACAACAAGGAGAAACTTCAACCGAAGTGATGAGTGTCAAAATTGCTAAATATTTCTGGGATTGCATTCACCGGGTATTACCTCTTCCTCCCACTCTTACTTCTGAGATAGATATGGTACAAGCATTTGAACTTCCTAATAATGATTTTGAGTACCTAAGAGATTTAATGATTGAAAAATATGATGGAGGAATCCCTTCTGAGGAGGATAGGTAGTTGTTGATGAATGTTGTGGTTGGCCATGAAAAAGAATACAATACCAGGAGTAAGGTTGCCAAAGGGGCAGGGCCTCAGGCCAAAACAAAAATTCTAGTGCTTACTAGTATTCCTAAAGAGGCTCCTAAGAAAGATACACCTTCCAAAGGCCTTGTTGTCCCAAACAAGATTCATACTTCTCCTCATGCCCAAACTATCAAGAATCCCATGCCATCTGATGAGTTTGCTAATCTCCTTCCAATGCTACCTTGCCAAAGAATGTTCCATATGACATAGCCCAAATCTTGAGTCAGATCAAGATTTCTATTCCTATTGTTGAATTTCTTAGAATCCCTGAGCATAGGAACAGAGCATTCAATATTTGGGATTTAGAGAAGAAAAGGTCACCCAAGGTAGAAATGTAAATAATGTTGAGACTCCTCCTACCATTTCAGAGTTGAAAAAACCCCAAGTACTGGAAGAACTAGGTGAGCCACCTGAAGTATATTTGGGAACATCCTTGGTTGAGTCTCAGCTGAAGGTGGATCCATTTTTTACTACTTTGATTATTAAGGATAAGTTGTTACACAACTGTATGTTTGATTCTAGAGCATCATGCAATGTTATGCTTCTTGAGATCATGAATGAGTTGGATCTCAAAGTAACAACATATTATGGGAAGTGTGCGGCCATGGATTCCGGGAGGTGTCTTTGTTGGATGTGTCAAGGGTCGATGAGTGCGTGCAACTTGTAGCTTATCCGGTAAGAACCTGAAACTTGATGTTGTTATTATGGATTTCCCTACCAAATGGGGTATGTTGTTGTCTAGAAAATGGGTTGCAAATGTTGGTGGGAGTGTTCTAATGGATATGTCCTATGCCACCATCCCCATTGAGGGCAACCTTGTCAAGTTACCTGGTGAAAAGAAAATGTTATATCTTATTGAGGACCCCAACAATGCTTCTTATGAAGTATTGCATGCAGATATTGATATTGATAACTCTGTGAGTTATGTTGCTTTCAAGGAATATGAAATTGGTCAATGCAGGTATCATGAGCAGGATGATTTTCCTAAGACTTTGATGTTTGATGCAGCCCCGAAAGATGTTAGAAAACTTGACCCAAGCACAAAGGATAAGCCTGAAGAAATGTGGTTAGATAACGACTTGGATGGAAAAGAGAGGCAATCATATGACCAGTTGTTAAAAACATATCAAAACTACGCTTAGCATGGTCATATCCAGAATGGAAGGCACTTGAAGTTTTTCCTTGATTATTTTCTTTGAATCAAGATGATCTCCTTTATAAAGTGTATAGTTCATTGTTCTAGTCTGATTTTATGTTTTGTTCGTTCTGGTCTTTGGTGACCTCGGTTCCGTTGGTTTCTCGGTTCATTTTTTGGAGGATGGTTGTGGTTGTTCTTCTCTGCAGGCTTATTCTTTGACTTCATTGCCCAATGGTCTGTTCTTGGCACTTAGTCTGATATTCGTTCTTGTGGCACTCACAGGGAGTGCCCATCCTAGAGTCGGAGCCTATGTTTGTGCTCAAATTTGTCTTACCCCATTTTTCATTGAAATTCTTCAGTTTGCGGCCTCTATTATGTTTTCTGTCTCCCTAGGCTCAAATGGTGGTTCTCCTACATTTACGGATTGACAGATGAAGTTTCTCGTCCAAATCACTTCTCGACATCATTTGAAATGTATCCCTTTCTAGTTGGATGCAGCTCTATAGGGCACATTAACAATTATAAGGCTCACTTAAACCCAAAACATGTCCATGTGGTGATCCCGTGCTTGCTCAGGGTCTCCGCTCTTAGGGACCATTTTGAAGTTGCGCCATAAAAACATGTGGAGGCTTCTACCGGGCCTTCCCGTACTTAGACTTTTCAAGCAACTTCCTAAAGGGCTTGGGACATGTGGAGGGACCGCACATGTTAGGGGTCTCTACTTTTTGGGACCATCTCAAAATGCGCCATTGAGACATGTAGCAGGCAAGGAAATGGAGAAACAGAGCTTCGGGGTCATTTAACGTTATTTTCCTTTTGTAAAAAAGGCATAAAATTGTAAGATGAAGTGTAGGTCTACTGGGACCCACATTGGGACACATGTCAAGCCCATTTTCTGAGGGCGGAGGGGTGGAGAAAATGTAAAAATTTTACTTTCTTCTAGAAGTTATAAAATGTCAAAAAATGCTCCCAAACCCATTTCCAATCACATTTTACCATATGGAGGGCTCAGATTAAAAGTTGAAATGCAAGATCAATAGTAGATGTGCATTTCATTTGATTTTACCACCATTGAAGCTCCAGGATGTTTGGAGATGCATCCTTACATCATTCTTCATCAAAGTTTTGGCAAATATGTGTCATTTAGATCTACAGAGTTTAATTGAATCAATTTGGGAGCTCAATTCATAGATATGAAGTACTCTTGAAGTGGATTTTTTACTTGGGCTCATGCAGAAATGCAACATTCCAGATCTAGAAGTTGCAGACTAAAATTTCAAGGGGAAAAGGGATGAAATGATTAAAGGTACATGCACAAAAGGTGAAAAAGGACGTTGCCTCAAGAGCAAAAGGGATGACCTATCAAATTCCAGCTACGCAGAGGCTTCGAAAAAAGATTAAAAAGGGGATTTCTCACATGACAAAATCAAAATGATTAAAGGTAATCCCAAAAAGTTATGGCATGGTATCTCGTTGTCAAAATTTCACCCCCCGTAAATTTCGATAACATGTATCAGAGTTTTGCAGCTCCAAGCATGTAGATTGATCCAGGAAAAATCGTGAAAATTGGCTAAGTCCTGCTCAAGGTCCTTTGGGACAATTGGAACAGAGGGACGTGAAGGGCGCGAATCGGCCGGTTCGCCCGAAACAGAATTTTTGCAAAGGAACAATCGGGCCGCGAGGGCGCGAAGGGCGCGAAAAGGCGAAGCGCTGAAGCAAGGGAAGCCCATTTCGGGCGGTTGAAGCATTTGTCCCAAGCAGCAAAGGGAAATCAGGACAAATGGGCGCGAAAAGACGCGAACCGGCTTCAAATAGAACGGAAACTTTCGCCTACGGGACATCTGGGCCGCAGGGATGCGAGGGACGTGGATAGCCGAAAAATCCGAGAGCCAATCAGATTGCGCCATGTGTCATCGGCAGATAAGGGACAAGGAAGCCCATTTCGGGCAGATCGGAGGTTTCGTCCCAAACAAAGCACTGGACATCCGGGACAAAAAGACGCGAAGGGCGCGAAAGAGCGGCAAGCAGCCCGCGGACCAATCAAATCATGACACGTGTCACAAGGGAAAAGGTCAAAAAGTCAAAGGGTGAGTTTTGAAGGGTCAGCCCGAACCAATGGGATAGTGCCACGTGTCCCAGCTAGGGCCCACAAGGAAATTTCAAAGGAAAGCCCATGGAAAGGTGGAGGAGAGAGAATTATTCAGTGAATCAGAGCCTGCCACGTGTCGTCCAGGTGGCAAAGTGTGGGAAAATATTTCAAAATCCGTTTTGGTCTGTTTCATGCCCTAAATCTTCAGATCGTCATATCTTTTGATCCAGAGCTCGGATTTGCACGTTCTTTATATCAACGGAAAGCTGTTGAAATTCTCTACATGATTCTGGGATCAATCTTCCATTTTGGTGTAGTCTGGAGAGAGAAAGTTAAGAAACGGCTCTGACGCATGGTAATGCCAGAAGTGACGCTTCAACAACCAGCTTTAATGCAGCAGACAGCCACCGCCGTTTTGCCAGGATCCGCCACTTCTACCATAATGAGATGATTTAAAATGCGACCTAGAAGTGGTTGTGGTAGTTTCGAATTTCCTCTCTTCCCTCTCTCTTTCTTCCTATATATTGTACAGAGGGGCTTCTTTCAAAAGGGGGACATAACAAGTTGTTCATCTTTTCTGCTCTGCCCTCCCTTCTTTTCTTCTCTAGGGTTGAAAATGGAGCTCGAACCTCCTCCCTGCTCTGTAATGGCATTTTTTCCTTTTACTAATGAAATGATGTTCTGTGCAAACTTCTGGAGCAACAAAAAACATGTTTTGTGATGCATCTGTCCATCCTTGCTCGTTCTTCGCTTGTTTTCCTCTTGCCTCTCTTCATTGCAGGTATTTGTGCATGTTTGAATGTTCATTGCAGGTCTGGAGCTGTGTTCATGGAGTTTTGGGACATTTTCTCGTGTGAAATATATCCTTGGGCCTCGTGATGCATCTGTCCATCCTTCCCATTGCTCACCTCTCTTTGTCCCATGGCGTTTTGATAGAGGTTCAACATTCTCTTTCTCGGTGTATCACCGTTTTAGTGTAGGCTTTTGCTATTTTTCCCTTCTCTCTCTCTCTCTCTGTCTCCTTAGCATGGTTAGATTAGGATTAGATTAGCTTGCCTACACTGGAATAGCTTGTGGCAGGTAGTTTAGGAGCAGGAACTAGCCTTCTCTGGAGATTCCTTTCTCATTTTACAAGTCCCACACCTGGAGAAAGGATTCAATGTTGTGCAATCACACTGGATGCCTGAGTGATCAACCTAGAAGCCTGATCTACATCCAGGGGTGCTGTGATTTTGCATCAACAGTTTTGGCACACCTGGTGGGACCTTAGAGGTCTTCCACTTCATCTTTTGCAGGTTGGTGTGTTCCTGTGAAGATTTCAGCCTTTGGAGGCACTTGCAAACACATCTGGCGACTCCATCTGATCAGCAACCCATTTCTGAAGTTGCAGACCCATTTTCCATCCATTCCCATTCATCCTTCTTTCCATCTCTTTCATTCTTTCCCATTCCATGAGGTTGTGCAATCATGACTTCATTTCCATCATGGAATTCACATCAACAACAGCAGTATATTCCACCTCCAACATGTTTTACAAATCCTCCAAATCAACATTTTGAGCAGATTCAAGATCAGTATGCATACCCATATGAGCAGCAGTGCCAAAGTCAGTTTGGCTATGGAGCCTTCCAAGAGCAAGAGTATGCATACAATGAAGACCATCAGATCCAAGATGCTGGTCTGTTGGAGAAAATCCAAAAGATGGAGGCAAAGATGGTGCAGTCCAGAGCAACAGCTCAGATGAGAGCTTTCAGAATTGGTTGCAGGACTCCTTGTCCATGGGGAGGCCCTTTTCCAAGACACTTCAGCCCTCAAGAGAAGCTGGACTTCATGATAAAGATGCTGCCCCAACTTGCACAATGGACAGCAGAAATAGAGGCCTATACATTCGGTGTTGAACAACCTTGTCAATGGGTAAGTTCTACACCATCATCTGGTTTTTCTCTTCCCATTACTCAAGCAACATCATCTCATTTGGACTTGCAAATTTTAAACTCTCCATCTGCTGTCCCAAATGTTGATCCCATGTCTCCACCCCCTAGTCTTCCACCTCACCTCAATTCTTCTTGTCCTTTTTTCTTCCAAACAAATTCATCCCCTCCACAAGAGCTAACGAAAACCCCCTCCTCCAAAGAAACAAGAGGTTTCACCGCCTCCACTACCACAAACAATTGTAAAATCAATTGAGTTTCAACCCATCCTTCCTCTTGCATTCCCAATTACATGTGGGGAAGAAGAAATTACAAAAATCAGTCATCAAGGACAGCAAGAGGAAGAGCCAGGGAAAAGAAGAAATGATTAAGAGCTTAGTAATGACCATTGCTAAGTTTGGCTCTTAAATTTGGAATTGAGAAGATCCTCTCTTTGGTAAAGCCTACGAAAGAGGCTAAGGTAGAAACCATGGTGGCCAGGACTGATTTTGTTGTGGCAAAAGAGGAGCACATCCTAGTTGTAGAGGAGAAAAGTGCGAACCAAGGGCTTTGAGCATAAAGCGAGCTATAGGAGAACCTTCGCTTCTTCTTTCTACTTCACCTCTCTCAAGTTCTAGTACTGAAGAGGATTTTGATCTCTCAAACTCAATGTTGGAGAGTGAAGGAAACCATGATGATCAAGTCGGATCAAGAGGACACCATGGAGGAAGTTGAACACGAACAGCAGGACAAGAATGATGCGAGTCTACTGCGATTTGGAGGACTGTTTTGATGGAGAAGAGCCGGTTGAGTTTCCACCATTCTCTCTTTCATCATCCACATTCCAAACACAAGAGTCTGCTGTCCTGAAGGAGAACATTCATTTGCAGCAGCCCGCATCTTATAGCAGCTCTTTGGAATCAAAATTGGAAGATTTTAATCTTCCATGTTCTTCATTGGAGGAAGAGAAAGGATAGGAGGATTCCACCATTTCTTCCACACCATCCATTCAGGAAGGTCTACAAGAAGACTCCATTTTTGGAGTTGAAAATCAGAGCTATGGGCATATCAGACGGATCGGACCTTGCCCAATCAGGTATTTGGCTTCATTGGAGCCAAAGGAGAAGCCACAACCGGTCATGCTTGCTTCTGAGCATGAGGGTGAGTTACAAAGTACCAAGGATCAGCTGCCATACCTTTTCAATCCAAATGCAGAGCAACTAAAAGAGGTATTGGATTTGTTTTCAGCTGACACCTTGATGATTTGGGTGGAAGAACAACTTCTTGTTGATTTCCCACTCATCCAAACAAATCATGATCGATCAAATCAATTGCATGGCTGCCAATTTTGAAGAAAGGAAGTTATTTCGCATAACCAAATATTAGGGGTTTGTTTAGCTCACCTTTGTTTCCGTTAGAGTAGAGTAGCTATGTTTGCTTTCAGTAGAAGAAGTGCTTGTGCACACTCTGCATGTTCCATTTGGAGCATGTATGATTTTTAGTTCTGTACATAGTTTTGGTGTTGCTGGTTCTGCTCTTGCACAGTTCATTTCAGTGGCATTTTGGTGAGAACAACTCCATGTCCGGTGGGATTCAAGTGGCTCAGAGGGAAGTTTTCAAAGTTCAGATCAGTTTTCAGGCTTGCTTATGACTCCATGCCCAATGGATTGCTTCAGGCTACTGATCATTCACCTAGCAGGCAGGTGACCCCGCTGAGTCATCAAAACTGTTGTCAAAATTTCACCCCCCCAGGGTAAATTTCGATAACATGTATCAGAGTTTTGCAGTTCCAAGCATGTAGATTGATCCAGGAAAAATCGTGAAAATTGGCTAAGTCCTGCTCAAGGTCGCCTTTGGGACAATTGGAACAGAGGGACGCGAAGGGCGCGAATCGGCCGGTTCGCCCGAAACAGAGAATTTTCGCAAAGGAACAATCGGGCCGCGAGGGCGCGAAGGGCGCGAAAAGGCGAAGCGGTGAAGCAAGGGAAGCCCATTTCGGGCGGTTCGGAAGAATTTGTCCCAAGCAGCAAAGGGACATCTGGGACAAATGGACGCGAAAGACGCGAACCGGCCGGTTCGGCCGAACGGAAACTTTCGCACTGGGACATCTGGGCCGCAGGGACGCGAGGGACGCGGATAGCCGAAAAAGCCGAGAGCCAATCAGATTGCGCCACGTGTCATCGGCAGATAAGGGACAAGGAAGCCCATTTCGGGCGGATCGGAGGTTTCTGTCCCAAACAGCACTGGGACATCCGGGACAAAAAGACGCGAAGGGCGCGAAAGAGCCGGCAGGCCCGCGGACCAATCAAATCATGACACGTGTCACAAGGGAAAAGGTCAAAAAGTCAAAGGGCGAGTTTTGAAGGGTCAGCCCGAACCAATGGGATAGTGCCACGTGTCCCAGCTAGGGCCCACAAGGAAATTTCAAAGGAAATCCCACGGAAAGGTGGAGGAGAGAGAATTATTCAGAATCGAGCTCGCATGTGTCATGTGTCATCCAGTGGCAAAGCGTGGGAAAATATTTCAAAATCCGTTTTGGTGCATTTCTGTGCCCTAAATCTTCGTGATCGTCATATCTTTTGATCCAGAGCTATTTGCACGTTCTTTATATCAACGGAAAGTTGTTGAAATTCTATACATGATTCTAAGATCAATCTTCCATTTTGGTGTAGTATGGAGAGAGAAAGTTAAGAAACGGATCTGATGCTTGGTAATGCCAGAAGTGACGCTTCAACAACTAGCTTTAATGCAGCAGACATCCCACTGCCGTTTTGCCAGGATCCGCCGCTTCTACCATAATGAGATGATTTAAAATGCGACCTAGAAGTGGTTGTGGTAGTTTTGAATTTCCTCTCTTCCCTCTCTCTTTCTTCCTATATATTGTACAGAGGGGCTTCTTTCAAAAGGGGGACATAACAAGTTGTTCATCTTTTCTGCTCTGCCCTCCCTTCTTTTCTTCTCTAGGGTTGAAAATGGAGCTCGAACCTCCTCCCTGCTCTGTAATGGCGTTTTTGCCTTTTACTAATGAAATGATGTTCTGTGCAAACTTCTGGAGCAACAAAAAATGTGTTTTGTGATGCATCTGTCCATCCTTGCTCGTTCTTCGCTTGTTTTCCTCTTGCCTCTCTTCATTCACATGGTATTTGTGCATGTTTGAATGTTCATTGCAGGTCTAGAGCAAGTTCATGGAGTTTTGGGACATTTTCTATGTGAAATCTATCCTTGGGCCTCGTGATGCATCTCGTCCATCCTTCCCATTGCTCACCTCTCTTTGTCCCATGGCGCTTTGATAGAGGTTCAACATTCTCCTTCTCTGGTGTATCACCGTTTTAGTGTAGGCTTTTGTTGTTTTTCCTTCTCTCTCTCTCTCTCTGTCTCCTCCTGGCATGGTTAGATTAGGATTAGATTAGCTTGCACGCACTAATAGCTTGTGGCAGGGTAGTTTAGAGCAGAAACCACCTTCTCTGGAGATTCCTTTCTCATTTTACCGGTCCCACACTGGAGAAAGGATTCAATGTTGTGCAATCACACTGATTCCCGAGTGATCACCCTAAAGCCTGATCTACATCCGTGGGTGATTAAAGTGATTTTGCATCAACAATATCCTAGTCATTAGTCGAAGGCCCAAGAAACATGATCTGCTCACAGTTGGTCCACTTGGTAGATTTTTATCTAAAATTTGTTAAATGTCTTTATCTCAAACAATTGGTAACAAGTAAAGGTCCCTCTAATATTCTTCTCTTTTGAGGGGAAAAGGTGTTGAGGTGCCAAGGTTAAATAATATGCCTCCGCTTAGAACAATGATGCAAATATTTGCAATGATTCACCTTTTTGAAAACACCGCAACATTTTTACGAATACATTAATGTCACTGTCACTGTAAATAATGATCCGATATGTGCAACAAAGATGCTTCAAATATTCCTCTTTGGGGGAAATTGGATGTGAAGGGTGTATTATAAAGGCAATGAGATTACTCTTGCAAAGGATCGGAGTTTATTTTCATGAGAAAATTTTGAGAAAAGCTCATCCTCTAAGAAAACTTTCTGAGAAACCAGGTTAACTTCCTTTGTGTTATATTTTCATTCATGTTGAGTTGGTTACGAGTGAATAGCCATCAACAAGCTCTAAGATTGTTTAAAATAACTCTCCCCTACTGATGAATCTAATAAAATTTGAGTTTATTTATGTTAAATATATGGAAAATTTTGTGTTTATTTCACTTTCAGAATGTCTACAAGTAGTTTTTCTTGCTCCTATTGCAATCTTGTATCAAAATATCTTTGAATCACACATATCTCAATCCTTGTGATATTTTAGTGGCATCTGCAATTTCATTTTTCAGAAGATATTTAATTTGGGAATGAAATAAACGATTTAAAATCACTTTTCTTTCATCTGTTGACAGAGATTGTTTGTAAGCCTCTGAGGTGTACCTTAGGCATGACTAATCTTAGATTTTAATGTTTTATTGGGTCTTCTAACTCGAGCCTTCATGCTAGAATCTCAAAGATTGTGTGAAAAAGTGCATGTCTGGGCCTCCATTGATGCACACCTTCTGGTTAAAGGAATGTTTTAACTATTTTGAAGCTTTCTGTTATTGAGTTCTCCATTTGTTGTGAAGTTTCTCAAGGATCTGGAAAAGTCCAATCTATCTTGTTGATCTCCCACCAAAAATTATTCAAATAACCAATCCTACCTTGAACTACCCCTGTTTTTCTCTGTATATCCACAAAAGAACAAATTCATTTGCTAAAGTATGCAGAATAGATTAGGATTCCAAATTTCTTCAGTAACCTTAGCCTTGTGTTAAAAATATCTCCATAATTTGGAAGTGACAACTCATGAGAGTCAAATTTGGTGTGTTGATCATATTTTCCAAAGGTCTTCTCTATAAACTTTTACAAAATAAAGGTATCTGCACCTCCTTCAATAACAGAGGTTACAAAATAGGTTCTCTTACCTTGGTTGAAAGGCACAACCTAAAATAGTTAGGATAAGATCAAATCCTTGTAAGGTGCTATCCATCTCTCCACAAACCCGAGTAACAAAGGGTTAGTTAGATTTCATCCCCGACTATAAAATGATACACATTTATGATCTACCTACCTCTAAGCTCCCTGTTGAATCTGTGTTACTACTCGGATTGAAAAGAAGAATGAATCGGATACCAACACACACAAGACAAAGTGTAAAGCCCACGTCAATGGAAAATAATGACAAGTAAGTGCAAGCAATGTAATAGATAACCACTAGTAGCAAATAGTCATGCAAAAAAATGTTGCACACGAAGCACCCATTATCACGTTAGAAAGATAAAATTTATGTCAAAGCATGTATAATCTAATAAAGTAGTGTGTTATAAAATAAAATGAAACAATAACACCTGTAGTGTATGAAAGTGAATGCCCCTAGGAGCCGTTGTGGGACTGGTACTAGGTACTGCACCAAGAATCCATGCTATGTTTAATGGATATATATAGTCTATGATCACAACTAGAAAGCGCAGGTGAATGCATATGTGTGTATGATAAAGATAATGACATATAAGATATATATCTAACATGTGTAATAAATTAAACATGTAAAATCATAAGTAAGAAAGAGTAAATACAATCAAGATATGGAGTATGTTATGGATGGATAGAATGGAATACACAGTAAATGATAGGATTCATGTGCCCCTTGAGTGAATAAAGTTATATGAAGTGAGGTTCATTTATTTATGCCCCTCAACTGATCAAGAATGAACCATAAATGAGAGTGTTTCATTGGGAAATGATTGAATGATGTGTTGTGTGTAGCGTGATGTGACAAATGTGTAGTGATGATATGCAACATAGAGATGAGGTGCAAGAATATGTGATGATTTATCCTAAAGCATATATCACTAAAGGATGTTATAAGAATTCATGATGTAGCCTATGGCGTATATCACTAAATGATGCAAGCGGAAGTGATGATGTAGCCTATAACATATATCACTAATCTAGGAATTTCACATGAGAAAAATATTGAATGGTTGAATGTGTGAATGTGATGAGGTCCATTTTTGATGTATACCTTCAACAGTCCAATATGGACCGTGAGACTAGAGTGCATCATAGGGTAGTGAGTACAACAGGTAAAAGTGGATGAGTAAAAATGTGTAATATGTAGTAGATGTAATGATTTTGTAAGTATGTGATATGTAAAGTGTATAATGTGTGATGATGTATGAAGATATATAATGTGTAGTGTCTCTATCTGTGTAGTGTGTGAGGTTCATGTATACATGATGCCCTCAACAATCAAGTGTGAACTCAAGCATAAGAGTGTGTCATCGAGAAAATTTGATGTTAGGGTGTGTGTAGTATAATATCTATGTTGTTGATTAGGGGAAGAAGTACGCATAATTCCCCAAGTGTGTAATGGTGAGATAATTATCTCGATGAAAGAAGGATGAAGGTCTTGTATCTAATGATTGTGGTGTCAAAATCATGTGACCATGCTCTAGTAGTGGTGGTATAGTGGATAGATGTTACTCACGTGAGTGAAGTCTAAGTGCATGCGATGGATGAGTATATGATGGATGCGTTAGCACAATAAAATGTTTAGGTGATGGAGATATATGTGAAGTAGAAAAAAGCATCGATGGACACCTACATGGAATAAAACGAGGTGGAAATTTACATCTAGATGCAGAAATCGTACTAGGAATGGGCCTATACTAGTGTGTTGGACAAACATAGCGATGAGGCCACTTAAAGTGCATGTGAGTAAATGAGCTAGGAGAAATTGTGCTTTAAGTGCTATGGTTTGTGGTGTATTAGATGGAGTAGGTGATGCATTGGTCATTGCTAGTTGTGATGGAAACCATGGAGTAAATGGTGGCATACCATCAATAGATATGACTTGATTCTTGTGAATAAAATTTAGACTCAAATGATTCATGGAGATTATATAATTATAGTTGAGAATCCAATTGAGGCCTAGAAGCATGTCACATCCATCGATTTCTTATCTGAAAAGGAAGGGTACAAACATATTAAGAGGACCAACCGTAACGTGCAGCTTGATAATGCCATATGAATTTTCATTGGATATTAAATTTGTGAGAGTGGATAGCCTATAGTGACGAGAAGTGGAATAGAACATACATTGATGGGCCAAGACGGACCAACTTTATTATTATTGATAGGGATAGATCCATTATAGGCATAAATATGTCAGTGAATAGAAGATAAATCCTCATGATAATCACAATGAGAAGGACCCGATCAAGTGGAGAGGTATTAGTATGTGCAACTAGAGAGTCAAGAGCCGGATGCGGGAGGAGGAACTACACGATATACATAATTGGACGATAATTTGACAACTTTCGTGTCATATTTCGGTAGAGGATTGTTAAATATTTTGAGCTTATGATTTTTTTAATAGGTGTAGAAACCATATGTTCTGGAAGCTCGATTTTACCATTGTTGATTAGATCCTGAATAAGAATACGGAGCTTGAAATAATGATCTATGGAATTCCCTATGCACTACGACTGATGATAGTCGCAATGAGATTTTTCATTGTAATTACGCCTTTTGGTTAAGATGGATCTAATTGGAGTGGAGGAGGAAGTGTGATGAGGTTACTATCGACAAGTTGTGGTAGTAGAATATGTGGAGGGATAATGAACTTAGTGAATGTGCATCGAGGTAGTTGATCAAAGCTCTTTGGTGGTGGATACCGTGTTGACTGTAATTTTTATGTCGGTTGTTTTATTTGTAGATATTTGAATGTCGACTTACTTTGAAAACATGTAGAAGATGATGTTTTCTCTTGATATTTAAGCTTTCCTATGGATAAGAGCTTGGTTTCATGAAGCTTAAGAGTATGACATAGTTGATCGAATGAAGGAGAGGTCTCAAAGAGAACACTTTCCTAGAGAGGTGGTAATAGACTCTGGATGAATAAGTCTTGAAGCTCAGAGTTTGCAAGCACATTTGACATCTTAGCTAAGTTGTTTTTGTATCTCAAAAATAATTTGTTAAGTGTTCATTATATCCCTATTTAAGTTGTGTGAGTTGGGAATAGGATATTTTAGAGCCGATGTTGATAGAAAATTGAGTGAGAAAGGCATCATCCGATGTGTGAAAGAGGTTACCGAATGTATGGGTATGTCATAGAAACAAACACATCGCATAATCTTGTAAATTGCAGGGAAAGAGCTTATGGTATGGTATGGTCATCCGCATAGTCTAGGCATGCCACATGAAAAGCTCGATATTTTCTTGTGGGGCACCATGGCCTTTAAAGATGAGTAATTTTGGGGAGATGAAGTTAGGTGGTAATGGATAGGCAGAAATGGCGGGTGCAAAAGGAGTATGGATAAGTAAAGTGGATTCCAAAGATGATGAGGTATGAGAGGTAACAAGATGGGGCTGAAAATTTGTGTTTGTAGATCCTAATATAAAGAAATTAAATCAGGAGTATTCGAAGAAGATCCAGGTGGTGGATGGGGAATACTAGGGTGAATGTTGGGAGTGGTAGTGGTAGGAATGGGGGATGAATATATAGAGGTGGAGCGGAGGCCATGGGGGCCAAAGAGTGAACAAAAATAGAGGCCTAAGTGTCATGGGTGTTCTTAGTAGTAATTAAAGCATGTAGAATATGTGGAAGATGAGTGGGATTACTACAAAAAGATTTCTGAAAATCAGTGAGTGTATTTAATTGTTCTTGGTCAATATTGGTATCTTCATCATAGGATTTTTCACTATTAGATGCTTCTATTTCACTAAGAGGAATATTGCGAGAGCTATACAATAGAATATTGGTTGTAGTAATGGAGCTAGATATATCAGCCATTGATTTGTAAATTCTATGATAGATGAAGAAAGCTCACAATATTAAAAATACCCAAAACCACCACTACGGGTGACGGGAATAAGAAGAAGAAATCATAAGAGAGAAAGTGAGACTTAGTTTATTCACAAATGTTTTTGGATTATGTCACAGTGGTGACTAGATGAATAGAGATGGAATATCGTCACATAGAATTTTGGAAAATTACATATCAGGGATTTTATTGGACTGGGGCAGGCGAGCACCCGGAGAGTGATGGGGGCACCTGTAGGCACCCTGGTCTTGTTTCTGGGTGCCTTGGTCTATGTAAATGCTTGGAAAAACTCCTTTGAGTATCACAAGAGGTTCAAACTTGTTCACCTTTGATTTACTGTATGTCACACTTGGATCACCGAAGTTGATGTAAAGCCTGCAACAAAGGATGCACCTGTAAAACCCTTAAATAGACATCAAATCCTAAAAAAGAAATATGTAAAATGAGGGTTCAGATTATCCTCATCTACTACAATGGTGGAATTAAAACTGATTATTTCACTACATCTCAAACCCAATGTAGTTTTGTGTGTGTGCAAAATTGTTCCCTAGGTTTCTCTCTTGCATGTCACACTTGAAGTAGCAAGAAAGTAGCTAGATGTAGAACATAAGTAATATGTGCATGGAAACAATAGAATCCCTCTTGTGAAGTATGATGCGGAAGAACCAACCTTTTCCCCTTGTAATGGAGCTAGATGGATGTAAATGGAGCTATAGATGCCTTGATGGATGCAACCTTATGTGGTGATAAGTAGTGTTTAGTACTTGGTCCCTTATTATGATCACATAACTTTATATTTATATGATTCTCTTGCTTGAATTTCATAATTAACCTCAAAAGGTTGAATACCAAAAAGATAAGATTCTCAAACGTCTAGAAAGGACCCAAAAGTATTACTAAAGTATAAAGAGGAAAACAACGCCTAGAGGGGATGGTGGCACCTGGTGCTAGCATCTTGGCTAGGCAATGGTGTCTAGAATGTCTAGAATGACAAATTGAAAGATTGAAAGCAAAAGAATAAAACAAAGAAATTTGGCTAAAGACATGGTTTAATCATTACTTTTCATACTTAGGAATCATATAAATAGTAGTATGTAATTATGACTAAATAATTACCCAAATTGCATGATTTTGTGTTTGCACTTATCCATTGGGCTTCACAGAGTCATTAAAAGCAACATATAGCTTGAAAAAGTAAGTACACACACACACACACATGAAAGGAAACACACACAATGGGAAATGGAAACACACGCCTAAATTACCTATGCTACAATGCAAGGGACAAACCACTTTCAATGAAGCACTTTTCCTTTTTCATATTTTACCTCCAAAAATGTAACACTTAATGATGATGTTCGAAGTCATTGGATAGTTCGAGAAAGTAGCCTCCTTTCCTCAACTTCTTATGTAAGCCATGTGCATTCATGAATGCATGTATACTTAGGAAGAGTGAACCTACATGATTTATTGCTCTTAGAGATTCATTTGAACATTCCATTGCTCTTGTTATCTTCAAAATATGTTTCATAGTACGTATGGCCTTCCCTACTCACCCACATTGCTGAAAAGAAAAAAATTCAATATCATCATCACACCCACTAGTCATCATTGCAAGATGTACATCAGATTTTTCACCCTTTTTATTTAATCATGATAAAATTTAAAATTGGTGGAGAATTCATAATTATCTTCACACATGTCTTGAAAATCCATGGCTCGTGTCAATAGTTCAAGACTGAGCTAAGGATACTTTTTAGCTCTTAGGAGTTCTTGCACAAAGTCTTCTTTCAAACCTTTCAAAGAATCATCATAAGTTAGAATTTATTATTCTTCATGGATGACATGATCAAGAGAATATTCATCTTTAAATGGGGATGAGAATACTTCATCATCATGAGGAAACATATCAACTAATTTCCCAACTTGAAATTCATCGAGAACCATTTCCACTTCTTCCAAGACCATATCATCTGGAAACCCGGGGTTGTCTTCTTGCAACTCAAAGTTTATCAATACTTCTTCAAGATTAATACCCCCTTAGAAAGGTATTTTTTGTCCTATCAAGATGGGAATCTCATCCCTCTTTGGTTGTTATAAAATGTTTCATCCTCCCACTATTTTGCTATAGAATGTTAGCTTCTAGATTTCTTGAATTTTGCACTGTGTATCTCATATTTTTCATAGGAAGAAACTTCTCAATATATCCTTTAACTAGGATGGTTGTAGAAGACCAATTCATCTGGATTTTCCTCCCAAGTATTGGCAAAAGCTTCTACCTAACAACATTCTAAATGTAGTCAAATGTTTGCAACTAAGATAGTCATTGACACCTTTTCTGTCTGGAAACTAGGTGAGAGTCTCATGTGCATCCTTGACCTTCCCTAAAAGTGGGACTTCCTTTGACTCCCTAGAGTAACAAGAACCAACGGCCTTAGTCATGGTGAGTTTTAGGGAATTAAATACCTTTACAGGCATTACATTGTTATAGGTTCTTGAATCTAGTATGTAACTATTCAATATGTAATCTCCGATGAGAAGGGAGACATAGAAAGGATCGACCTTATCAGTCTTTGATGCACTCAAAGAAAGCATGTTCTATGATGGGGATGTAGGTGGGGTTGGTAGTAGTCCTTTAGAATTAGGAGTCACAATATTGGGCTTAGGGATACCAATTTGTAGAACATCGAAGAACCTCTTGAGTTACTTTGGGTGCATTCGTAAATATTCAATTTTAGTAATCTAAACTTTGGTCTTACTTACATGTTTGACATAATCAAATGGAGAAGGTATGGAAAATGGGGATGAAGGAACTATTTTTGAATTCAAGATAGGCTCGGAAGTGGGAGTGGATGTTTGGGAAAAGAAACTAATTTTGAAGGTATGTTGGAGGTTCTTAAAGGACTAGTTTTAGTAGAAGTAGGAATGGAATTAGAGGGAGCGTTACGGGACTTACTTGGAATAGCAAGTGACATCTTGCTTACCATAAGATCAGGTTTCAATAATGAAGACTCCATGGAAGGTGGGAGTGGAGATCCTTAACTAATTATTTTGTTTGGTAGATTCACCACAAGAGTATCTTTAATCTTTTTATTTTTTTTCCACTAGTGGAGGAAGAAGCTCCTTTTGATACAGAGAACGGGTGAATACCGCACATGAGAAACTAGGTGTATCTTCATCATCATCTTCATCACCTCTAGAATATTTATAGAACCTAATTTGTGCATCATTATTTACTTATTCAACCTCTAAGAAATCATTTCCTTCATTCTCTCCATAAAATCCTTCTTTGTCTTCTCAAGTTATACAAATTGCATTGGCGGTAAAGCTTCCAAGGCAAGCCTTGCAACGCTCTAGTAATCTAATTCCTATCCTGATTTTGAAGAAGAATATTTTTGGATATTTGTTTCTTTATTGCATTCAATTCATTTTCCAATTTTTGGACGAGAGAGTCATTGGTACCTTCCTTGGAAAATTGACCCCTTTGCTTTCCATTTGGATTCTTCATTTTTCCAGACAAAATTAGATCTTCTATCTCAATTGCATCATTTTGGGAAAGCTTGAGAGTATGACATTGAAATATTTGTATGATGAATCCAAGTTTAGGGGTTGTGCATTGAAAAAATATCTTGACATTTTTTTCATATGGTGAAGAATCTTCCAGTATTCTGTGGAGTAACCGATTGAAATGGGCTATAAATTCTCTCATAGTTTCATTCGATTCTTTCCTCATTTGTACCAGCTGAATGAGGAGGTATTGGAAACCTTTAGCTGATTTGAATCTTGTAGTTAAATTTTCTTGAATTTCTTCCCAACATGTTATGGATTGAGAGGAAAGAGATAAAACCACTTGGCTACCTTTTCCTAAAGAGATTCCATGAAAAATCTTACCACAACATCCTTATATTCAATTCCAAGATTTATGCATGATGTGATGAAGCCAGAGATGTGTTCTTCAGGAAGTTTGGTGTCATCACCTTTAAACTTTGGAAATTTCTTACATGAACTCTTTGGTAGATCATGAAAAGGAGGTGCAAGAGAAAGTGGACCAATATTCCTTCCCCATAGGACAATGGGTTGGGGTCTTTCTCTTTCTTTATCCACTATTAGTTATCTTGCTTCAGCTTCTATTTCCCCTTCTACAACTTCTTTTCTCAATTCTTCTTTTGATTCTTGTTCTCCTTCACTAGGTAATTCAATGTTCAATGGTGGGTGGAAGGCAAGGGAAATAAGAGGATTTACAAGGGGAGTATCAAAAGGGGTGGATAGGATTACCAAGTGAACCATTGAAGAATCAGATTGAGATGAATCTTGAGAGAAATAGCACAGGTTATCTTTGAACTTTTCTTGTGGGTTTTGCAAAGCCTTGAAATTGGGATCAATATCCCCTCTCAGCATATTCAGCCCAATATATCTCCTTTTAGACAGTTTTGGTAAAATATTGTAATGGTAATACGAAAGGAAACTTTGGAATATGAAGGTTCGTTCACAGAGATCAACAATGGGTTTTGTAGTAATGGATGTCAATCAACTCTTTTTTTATTTTTTCAATTTTTGATTTTTTTGTAATTTGGGAATATTTTATTTGTTTGGATTTTGTGATTGTATTTTGGGTGCGAGATCTACCAATTCTGCCCCACGTTCGGCGCCAAAAACCATTGGCATGAATTTTTTCCATGTGGATAATTTGGCTAGTATCTGCCAACACTCTGAGACTCTAGGTCCCTCTACTTGAATCCATTTATTATGCATGCCTAAAATTAAAATTTGTGGTGACCTGATGGTCGGGGTCCAATAGGAACACTCCACCGAACTCAGTGGAAAAAGCTTGCAATTTCTTGCAAGAGATAAATTTTCTTAGAGGTAGGAAATGGAGTTGGGATAAGAGAATGGGATTAATATTGTAGGTAGAAAATAAGATTCCTACAACCATTAATCAAAATAATTCAACACACTTGGATATAGAAGAAAAAAAACTTTTCTATTGACAACAAGACAAAATAAAATTAAGAACACAAAGTTTTAGTAATCTTCTCAACAAAAAAGGTAAGAACTCATTTCTTCTTCATTGATGCTTTAGAAAAATTGTACATATTGAGAAATAAAATAACATAAAGAAGGGGAAAAGAGGAAATAGATATCTCTTTTGTTTCTTCACAAGTAGTAATCTCTCATGAGCATACAAAATTGACAACCCTAAAGAATGAGGGTGTCATCACAATTTATAGACTTGAGAACGAATCTTCTCCTACCCCCCACATGACCTTTCAATTTTCCTCCATAACATGTGACTTTTCGAATCCCTAGGGATGAAATTAAGTCCCCTTTTATTAATTAAGGGTGACATATTACAATATTTACTGTAGTAACATTTAAATGAATAAGACAAACCTCATGATTACTCACAATGAATAATTAGAAAGGGGGGAGAGAAGAGGAGAAAGAATGTGAGAGGGGAAGAAACAAGAAGTTTTTCCAAATCACGATTGAATATGTCTCCACCTTCAATGAAGATCCACACTAAAGAAGTTAAAGATAGAAATTGGCCTCTCGATGACCCTATGTGACATTGTTATACTAATTGGAAATCTATGATGAGTTTCACTTTGAACACTTATGTCCTTACTAGGATGTTGATCACAATCTACCCTTGTATATGATACACATACACCTTGGACCACTAAATGAGTGTTTAAAAACACTATTGAGATTTCCTAATGTGAATTCAAGATGACCTATGGATGATGCTCATGATGATCCTCTTCAACCCTACAATGCTTTGCTAACAAAGATTTCTCCTAGAATGATGTACTTTCTCTTACACACCAAGAAGGTAAGTGATGAGCACTAATGAGTACACCATTGACAATAATGAAGAATGATCATTCCACAACATGAAACAACCACCTCAAAACAAGAAATATCATCATTCCTTCATGATTGATTATGCATATGAATGAGAAACTAGAACAATTACTTAAACAATGAATTCATGACAATCATGTCATCCCGAGGACATGGATGACCAACATCGGAATCAACTTGTTTGAATCACAATTCACCTTTCACTCCTTTGTAAGCATATTTTTACCATTTCCATTCCCATGGGGAGATTTCTATAGATATGATCACCACCAAGTATCTTGATGTGAAAGCTACAAATTTGAATCTCATGACTGACGATGACACCAGTTTGCACTTGGAATGAGAGTTTACTATATTTAGAAAAATTATATTTTCCACCCTTTTCTCTTTCGATCACCCGGTTGTTCTTCCGTATGTCCTCTATATACACTACCTTTGAATAATGTGCCCACTATGATAATTTACTAAAAATAGTAAGTGTTCATGTAGAGACTTACTATTTTTTGGAAAGTTGCTTTCCCGCCCTCGAATTTCGATGAAATCAACTTTTTTGATATGGTTTTTTCTTTCTCATCTCACATATGAATTTTCATCACAAACCGATCTCTGGAGCAACGGGAAATAAAATTTTAAAATTTGGTGCAAGGAAACGAGGGTTTCTTCGTTGCAAAAAATCATTTCCGTGCATGTGAAATCCACCACTTGGGTTTTTATGGCCTCTGAAAATGGTGAAAGAAGCAAAAAAATTCACATCAAACTGTGCCCTAGTTTTTTAGATATGAGTTTTTCATTCTCATGGGAAACAAAATCATTTTACTTCAAATCTAAGTCTAGAACTTGAAATTTTTAGATTTTTATGATAAATTTAAGTGTTATGATCATGGGAGGATGATGAGATGGATGTAAGGGAAAAAATGGAAATTGAGGAATTTGGAAAATTTTCATTAGAGTTCCAGGTAGAAATGGAGAAAAGTGGGGGGGGAATGAGAAAATGCCTAAGTATTTGTATTTATAAGATTTCTTACCTTGAGGGAAGGGGGTGCATTTTTTCCATCGTGTATCCTTGGAAAGGTACAATGGGGGCATAAAAGTTCACCATAACCCTAGGTGACACTTGATATTCATGCACCGGTGGAGGAAGGGGCTGAAAAATGAGTAAAATGTTTTAAACAGAGGTCTTCAAGGTCATATGGTGTGTCCATAGGCTCAAAAGAAGGAGGGGATCAATTTATCGTCCCCATTTCCTCTTAGAAAGGGAAATAGGGACACCAAAAGTATGCATTAGTGCCATGCTGACATGTGGCACTGAGAAAAAAATCTAACTGCAAGAGCATCCTTGAGAGAGAGCTAGAAAATGAAGTTGTCTAGAGATCTCATAGGTATTTTTGGGAACTTATTTATATGATTTTTACTTAAAAAATCATTTGGAGAAGAATGGGATGGGTCTCAAGTTCTGACTCTTCCTAAAACCCCTTCAAAAATTAGCTTCTTCCTTGGATTCACAGAGTGTGCCCTCCAAAAATGAGTTCCCTTTGAAGCAACAAGAGATTGTGAAAAATATGAATATTTCATCTTGTAGATTATCCTATTATCTTTATAATTATTTATTTCTTGCCTTCCAACTCCTTACGGAGCTTCCAGAATCATCCACCGAAGATCAAGTACTTATTTTATCTGCCTTCTCCTCCCGGGGGTTGAGACTTGTTCATATGAAAAACAATGTGGAAATAAGGGGGGATGGATTTTATTGTTTCCATTTTCCCCTTGGAAATTGGTGGAGGGACACAAAAAGTGTTTATTATCCTGGTGATGAAAAGTGTCAAGCATGCATGACATGGAGCGGGGGCTAGAAAAATTCCAAAAGTGCTGTCGGAGCCTCCCAGTGGTCATATGAGGTGTCCTCCATGAGGCCTAAGGTGGGCGGAACTCTTTTCAACCCCCTGTCCCTTTGGAAAGAGACAAAGAGACACAAATTTTTTTCCTTAGCCTCATTTTTCCATGTGGCATTGGAAAATTTGGCTAAGGACGGAGCTTGTACCTTGGAGAAGAACTTGAAAATGACATTGTTGGAGCTCTAATATGAATGTTTAGGAACTTATTTATATGATTTTGACTAGAAATGATATTTTGATAAGGATGAGATGGGTATAAATGTCTTATTATTCTTGCAAAATTATCAAAATGGTATTTTTGATCAGGACCGCTAGTTGTGCCTACAAAGAATGAGTTGTGGAAAACAAGGTATGGGTGTTGTGAAAAATATGAGATTACCACCATGTAGAGAACTAAATCAGATTTAAATTGATTTTTAGTTACCTCTAACATGTTCCAAATATCTCGGAATCATCTCCCAAAGGTCATGTGCCTTTTCGTAGTGCAAGTTCCTTTAGCCTCAAAAACCCGTTTTTGCCAATTTTCTCCTAAACCTCAGGATATTCCCAAATCTTCCTAAATCAATTACACAACCATCATGGATCATGAATACACCTCCTGATGAACTTGGGACTTTAACTTATCTCTAGAGAATATGTACCCACTTGAGAAAGGCTAAAAATAGCCATTCCCAAGCCCGCTGAAAGATCCTCCTTGAAAGGCATTGTTTTGAAGTACTCCTTTGGACTTTTTTTCATCTTTTCCACACTTGGAGAGGGAAAGACCACAAAAATGGACATTATACAGATGGGGATAAGCCTAAAATAGGGAATGGACTGACTTGGAGAGCTTTCGGGAAGGGTTATAATGAAGTTTTTGACACTAGCATAAAGTTGTCTTGTTTTCAAGTGAATTCATGCATTTATCATATCAAATCCTTGAAACCAAAGGACACCCTAAGGTAGAAAATATGAATTCCTAGAAGTTACAGAGAAGAATGTATAAGTGAAGAAAATGATGCAAAGTAATACCACAAAGCAACATTCCCTCAATACCCAATCAAACAATCAACTACAAAATGCATCTTTGTAGTTATTCAACATAATAAACACAAGATTACAAAGGAAAATGAGGATTTTTTCATGTTAAATATTTTATCAATAAGAAACAACAAGCATGTATATGGAAAAATTGTCATGTGTATTCATTTGTGATAAAGGAAACATATATGAATGCTCTTAAAGCCTACTAATGTTTGTACAATTGCAACCACCTTAGCATAAATCCCATATGAAAACTCTCAACAACCAATTCCTTATAGAACTCAACCCAAGAGGTAAAAACACCAAAGTTGTTTTCCATAATTCTCACCCAATGGGATGTCAAAGAGGATGTCCAAATTCCAACCTCCCTCTTTGAAAATAACATCTTCTCTCTTATATAATATATTCTCATAAAAGAATATACTTAAATTCCTCAAATAATTAGCTAAATCTTATCAAAAATAGGACTCAAGCCTTCACTAGAAAATGAGAGGGAACCTACTCCATTGAAAATATCATATCTTGATATGTTAGGCTAGAATAATTTTTAACCTATCATTAAGCTTGATGAAGATTCCATTAAAAAAACTCCGCTTTGTCCTTTTCCCATCCTGTCACCATCGGTATGCATTCTTAGTGAGAATTTTTATGGTCATGTGGATTTTCTTGATGTGTAATTCAAAAGGTTTGATGTGAATTTTGATTTTATCTCTACCTTTTGGAGAACATTTTTTGGAAAGTGGATAATATGATAATATCACTTGAAGTGACTTATCTCTCATGTAACTTTCAATCGAGCCATGAGAATAGCCTTTTGGCATTAATAATTCAGTTTTCTCCTCCTTAGCTCGTGTCAAATGCTTGGATGGAAAATGCAAGTGAATGTGACACAATTATTTGTACAAGCCATGTTAGGGACCATCCTACTTTAAAATCCTATCTTCACCTATGAATTTCAATCATTCATACATTCTTACGAGCAAGCTCCCTTACGAAAATTCCTATATAGTTTGCTTTTATTCAATGACATCATCTAGAATGGGGACCAAGTTTTACGAGCTATTATCTAAAGTTCTAAGAGCTAATTTCCTCCTTTGTGGTCTAATGAATACTTCATCATGATCGTATTTCATGTTCTAGATGAAGGAGCACATCCATTTGAGGGATCACCACAAAATGTGGTGCAATTTTCCCTCATGCACAAGATTGTAAAGATGACTCCATCGATCACCATATTTCAAATTTTAATCTTCCATCTCTTCTAAAAGCATGATCATCCTCATATAGACGTATTTAATAATTTTTTTCTTTGACATCATCCCATCACCCAAGGTGGGAGTTTGGTGATGTCAAAGGTATACTTCTACCTTACATTTATTGAATATGATCTTCCCCACTACAAACTTGCAAGCGGGATTCAAGGAAGGAAAATTCCAATCATTCAACGAGTGGATGAATATGAGAAGATTTTTAAGGTGGGTTTTGGCTCTTCAATAATTTGATAGACACAAAAAAATTAGATGACAAAAGGGTTTAATAATACTTACGCTGAAAATGTAATGTTAGGATGAATGGATGTAATATGAATGTGGGAATCTTTCCTTTAACAAATGAAAGAACATGTATAAAAATATGGCTAAACAAGATAGATATTAGACAAAGACATGATGAGTTACTCAATAAACGTTGATCCTAGGAACCAAAGGGATTCCTTGAAGGGTATCAAATCATTTTACAATCAAGTGATAATAGTATCAAGATAATTTAAAATAAAAAGGATTTTAGAATTCCGAGGAATAGTGATATCTTTCTCCATGTGATAGGAAACCTAAATACGGGCTACGAAAAAGTCTTGAACTCCTTGAAGTATTCAAACCAATCTTGTTCGCAACATGGCTTTCTTCTTGTATGACTTGAAGTTGATCTTCGATGTCTTCAATGTTTGGTGTCAAGGAAATGACATAAAGGTTGAGTGAATGTGCAATGTCTAATTATTATAAGACAAATGGTTGTTGGATGATAAGAAGGTCATATATGTTTGTGGTCAGTTTTTCTTGACCTCATACAATCATCTACAAAGAGAAACAACTTGAAAACATGCAGATTAGACAAAAATAAATTGATATTTGGTTACAAATATGAGAACTTTGATTAAATTGAGAAAAATACGGGGATCGCTATCAATTTGGGGTAATTTCTAGCAATTCAAATAAATCATTGGTGATTACTATGGAAAAGGTTGATTTTTAAATAATATGTGAAGAAGATGTTGAATAGATAATTTATGAATTAATTTGAGATTTAAGATGATGTGTTGACAAATTAAATTTGAAAACAGATGACTAGATCTTACCTTATATGAATAATGTTAATAAGTGACATTATGGGAATATTATAGTGTTTCTAGAGCTTCCACGGATGTGATAGAGATGTTGGAGGTTCCACGATGTGTAAAATATAGTCATCTAATTCTCCAATGAGTTAGAGATTTGTTGCAAATGTCTCAGAATCCTATTCAAGACGTTTGGTGTTGCTTATATAATCATAAGGTATTGGTTAGAATTGTTGGTGACCCGAAAAGTGGGGAAACCAGCTTAGAAGTGGTTTCAACCAATCCCAAAAGGGTTAATTTTGGTATGGGGGTGAGTGAATATGGTTAGGAAGAGGTTGAGGATGTTAGGAGGTTAGATGGTTAGGGTTAAAATGGGCTAGGATGAGTTATGGGTGGTTAGGGAGGTTTTAGTAACATATGATAGGTAGAATAGGTTTTTAATGTGGGTAAAATGTGATTTTACGAGGGTGAGGATATGGTTTATCGGATACTTTAATGTTTTGAGTGTGAATGTGAGGAGTATGGATGAACAATATAGGTTACCAAAATTTTGTCAAGTAGTTTGCGATGGACAAGTTGTTGGTAAAAATGAGTGGAATGATCTGATTTTTGTTAGATAGGTCATCTCCCCTCAAACTAAGGGTTATTGAGATAAAGTGAAATGATCACAGGTTTGATGAAGTTGATGGATGAAGGGATAGGATTGTGTGATGTTGTGTTTCAATTTAAGATGCCCTAAAACTAGGCATGAAATATATTACCACAAAGGTGGGCTTGTGTGAATAGAAAGCCAAGTGATAGGGGAACCAATGGGTTCTCGACCTATAGATGTATAACTTCTAAGGAAGAAGCTATGAGAAAAAGGTTCCCAAAAGGCATATAGTATACACAATGTATCGAGAGACCCAAGCTTTTTATAAAGGATTTTTCTACAAAGGTGGGATTACGTGGCCAAGAAGTCAAGTGATAGGGGAACCAATGGGTTCTCGACCTATAGACGTATGAATTAACAAGGGAAAGGGAAAATTTTCCGTAAAAGGTTGTAAAATTTGAGATGGATTTGATAAAGGAAGGATCTCAGTATAGATAGATTGATTTGGAGTTTGATAGGGTATTGGGAAAAAAAAAGAAAGAAGCACACTTAGAAACATGTAATTTTGGTAAGGAATGATGAAAAATGATGATTTGATAAGGTTTGGAGGCAAATAATAAAATTTTGGATAAAGGGAGGTAATCATTGGTGATTACCCTAGGTCGTGGTGATTTAACAAAAATTATCGATGATTACCCAATCACTAGTGATTGGGTGGGTGGGAAATTTTTTGATATAAAAGGGGTTTGAGGTTCATTTGGTACTATTTCGATTCAAGAACCTAAGAGACCAAACAAACCATAATTTATGATTTATTCATTATTTTAAGTGAGATGGAGGAAGTTGGAGGTGTGTAGAGGTGAAGAAGGCCCACAAATGCCGAGGTAGGTGGTGTTTTTGGATTTTGTGTTATTTTTGTTTTTTTTCTAAAAATGGAATTGCTTGAAACCACTAGCGATTTCATATATAAAGTCGCTAGAAATTTAGGGTTTGTTGGTGATTTTTATAGGGTCATCGGTGATTTAAGTAGATTCATTGGTAATTCCAATGTTTTGATAAAAATTATGATTTTTAAAGTGTATTTGATTGATTTTTAATTGATTGTTCCTGATGGTGTGTTGTTTTATTCTCGGATGTAGGCTAGAGATATATTGACTACACATGATAGGATCCTGAAGATATTAGATGATGTTAGAGCTCAGTTATTCAATGTTGATTAGAATCACTTAGAGGAGGTTGGATTGGGAAGGATGAATCGGTATAGGCACATCCATAGAGGCATGAGGTTATTTTTATCTTTGTTTGAGAGATGGACCATGTCATAGGCACATTCTATTTTTCTACAGGAGATATGACATTGACATTGGAGGATATACACACCAACTCTTGTGCTTACCATTATAAGGTGAGCAGGTTGATGTATCCTAGATTTTATCACCAATAGCCCAAAGCACATTAGCCCATCACTCAACCTAAACTACGTGCTCACCCGAAGCATGCAAGGGTACGAGGTCCCTCTTTAGAGAAGCTTGTTTAATATGTTAGCATGATTGAATGTACATTTCAGATCCATGACAGTTTATCAATTATTCCATGGTGCATAAACCAAATCTAGAACTTAACCATATGAAGGATTAACTAAACAATTACTATAATCAGATTTACCATACAAGATCCATGTTCAGTTACATCCAACACCAATATCCATCCAATAAGATCCATTATATTAATATTGTAAAATACAGAAGCTTCTTACATCCATAATAATGTCCCCATAGTCATGTGCGCTAATAAACTCATAGTATAACAATAACAATAACTAGTGATCCCAAACCGTGCAAATCAATACATATTTATAGGGGTGGGGACTTTCCCTTCAATACCCATGCACCTTAAAAATAGGCTACATGATAATAATAGCCATGCGCCCTTACATGATAATACAAAAGCATGCAAGCTTGCTAATAATAGATTATCTAATAATACAACTATAGTATAATCCTATTATTAGCTCCAAAACTCTACATGGTGCTCGATCTTCTACTAGTCCCAAAATAGCCTTGCGTGATCTGCAAGTCTTCTACAAAATGTTCTCTACACTCCATGTCTAAAATTATCCCCAATCTATTTAAATGACTAAGTCATGATTTCTAACAGATTCTGGGTGCACCTTGTTCTATACTTTTACACACACTCATGTGTTCCATGTGTCCATATGCCAAATCCTTTTTCTCTTTCATACTTGAGTTATATTTCATCAGCTCAACATTACCCCACACTAATTTCATTTTCATCCCCAACAATGGGTAATCCCAACTTATCTCTCCATGTATAATGAATAAATAATGAAAGAATAAAGGAAGTACTTGTACAAAGAATGACAAACTACTCAACGCCTTGCTCTTCTACAAGAAGGATTAACTCTGGATATTCATTCTTAATCTCTACCTCCAAGTCATTCCAATCACTCAGTGTTTGACTAGTTTTATTAGGAACGTCTATAACTATGGCTTCCAGCTCATCATGAGTCATGTTTTCCTTCTCATTCTACAATATTCTAACAATGTTAGCCATGCTAGAGACCATCCCCTCCATGAGATCCATTTTCTATGTAATGAGTTTACCAATGTCTTTTATTTTCTCCTTATGTGGATCCTAGGTTGTTGCAAGCACATCACGCTTTTCTCAATCAATGTAAGCCTCTCCACATGCCCAAGCGTCTCATTCTTCATTTCCTTGAGGACCTCATTTTCTTCTTCAATGGTCCTTGTCTTTATAATTGCATCTGGTGCCTCACATAGTCAATGCCCAATCTGCTTTCTTCAATTCATCCTTCAACACTTGCAATAAGGATTCATAACTTGTAATTTTCCACGTAATAATAGATTTGGATCTCTCTACTTCTTCTACAATATCCTTAGGTGTTGGCAGTCACACAGGTCCCTCCTCCAAAATTGAATTATTATGTGCGTAGTAATAATAGGGCGTGGATTTAAACTCTGTTGCAACCTTGTCCTAAAAATGTGGCCTCTTCTCTATGATCTCATCCCTAATTTTCTTGACCATCTTAAGGACTTTCTACATTTCTACCTCATCTTTCTCCTTCTCTTCTATGAGGCACTTAATCTCAGAAGTTGACATCTTTCTTGTCTTCTAATAGTGCTCTAATAGTTTCTACCTTATCAATATTCTCGGTGCACAACTTCATGCAATACCTTAGTGAGGGCATTGCTCACATGTTCATCAGAAATCACCGAAGGCTTAACAATCATATGGCGTAAATGGGGTGCCTTCTTCAACCTCCACAACACATAGGCTTCCTCACACATCAAATTCAGCTCATCCATGTGATTCTGCATCATCCATGATAGTTTTTTCCTTGTGCGGTGTTCACCATATCCACATCCATGAGCTCCCATCCATATAAATCCTTGGGTTCCAAAGTACCTTGGAACCATGCGCGTATGATTTTTCTTGGGTCATCTATATATCCAATAGATGGAGTCTCATATGATGCTTCCTCTTTATTCTTACCATAGTGCTTACCCTTGGGAACCTTGGCACCTAAATCCAATACTATACCTTCACTTGTTTGAGTTATAGAGGGCACGCCAAATGGCTCACCTTATCTTCACCTATCTCCAAGCCAATGTCCCCATTGTCTATGTTTTGTTCCTTTAATGCTTCTTCATCATTCTTCACCTCCTCTTCCTGAGGCTCATTTGTATTCTCATTCTGCATCAGAGAGTGTTAGGTGTGTTGTCTTCAAATTTTCTTCTTCTTCCTCCTTCCGAGGGATGTACCTACGCCTTTTCTTCTTCTTAGGTTCCACCTTCACAGGAGAAGTCCTGGGTGATCTCTTGGGGGTTGGGAAGGTCTCGCGCCTTGATTCTTTTTCTTTTAGTACCCTCTTATATTGAGGTTCCTCAGGAGTCTTGTCCAGATCCACCTCCAACGCACCTATCTCCAACACTTCATCTTCTTGTTGTAGTGGAGGGTTCACCTCACACTCACTCTTCTCTCCAATAGTGGGTTGTTTCCTACCCCTATGCTCCAAACCACCACTATCTTCTTGAAGTTCTTCCCTTCTCCTTCTTCTTCCACAAGAAGCTATGTTGGTTCATCATCTACTAAATTACCAAACTATATGTTTCCCCTTGGGTGGGCCAGAAGTTTGAGCTCATTTTCTACATACCTCCCATTTTCCAACCTAGGCTTGAGTTGGATATACACAAGGGCTGCCCCTAATCTCACCATAGCCAAACTCATAGCCTTCATATCAATACTATCTGAAATTAACTTTCAATATATGCAGACTTACTTGGATACACATAAGTCTTTATGAGAGTGTGGTAGTCGTAGTCTACCTTATCAACATTGAAGATCAACCAACATGCGTCTCTGAAAAAACTTGTGTAAAAATGCCTAGAAATAACATGGTGAAGGCATAAGGGAGATTTTACACCAAGGGCTCCACTTCTCATCCTTCATTGTAAAGCGTGCAATGTAAAGTGTTGATACAATGCAAAATGTACTTGCTTACCCAATACCGAAGGTAACTCCTTGGGTATTCTCCATTCCTCTTTAAACACGCAGAGTCACATACCACAACTCTTCCCTTTATTTAAATGGTCCACTCATGGTCCCATCACATGTATACTCCTCAAATATCTTTGTAAGAGATTTCTTCTCTAGGATATTTCCATATTTTTCCTTTGGCCCATCGAGCACTCCAATTTCTACAAAAACAAGGGATAACAAGGATCGCACCAAAACTAATCTTCTCACCTCCATGTGCTTCCTCAATGATGGTTTCAGCAATGAAACTTGCCAAGTTATAAGTCACCCCTTTAGTCATTTTCTTCACTATATGCAACCATAAGGTGTTCACATACTACGACCATTGCTCCTAGTTATTCATCTTTGTTAGGAGGTGTGTTACTTGCTTGGATAACTAGGTATTTTGTTATCTTATCAATTTCCATCACGTGCCCTTCCTTCACGTAACCCATTACTTTTCCTCTTGCAATGATTCATGACTTATCTATCAAGTCACTACTAACCTTCATGCTTGAACTCCTTAATCTTGTTAGGGTCCCAATCAAGGGCGATGATCCTCATTCATCACCCAAAAAAATAAAAGAAGTCCTCATGGACTCTACTCATCAACCACTGGTATAACTTCTCTAGTTTTCCAAAATAAGGGAGTTCATACAACTGTAAAACTCCCACCTTTCTGAAAATATTTTTGTCCCCATCATCATCATATACGGCCAAATCATCAATTTTTCACTTGTTTGTCTTCTTCACGAGTAACTTGTCGAGTTCATCCTTATTATTAATTGTTTGGTGGTTGTAATCACTTACTTTACTCCGGTGAATGTGTGAGTCCCAATCATGACCCATGTAAACCCCCTCAGGGTACTGCATCTTAGAGAAATGGCTTTTAGGGGTGTCCTCCACTTCATTTCTACTTCCTTGTGCTTCTTCTCCCTTTCGGCCACTCTAGGTGTTCTCTTTGAATGTCATAATACTATAAAGGTGTGATATTTTACCTTCTTCGAGCTCTATGATTCCAATTTTGCATGCCCTAGCTCAAAATTTGAACCCTAGTTGTCAATTTTCTCCTCGCACACCTCTGTTATACTCAAACACTTCTCCAAATGGAGCGGTAATCCCTTGGTGAAGAAATATTAACAAATCCAACTGGTTTGTGGCTCTCACTTTCACTCTTGTTTTCTAGCTCGCTCATCAACAACTCGCTTGAATGATCTTGTTCGCAAAGGTAAAAATGATTTCACAACACGTCCTTTATATATTTTTTCAAAAATTTATGCATTTATTTCTCTCCACCTACCACCATACTCAACATTGATTTTTCATTTCTACAATTTTTCATGTTGCTTATTTCCACGCCACATAGTCATAACCTTCTCACGTGCCTCCTACTTCTTGACCATAGACCTCCTTTTTTGCTCCCTCATGTGCCAAAGTACTTAACCATTATGCCTTTTAATAAGTAGTTTCCACTACTTTATCCTACCTCACGTTACATTGTGTGTCCATTTATCCATACCTAGTCTTCATTCATGAGAAATTTTTCTCTATCTGCACCTTTCCTTCAAGACCCTACACAACAACTCTCTCCTATGCATACCCATCTTAAAATAATATTTAGATAATATTCAAACTTGGAAATGAACCTTGTATATACTCCACCCCACACTAAGGGTGTGTGTGGTCCTCTGCATGATGAAAACACTTAGATAGTAATCATCTTCTGGCACGCAAGTGCTTATTACACAAAACACTGAACTAAATTGAAAAAGCATAGAAATGATGAAGGAAACACATATAAAAGGAATGCATTAAGGAAATATAATCTAAGTGGCAATACTTGCCTTATTACAAACACCAAGAAGACTTATTTATAGTAGGGCTTCACCTACTCCCATTGAAGTAACCGGAAAATGTGTCCATCCAACAACTCTAAATAAAAAGTTCAATCTTGAATCAAGTATATAAGTTATAACATATGGTCCCAACCAATGCACCTTAAGCTTTCCAGGGTGGTGTAAAACTTTGAATCATACAGAAGTACCATTTTTCTAACTTCAAGCTTCTTATCCTTAATGTGCCTATCATGTCATGCCTTCTTTAAATTTTTCTTGTTTCTCACTCCATCATGTTATAGCGCACCTTTCATCTAGCTGCATCAATTTTTCAATACATTCTTCAAGTTCTTTCTCATCATCCAAACCACCTATGTGCACAATACATAAGAAGGTAACATGAATTCCATTGGTAAAATAGATTCCATGCCAAACACCAAATGCAAGGGTGTTACTTTATTCAACCTTTTGTAGGTTATCCTGTATGCCCAAAGTATAGTAGAGAGACTTTATCATCCCATTCTTTCCTTCCAACATCACAAATCTTAGTCAAGGTATGGCTCAATATCTTGTTGAAATCCTCAGCAAGTTCCATTTTCCTGAGGATGATAGGGTGTTGTTTTATGGTGTGCAACCATAAATTCATCCAATAGTATCTTGATGGTCTCATTAAGAAAATGAGTACCCCTATCACTTGTTAAACTTAAAGGGCATCCATACCTCCCACAAAAACCTTGTTGTCATAGTTGTTGTGCAATCCTTTGTAGGTGTCACTTTTTCCCACCTTGTAAGATAATTTGTACAAGTTATAATATAGTGTGATCTAGTCCTACATGCGGGTGGGGAAATAGGACCCATAAAGTCAATTTCCCACTTCTCAAAAGGTTTTGCACTAGTAATAGGCCTCAAAGGCATCTCATCTCTATGCTAGGCTTTCCAAGGCACTAAAAATGGTCACATGCCTTACAATATTCTTTACAATCCTTGTATAATGTTTCCCACCATAGAAAAATAATATAATCTTGTGTGTGGTGGCGTCTCTCGCATAGTGTCCACCTACAATACCACCATGAGCCTCCTCCATATTTGCTTCACTCATGCTCAAGTACACACCGGTGAAAAACTTCATCCCGGCCTAATTTGTATAAGTCTCTACTAATCAACATGTAAGGCACAACGTGGATAGAAAGTTGTTTCTTCTCCAAAGCCTTCATACCTTCATTCCACACATGTTCAAAAAAGATAGCAATATCCTCTAATTCTGAGGGCACACGGTTTAACCTGAATAACTATGCATCCGACATTGTATCCTCAATGCTCTTTGCGTACTCTCTTGATTGAATCCTAGATAAATGGTCTAGACCAAAATTACTCTTCTAGCTTAACCACCATAGTAAAGTTAAACTCTTGGAATAACAGAACCCAACGGCATATGCGCCCCTATAAAATAGGTTATTCACCAAGTACTTTAGTGTCATGTGGTGTTACATAAAATATGAAATGAATGGGGTAGCCAACAAATATTTTCAAAACTTATGCAGCACGTAGATCATAGACAAGGCCTCATGCTCTATAGTTGTGTAATTATGTTTCGCTGAGTTAACTTCCTTCTCACAAAATAAATAGGGTGATCAAAAATCCCTTCTCCAGGATGGGCTAATACCACACCAATGGCCATGTCTAGAGGCATCTACATGAACGTGAAATGGCTTGGTCCATGAAGGAAAGTGTAGAATAGGTGTTTTAGTAATCCTTTCCTTCATTTTCTCAAACATGCGTTGTTGTGCCTCACCCTAATAAAACTTGCCTTTTCCTTTTATAATTCTCTAAGGGCACAATGATCTTGCATAACCTTTGATAAAATTTATATAGTATCTCATGTGTGCCCCAAGAATCCATGCACCTCACTTTGGCTAGTTGGTTCCTCTAAGCCCAAAATAACAACAACCTTAGCAAGATCCACTAGCAAACCTTCTTTACAGATGATATGTCCTAGAAAAATTCCAAAGGGTGTGGCAAAACACACTTCTTAATATTTAAGGAGATGCTCAACTACTAACATCTCTCAAACATGAGCCTTAAATTATCACATAGTGATCCTTCACAAGCCCATAGATTGTCCAATCATCCAGATACACTTGTAAGAACTTATGAATAAAATCTTGGAATGCTTTGTACAATAATGCACAAAAATACTACAAGTACATTCTTTAATCCAAAGGGCATAACCGTGTATGTAAAAATTCCCCACTCGGTGGTGAAATTTTTCTTCTCTTGATCCTCTTTAGCTATCCTCACCTAATGATATCCAGAAAATCCATCAGTGAAGGATAGAATCTCGTGCCCTACAATGCCTTCCAATATTTCTTCAATAAATGGTGTGGGAAAGGGATCAATTACACATGCAGCATTTAACTCCCTATAATCCACACAAATTTTGATTCTTCCATCCTTCTTGATACTGATCACCATAGGGCTCACCCATTCTGACTCCTCGATGGGCTCAATGATTCTAGAATTCAACATTTTGTCAATTTCTTCTTTCACCTTGATGTGTAGGTTCGGATTCATCCTATAAGGCCTCTTTCTAATTGGGCATGCACCTTCCTTCAGCTTGATTCTCATCTCACCCAAATATTCATGTACCCCTTTCAATTCATGATAGCCTCTAGGAAACAAATCCTGGAAGTCGCAACAGCTCAATTATCTTAGAAACCTCAAAGTCAGACCAATAATCTCCAATGATGGCCTCCTTAGGTTCAACATCCATTCCAATGTTTACTTTCTTGGTCTTATTGGCTCATGGTAGGCATGCCTCTCATCATCTGCACTGTCCAGACCTCATGTGTACCCTCTTGTGTGCTCAACATCTAGGTTCTCCACCTCTTCATCATCAACTATGTAGACCATCTTACCCTTTTCTCATTCTAGAGAATGTAGCACCCAAGCTGCTCTGTATATATTTCTTCCTCTTCAAAGCATGCCTCCAGGTTTGACTCACCTAACAACTCCTAAAGGAGCTCCTCAACCTTTGCACTATCTCCCATAGTTAAGCACTTCATAACCTATAACACCTCATTCACGGAGGTTTAGTGGAAAAATAGTCAAAGGTCTAAATCATACCTGCAGTAAGTTCTTGCCAATTTCCAGTCTCTATTCAACTCTACATAGATATACCATGCACGCACGTAACCTCGTAAGGTGAAATAGAGCTTGTGTACCCACAACGAAGGTGGTAAAGCTTCTTTCCCCTTTGTTCGAGTCTCTCACACTACTAAACATGGTGTTGAATAGGATCATTACCATGAAATTCACATATATGAGTAGGCACATTGCTCCTATGAAATCTATCAAATAAGGTGATTCTCACTTCTCTCCACTCCAAAATATTATCCCTATGAACCATCCACCAACACATTGTTGTCCCATGTAGAGTATAGACTAACATATTCCTTCTTTCAACTTGACATTCCCACTAAACTTCCATAGCAAGCAAATATTTCTAGATTCTCCTCACTAGTGTACCTTGGTACATGATTGCTAAGAAAATGCCCGATATACATGTGGCCTTACTTACGCATGTAATTACACTTCTTACTTCACGCCCAACCATTTCATAAGTTTCATGTGCCCAGTTTTCACATACAACACTTTTAGTATCACTCATGGACTATGCATCATCCATTGAGAACTCCTTCCTTTGATGGCTCAAGAACTTCCGGATCTCAAATGGTGTGCACATAAATTTTATTCAAATCTTCTTCACTTAAGGGCTCTACATAAGGTGCATATTTCCCATCTATCAAGGGATAATGATGCGCTCCTCCTTGTTCTCAAAACTTATATACCCTTTGTTGAAGCACGTAGATCAACGTTGTTTGCATAACACCAAGAGGCCCAAGTAAAGCTGAAAATTTTTGGCTTTTGCAAGTGCTAAGACCTCAAAGTCCCAATAAACTTGGCTCCATGTATAGTAATTGATGCATCCTTTAAAACTCCAATAGGCATGTGGATTTAGTCATGTTTTCCATAAACAAAACATTTGAAGATGGTTGTAATGGTGGTATGCCCATCTAAACCCATGTGTCCAAAGTGAGTACATTCACTTTTGTCTCGTGTCAATCAGAATGTTACTCAAAATCTAACCATCAAAAAAAACATTCAGAGTAATCTCCTTTTCATAATCTAGGCTATGAGGGGAAGGTTAAGCATGTAAAATATGCCTTTCATGCTTAATCCCAACACATGGAGTGTTTCCCTTTAACCATTTTCCCAACAAAGGAATGATGTTTTCTTATCACAACATCTTACAAACCTCCTTTAGATCATCAACATCTATCTGATGGAGCTTAACTTGCCTTCTTTTGTTCTAACTTTCATGACTGTTATTTTAAAAACTATATCTCACCCTACAAATTCCTAATTACCTCATGGTTTCTTAATAAACCTCCTTCTGGTGCATAGGTTTGGGATACTTTGCATGTAGTACCTCCTCCTTAGTAATGGAAGGCTTCTATTTTGGAAATTCCTTGGTGCACACCTCAAGCACATGTAGTAATCTTCATAGTACCAACTCAGGATCTAGCGCTAACTTTGGCATCCATTGATCTTCCACACTACATTGTACTCTAACCATTCCCACACCTTTGTCTTTTTTGTGCTTCTTACTCAAATGTTCATACAAGTTCGGGCATTCTTCATAGTTGTGATTCTTTCCACAAAAAGAAAAAAAATGTTATGAGGGCATTCACACTGTAATGATCAGGAGATCCACATGTATAACAAGTTCCATGAGGGAAATCACTTCTTCCACCACCATGACCTCGGCCTCTAAATCCTCCTTGGTAACCTCAACCTCTACCATGGCCTCCATCAGAAGTGCCCTTCATTATGATCATGGTCATGATGCTCACCTTTCTCCTTAGAATTATTTGTAACACCAGTTTATCATATGCCAATATCAATGACATCATGAATCTGATCAATCAACCTACAATCTTCAGTATCATGAGTAGTAGACTGAAAATCTTGTAATATCGGACATGTTCTTTCTTATCGCATGTTAGCAAAATGGGCACCGACTTGAATTGTGGTCCAAGTGATAAATCTCATAGTTCAACAACAAGGAGTGCACTAATTTATGAATGACAAATATCCTTAGTATGCCCTTCTACTTCACAATCTATGGACCAAATCCCATTTTGTGTCTCATGCGCCGAATTAGCTAGATAATTTCTCTAAATATTTAGCCATTACTACAATCTGAGCTTCCAAAAATGGGCTCACTCCTATGTCTATACTCCCTACTACCTCAATGACACAAAGATACTTCAAGTGCCTCACGTGATTTGTATAAGTCTTATGTGAAAGTGCCCTTCTAAAAGGTGTGATTAGTCCTCCAACGAACCACTGAGCATGTTGGCTCACGTATGTCATAAGATAACTTGGACAAAAGGGTCTTGAACCAAGCATCATACTCCCAAACACTCTCAGTAGTGCCTTGCTTAATGTCTTTCAATGCGTTGATGCTCTTCTACTCAAACTCAGGGATATAAAATTCTTTCAAGAAATCATCCCGTATGCATATATAATCTACACAAGTCTGGTTAGGGTCAAAAATTTTGTACCAACTATGTGCATGCCCCTATAATGTAGTTGCAAAATGACTTTCCTTGCACTCTGGAGTAGTAATCCCCTTTGTGCACCATAGTATCTCACACATATGCATGTGCTCAGCTGCATCTTTAATTTATATTTTGGAAGACAAAGAGACATCTCCATATAAATTTGTTGGGGTTGGTGCGGACCTTGCCCACCAAATCTAGAACTTGTATTTCCTCATGTGTTTCCTCTACCTCCAGAGCCACCATATCCACCAGTTCCCGAGCCACCTAATGACCCTCTTGATCCTCCTCCTAAAGTAGGAAATAACATAGGATGCATTGCCTTGTGTTCCAATGGTCATGCTAAAATGGAATCCCATAGTCTATGAAATTGTGCTTCCTTCATGATGTTATACCAATGTTCTATGCCCACATTCTATGCTTTGATGATGTGCTAGAAAATATACCTCTAGCTGGACCTCCAATAATGTAGATGAAAATTTACCATAGATGAATAAGCTACCTGATTAACTCCTGAAATTGACTATAAATTGAATCTATCTATTTTAACTCTACTGCCCACACTAGCTTGCTTACTGTTAACTACCATATAATTTGTAGAACCAAGCCCAAAGGCTAGGTTTCCAGGTATGATCAGATGCACACCCATGGTTCTCAATCTTTCTTCACATGTGCCTTCATCCGAAGACAAAGAGGGTTCTTTTCCATTCTTTCCCAAATGGGGGAGTTCCAGATGTTTTGGCTCCATGTCATCTACGTGAGATCCAAATCCTTCATGATCCATCTCCCTCACAACACCATTCTTTCCGCGATCTCTCATTGTTTCATAAAATCCCTCTTGTGCACTTCATTAAACTTAAGTATCCTTTCTTCTCTTTGTCTCTCTGATCCTAGATCCACCATCCTTCACCACACCTACTCCTTCCCCACATGTGGTGGGGTTTAGCTAGCCATAGGTTTCTCTTCCAAATCCAAGGTCACATCAAGATCTTAATTGTCAAAGGAATACCACGTAAATATGATCCTCTGGGTTCATGCAAGAACTGGAACTCAACAACCTATGGGTAGGAGTAAGTAGAAACTGTGTACTCAAGAATATAATTGTTCAAAACACCATGGAACCAAATATCCACAAAGCATGTCCAAATCAGATTTGCATCATACAAGGCTAAATTCTTCCTACGTCCAAACAAGTGTGTGAAACCTCCAATTCCTCTTAGATGCATAAACTACCAGCCACTCATAGCTCTATAGGAAATATGGTGAAGAAAGTATCATACAATGCATCATACATATTCTACTCAACCCACGCATGTGCATTAAACTTAAGCCCGATGTTAAATCTGCAAGCATACTTTTCTTCTAAATCGTCTAACCACTCTTCAATACTAGTCAAGGTTAATTGATACATCTTCATCATGCAACATCCTAAAAAACAAGCTGAGAAAGAGGTCTCGATAACAATGGAACCAATGATGTAGCCTAGATTTTACCACCAACAGCCCAAGGCACATTGGCACATCACTCAGCCTAAACTAAGCGCTCACCCAAAGCATGCAAGGGTACCAAGTCCCTCTTTAGAGAAGCTTGTTCAAGATGTTAGCATGATTGAATGTATATTTCAGATCCATAACAGATAATCAATTATTCCACAATGCATAAACCAGATCTAGAACTTAACCATATGAAGGATTAACTAAACAATTACTATAATCAGATTTACCATGCAAGATCCATGTTCAGTTACATCCAACACCAATATCCAACCAATAAGATCCATTATATTAATATTGTAAAACACATAAGCTTCTTACATACATCATAAAGTCACCATAGTCATGTGCACTAACAAATTTGTAGCATAACACTAACAATAATTGGTGATCCCAAACCATGCAAAATCAATACATATTTATAGGGGTGGGGACTTTCCCTTCACCGCCCATGCACCTTCAAAAATAGGCTACATGATAATAATAGCCATGTGCCCTTACATGAGAATACAAAATCATGCAAGCTTGCTAATAATAGATTATCTAATAATACAATTATAGTATAATCCTATTATTAGCTCTAAAACTCTGCATGGTGCTTAATCTTTTGCTAGTCCCAAAATAGCCTTGCGTGATCTGCAAGTCTTGTATAAAATGTGCTCTTGCACTCCTCATCCAAAATTATCCCCAATCTATAAATGGATAAGTACTATTTCAAACTATGCATGGGTGTGTCCTTTTCTGCTATACTTCCATGTGCTCATGTGTGCCTTGTGTCTACGCACCCAATCCTTTTGCACTTTCATACTTGAGTTGTATTTCATCATCTCAACACAATTTTATGTGATTGGTGAGGTAGGTAGGGGTAATATGATGCAAAGATTATATGGTGATGTGGTCTATACTTCTCTCGGAGCTTTTTCATATAGAGCATTATATAGTGAGGACGAGAAGGGTTGAGCCCTAGTCACAATGATGATGATGGGTATTAGTTGTTACATCTTACTAGATTTATCCGGAGGATAATTTTCTTGGATGTTAACTAGGTTTTTCACTAATATGATGATCTATAGGACAAATTTTTCTTGGTCTCCTAGTTTTTTGGCATATGTTTACATGGATCTATGGTTTTAGAGTACTAGACATGGATTTGGAGTGGATGTATCATTTTATTGGAGTGTTGGGCTTACAAGCACATTGCAATGGCTCATTTGAGGGAGTGTTGTGGATGAGATTGGTTGACTTGGATTATTTAGTAGGATTTGTGAGGTTATGATTAGATCATGTAGCCATTGGGCTTGTCAGAGGTGAGGATCATTATAGACATCTCCTAGTCGACTTACAAGGTGGAGATGTTGTTTGGAGGCCTTATATGGATTTTACGGTATGGCCTAGTGTAGAGGGGGAGTTGAGGGCCATGTAGCGGGATAGGTGGGTGTGGGGTTGGAGGGAGGATTAGTGGGATCTGATTAGATTTGGTTGTGTTAATTTGGAAATTTAGACTTATTCAAGATGTGTCAAAGGTAGCAGTGGCCTATAGGTGAGATGAAACAAAGTTAGATGTAGCACTACCATATGTTCGGGAGGAAGTTGATATGGTGGATGCCCAAGTAGTAGTGATGCAACACAATGATGCCAATGTGGCCGAGGCTTATGATGCAAGGTGGCAAGGGGCAACAAGATGGTTTTGAGAGGCAGGTGTAGGCTTGTGTAGAGGTTGCACTGGAGGGTGGCACTAAGGGAGGTGATGAGGATGATATAGTGGCTTTATTGGAGGCTACTATAGCAAGTTTAGAGGTAAAGAAATCTATGTGGTTAGCTAAGCGATCCAGTTGATCCGGTGAAAGGGATATTATGATTGGAGAGAGAGATAGGTTGGGAAAAAAACTCACTACTATATAGGTAGAGTTCACACAAGTTAGAGATGATAGAGATAGATATAAAAAAGACAGAGAGGCCTTACAGAAGGCCTTTTGAGTGAGATGGCCATCAATCTCAGGGGTTGAGCTACAGATAACCAGAGCTCATACTAGTGGTCAGATGGGGATATATGGTGATGTGAGTGTGGCTAATTACTAGGATTTATGTGATGAGCTTCAGTATTATAAGGATATAGTGAGGCAGAGGCTTCCAAATGAGTCTTATTATGCTATGTTTTTCGATTGACAATGATAGGTTCCTTTCGGTAGTTCCACGAGTGTGGTTCACCACCTAGAAGTCCACACAGGGGACCAACCAAAGGTCGAGATGATGATCAAGGGAGAAACTCCCAAGGAGTGTCTAATTGATGGACATTCAGTTCACTGGGTAGTTTTGTAGATAGATTTTGATGTATTAAATTTTGATGTATGAGGCTCATTTGAATCCCTTGTTGATATGTATAGATATTAGATATATGAGGCTACTAAGGCCCTTAGTAATGTATATATACTTTGTGTGTGTGTGTGTATGATTTTTATATTTGAGTTATATTTTATGTTTGTAATGTTTGCAACTTGATGGATATAGATGTAGTTGATGATGATTTATTTAATGAGTTTAGTTGTGATTTTTATATGATGAGTTATGGATGTATCTAAATGTATTTTTTTATATTAGTGATTTTTGATGTGATTTTTATAAATTTTAATATGTTTGTGACAAAATTATGATCTTGTTGTTTGATTAATGCACTATATGATGGATAAGAATAGAATGTGGCATGTTTACTTCCTTACTATTCTGTGATGGTAAACTTATTTTGAATGTATGAAATTGCACATGTAGATTTGTAAATAATGTTAACATATGACTCACAATAGTTAGTCATATTAGGATCATTGATGGATGTGGGATAGTTGTACCTATCCTTTTCGACATGAGGAAAAATTTTGTATAGCAAGTACGGGAAACAGAGTTCTTATTAATAGTTCCTTGTTTTTGTTTCCATCTTTATTATACTCCACAAGATAATTAATGTGGGAAGCTTGTGTTTTATGGGAAATTTGATCAATGTGGGAATCTATCTTGGTATGATTATTTTTAAATTTTTGATATGAGAGTTTCTTGATGTAGGAAGCCCCTTTTTGATATGAGGATTAATCATTGTGGGATTTACTTTTGTGTATTTTTATTGGGTAGCCATCCTTTGAGGGAGTGGTATATGATTTTAATGAATTTTTATTTTATTCTATGGTAGTCATCCTTTGAGAGAATGTTTTACGACTTTATTTGACATAATATCCATCCTTCGAGGGATTGGTCATATTTTGATTTGGTCCATCCCATTGATATTTTGGATTTTTTGAGCTGAGGGAGTCTGGGTAACTAGTTAAAAAGGGATTAATAAGCGTAAAAATTACACTTATGTCCTTATCATGTGGTGAAATAAGATGAGATAGGGGGATGGCGAGACTAATGAATGCAGGGTTCCCTAATTGTAAGAAAAGAACTTGTCCGTGAGGAATATGCTATGAGTAGATATGTGGTGCCCATATTCAAGGTCATGAAAGGTATGCTGACAGAAAGCCACATAGTTCCAAATCATTATGAGGATGATAGGATGTGCGGGATGATAGATGGATATCGTATTTTGCTTAAGGTAGCATGAGTCAATAATTTAATATTAGAATAAACGCAAGTGTAGGGTGTTAAGAGGATCCTTTTTAGGTTTACCATTAAGGGAGGCTAAACAATAAGTCTTAGACCCATATTTACGAGTGATAATATTTGGTACAAGCCGATTCGAGAAAACTTCCCACATTTACTTTGTTTCATGTTAGTGACATTTTGATTTTCTTTGAGAAAAAAATCACCAATATTGAAGTCACGTTGTTTGAGATGTTTTTATAGGCTCGTTTGATTCATTCTTGATAGAAGGTGATATGATCAAGGGTGTTTAGATGACATCCATCTAATATTTCAAGTTGTGATAGGTGTTATTGACAATAATCCTCATTAGGGGTGAAGTATTTGAGAGAAACGCGTAGGGATGGGATTTGAAATTCAAGAGGAATAATGGCTTCAGTGTCATATATTAAGGAGAAGGTCGTAGTGCTTATAGGTTTTCAAAAGATGGTCCAATAAGTCCATAATGCAAATGGGATTTGAATATGACAATTTCTACAAGCTTTATCGACAATTTTCATGAGGATTTTATTAAGTGTTTTATTGGATGCTTTGTCTTGGCATTATCTTATGGATAGTAAGGTGAGGAAAATCTAAGCTTTATTTTATAAGTGTCGTAAAGTTTCTGAAATTTCTTATTTTTGAATGATTTTTCATTATCTATGATGATTTTATGTGGTATACCAAAGTGACAGATAATGTGATGATGGATGAAGTTGTTAGGAATTAGAGAACAAGTATGCGGAAAAAATTCCTCAAACCACAACAGTAGGAAACTATATAGCAGAATTATACTTGCAGAAATATAACAACATAACTAAATAATGCATAAAAGAAGACAAGACAAGATTCAACATGGTTCACCCAATGTGAGCTACATCCACCAAGAACTTGCTCAGATTTTATTATCAACAAGAGTAAAACAACTCTCACAATCTTCTCTCAGTTATGAACTCACAACAGAATTCCAAAGATGTTAAACCACAATTGACACCCAATTGCATAACCTTGATCACTCTTGATCACCTCTTGATCATTAAGACTCAAGACCTCTTGAACACTCAAGATATCTTCAAGATACCCTAACACCTCTATTTATAGGATTAAAATCCTCTTAAGAAGTCCTAAAGCCGACCCTAGAATTTTGAAAGTCACGATCTTTCAACTTCCCACGGCTGGAAAAATAGTCCCGATTTATAATGACCAATTAACGCATGTTAATAGCAACGTTGCAGCAATGCACATTGATGCGCATAGTAACGTCACAACAAACAACTGCAGAATGCTCTGAAGTCTCCAAACTTAACTGTTCGAGCTCCAGCACTTCAACATTGATTCAAGAAGACCAAAAACAGGCTCCACACCCCAACAATCTCCCACTTGGAGACTATTTCCACTGAGAAAAGTTCTTAACCCTTCATTATCAACCATGAAGGCTAATCAAAGTTGAACACAACTTCAACTTCTCCCTTGTGACCACCTTGGTCATCATATCCACAGGATTCTGACTGGTATGAATCTTTTCCAGCTTCAACTTATCTTCTTCCAAAGTTGTCCTGATGAAATGATATCTCAACTGAATGTGCTTCGTCCTAGAGTGGAAAGTGGAGTTCTTCGCCAAATGAATAGCGCTCTAACTATCACTGTGTAGTCTCCCAACTTCCTACTTATGACCCAACTCATCAAGCAACTGCTGTAGCCAAATCATCTCCTTGCTTGCCTCTGTGGCAACAATATACTCAGCCTCTGTGGTTGACAAAGCCACAACCTTTTGTAACCATGAAATCCAACTCACGATGTATCACCAACTATAAATACATAACCTATCGTGCTCCTCCTGCTGTCCAAATCTCCTACCATGTCCGAATCTACATATCCATGTAACATAGTGTCTGATCCACCAAAACACAATGCTGCTCCCATGGTCCCTCTCAAATACTCAAGGATCCACTTTACTGTCTGACAATGCTCTCTACCCGGACCACTCATAAACCTGCTCACTACTCCCACTGCATGGGAAATGTCGGGCTAGTGCATACCATAAAGATACCTCAATCTACCAAATTTTGATGACTACGGTACCTAGACATCCGTATTCTATCCTCCTCGGTCTTGGGACTCTGCTCCTCTGATAATTTAAAGTGACCTGCCAAAGGAGTACCAACCGGTTTAGTATCCTACATACTAAACCTCTCCAAGATCTTCTTTATGTACTCTTCTTGAGATAATACCAGCTTCCTCTCCTTCTTGTTCCGAGTTATTCTCATACCAAGGATTTGTTTTGCTGCCCCTAAATCCTTCATAGCAAAGGAGTCACCTAGCTACTTCTTGAGTACCTTTATTTCCTGCATGTTCTTCCCTGCAACAAGCATATCATCTACATACAGCACAAAATAATATAACTACCATCAAGAAACTTCTTGATGTACACACAATGGTCTAAGTGACACCTAGAGTAACCCTGATCCTGCATAAAACTATCAAACTTCATGTACCACTACCATGGAGCTTGTTTCATGCCATACAAGCTCTTCTTCAATTTACACACTAACCTCTCCTTCCCTTTGACCTCATAACCCTGTGGCTGCTGCATGTACAATTCCTCCTCCAACTCACCATGAAGGAATGTAGTCTTCACATCTAACTATTCTAAGTGTAGGTCTTCTACTGTAACTAAACCAAGAACAGTCCTAATAGAAGTCATTTTAACAACCGAAGAAAAAAATTCATCAAAGTTTATACCTTTCTTCTATGCAAATCCTTTGACCACTAACCGGGCCTTGTATCGTTTCCTACCTCCATCTTCCTCTTTAATTCTATACACCCACTTGTTATGTAATGCTCTCTTGCCCTCGAGTAGCTCCACCAGATCCCAAGTCTAGTTTTCCATAAGAGATCTATGCTCTTCATCCATGGCCTACTCCCACTTCTTCCTGGCATCCACCTGCACTGCTTCCTCAAAGCACTCTAGCTCTCCACCAGTGAGTAATAAATAATTCAAAGATGGAGTAAATCATTTAGGTTCCCTTCTTACCCTAGAATACCTTCTCACCTCAGGAGTTTGGGGTTCCTGATGAGTAGGTACCTAAACTGGTTGTGTCGAACATGCTTTGAACCTGAATCGGCCCCTTGGACACCTTACTTTGTCTGCAATGTCCTCTAACACTATGTATTCTTTCTTTGATTTCTCTTTCTATTCCTACAACTGATCTTTATACATGATTTTTTCATTAAAGACAATATCTCTAGACCGAAATATTTTCTTGTCTTTAAGACTCCAAACACAAAACCAAAATCATCTTCACCATATCCAACAAAGGTGCATTTCTCAGACTTAGCCTCTAACTTGGTCCTATCATCTTTATCAATGTGAACAAATACCTCACATCCAAATACTCTAAGAAATGAGTAATCAATTTTCTTACTAGACCAAGCCTCCTCATGTATACCTCCATCCAAGGGGGTCCTATGTTAATCAGATAAATAGTTGTGCTTACCACTTCGCCCAAAACATGAGTGGCAGCCCCGCATGTAACCTCATGCACCTAGCACGCTCCATGATTGTCCTGTTCATTCTCTCTGACACTCCATTTTCCTATGGAGTATTTGGAACCATTCTTTTCCTATGGATCCCATTTACCGAACAATAATCAATAAATTCATTACAATATTCCCCTCCATTATCCGACCTGAGACATTTCAACTTGAGACCTGTTTCATTCTCAACCAAGGCTTTCCATATTTTGAAAGTTTCAAACACATCAGATTTCTTTCTAATGCAATATACCCAAACTTTTCTAGTTGCATCATCAATGAAAGTATGCACTAACTCCAACTTACCCTCCTTCTTGGTAGGTCCAACCTTGAGGAATCTCACCCGCTTCTATTTCCCATAAACACAGTCCTTACAGAAGTTCAAATCTAACTCCTTTAATCGGAAACCTATCCTTTATAATCTGCATGCCCTTATGACTCATATGACCAAGTCTCTGGTGCCACAAAGTTGCATCTCCATTTGCAGCAACTAAATTGCAATAATCAGCACCACTGGTTAAATACAAAGTACCATTTTTCTTACCTCTTGCAACCACAAGAGCTCCCTTGGTAACCTTCCAAGAATCTGTTGTAAAACTAATTGTACAACCATCACTACCCAACTATCCTGCTGATATCAAGTTCTACCTCAACTTAGGCACATGCATGATGTCCTTAAGTAGCCATGTGTTCCCATTCTACATTTTCACCCGAACACAACCTTTCCCTACTATGTTGCATGGTTCATCATCACCAAGATATACATGTCCAAAATCACCTTGAACAAAATCAGTAAAGTAATGTCTATGTGGGGTGGCATGGAAAGAAGCCCCTAAATCTAACACCCAAGATTCAACAATATTATCTAAAGAAAGAATTAAGGCATCTTGACAAACATCACCTGCTACCAAATTTACCTCTTTAGTTTCCTCCTTCTTGTTCTTCTTATCCCGAAGAGCCTAGCAATCTTTCTTAGCATGACCAACCTTCCCACAGTGCCAACATTCTAACTTACTCTTGGACTTTGACCTTCCACGATCATTCGACTTCCCACGGTTACCTTTCCCTCTATTCTTTTGTCTCCCTCTGCTCTCCACCATCAAAGCATTTCCAAAAGTAGAAGAATCTTCGGTGCTCTTCCTTCGCATTTCCTCGCTTAGGATCACGCCTATTACATCCTCAAACTTCAGCTTTGAGTTATTAGAGACTGAATTACTTACAGCCATAACCAACTTGTCCCAGCTATCTGGTAAGGAGCACAAAATCAACAAAGCCCTGACCTCATCATCAAAGTCAATTTTTATCGAGTTTAACATACAACCGTATTAAATTCATTTAAATGATCAACAATAGAACCATTCTCAGACATCTTCATATTAAATAAATTTTTCATCAAAAATATTTTATTAGAGGCAAAGGGTTTTTCATATAACTTCCCCAATGCACTCATGAGACCTTCCGTGGTCTTCTCCTGCGATATATTGAAAGCAACCGAAGATGCAAGGCATAAACGAATTGCCCCAAGCACCTTTCTATCCAGCAACTCCTAATCCTCATCCGACATGGTGTAGGTTTCTTTACTTTTCCAGCCAAAGGAACATGGAGGTCCTTCTGATATAAGTAATCCTCCATTTGCATCTTCCACAAACCAAATTTCTACCCATTGAACTTCTCAACCCTCAATCTGCCCTCATCTGCCATAGCTCCCACTCAAGCTTAACTTTCCCTATGATTTACAACTTCAGCAAAAAAACCACCAAAGCTCTGATACCAATTGTTAGGAATTAGAGAACAAGTATGCGAAACAATTCCTCAAACCACAATAGTAGAAAACTATATAGCATAATTATACTTGCAAATATAACAACATAAATAAATAATGCACAAAAGAAGACAAGACAAGATTTAACATGGTTCACCCAATGTGGGCTACGTCCACCAAGAACTTGCTCAGATTTTATTATCAACAAGAGTAAAACAACTCTCACAATCTTCTCTCAGTTATGAACTCACAATAGAATTCCAAAGATGCTAAACCACATCTAAACCACAATTGACACCCAATTGCATAACCTTGATCACTCTTGATCACCTCTTGATCATTAAGACTCAAGACCTCTTGAACACTCAAGATATCTTCAAGATACCCTAACACCTCTATTTATAGGATTAAAATCCTCTTAAGAAGTCCTAAAGCTAACCCTAGAAGTTTGAAATTCGCGATCTTTCAACTTCCCACGGCTAGAAAAATAGTCCCGACGTTAACAGCCAATTAACAACATGTTAACAACAATGTCGCAGCAATGGCATAGCAACGTCACAACAAACGACTGCAGAATGCTCCTGAAGTCTCCAAACTTAACCGTTCGAGCTCCAACACTTCAACATTGATTTAAGAAGACCAAAAAATAGGCTCCACACCCCAACAAGTCAACAATTTTATCTACTTTAGTGGAGATAAGGGGGAATTCTTCCACCCATTTAGTAAAATATTCAGTTGGTGTAATGATAGATTTGTGTCATTGTGATGAATGAGGGTTGATGAGGCCAATTAAGGTCAAGCCCCCATTGTGAAAAAACCCCATGTCTTGGGCTAGTTGAAGAGCATGGCTTGGGATATGCATGAGATTCGAATGTTGTTGACATTTGAAGCACTTCTTGACATAGTCACAACAATCTTGGTTAAGTGTACGCCAATAGTAGCCCATGTGTAATATGTGTTTAGCGACAACTAAACTATTGAAATGTCCACCACATATGCCATCGTGGACTTCTTGGATAGTTAGACGATCCTCCAGAGTTTTAAGGCATCATAGGATGAGGCCTTCAAATCCTCTTTTGTAAAGGATACCTCCTAGTATGACGTAATTCGGATGCATGTTGTTGAAAAGATCTTTTTCCAATTACGATAGATCGTGGTACTTTTATATTAGAAAGATAATCATATGTTTGTGTATACTAGGTTTCATATAAGTTATCTTTGATGTGATTAATGGTGGGCATATCGGTTTGATGTAAGATTGTTAATTGCATTTTTTATGATGACGAAGAGTTTAGAATAGTCTCGTGATAAAGGGATGAGGGAGGCAAGTGAAGCCATGGTGTATGTAAAATTTTTAGATGAACAAGGGATGATTTGAATTTTGTAATGGTAAAAGAGTTATAGTAAGTCCTCGACGATGGTTTTGTATTTTTAGGACCTTATTTTTACACTTTTAGATCCCTTGATTTGATTGATGACTAGTTGTGAATCTTCATAGATGTCAATTTTTTAGACATCTAGAAGAAGGTGGTTTGAAGTCCAATGATGAGAGCCTCATATTCCGACTTGTTATTAGTGCATTCAAAATTCAATTTGAAGGATAATGAAATAGGAGTGTCCCAAGGGGGTATTATGACTATTTTGACACCTCCTCTACCTACATTTGGACCCGTTGAAGAACAAGGTCATTTTAAGAGGGATTTGTTATGATCTAGAGTATTGATAGATTCATCAGGGAAGTGTTTACAAGCCGCTGATTGGTAGGAAGGGGAACCTCATCTAGTTGATCAATAATGACCTATCCCTTAATGGATTTTTGTGAGATGAATTATAAGTTAAATTCAGTCATGAACATGAGCCATCCGGTGATCTAATCACTTTGATAAGGCTTAAAATGCATAGTTTTGAGTGGATTGAATTTTTGAAAACTTTGGTTTTATGATTGAGGAGGTAGTGACGGAGTTTGGAAGTTGTGAAGTACAAGGCACAACACAACGTTTTGAATTTTGAATAGCGACTTTCATAATCATGAAGTATGTAGCTAATATAATAGATGGGTTGTTCCTTACCTTGTTCATCTTGATGTTCCAACATGGATCCCAAGGCATGGTTAGTTTTGGAGATATAAATATAGAACGACTCCCCCTCGTGTGGAGTTGTAAGCACCAATGGTGATAAAATATATTATTTAAGGGCATCAAAGGCTTGTTGACAATTATCATCCCACTTAAAGTATATGTATTTTCTGAGAAAGTGATGCAAAGGTTGATAGCAGTCTGATAAATGAGAGACGAAACGATGAATAGAATGAATCTTTCCTTGAAGGCTGCAAATTTTCTTGAGATTAGATGATGGAGAAATTTTGGTTATGGCCTTGACTTTAGCGGGTCAACTTTAATTCCCTCAACACACACAATAAATCCTAGGAGTTTTCCTATGAGAACTTTGAAAACACCCTTAGCAAGTTTAAGATGGAGAAATAACTATAAAATATGCACAAAGATCACGTCATAACAACTAAATGGTATCTTCGATGTTTGTATTTACCTAAGAGATAATCGGCGTAGTCTTCTAAATTTTTGTAGATGAGGTCATGAGAGATGTAGGTAATGACACCTTGATAATTGGCTCCTACGTTTTTTAGGCCAAAGGACATTAATCTATAACAAAATGTACCTAAAAGGTGATAAATGATTTCTTGTGTTGGTCTGTGGTGCGATAAGTATTTTATTATAACTATAAAACCATCCATAAGGGATAGCATCTTGTTTCTTGTTGTTAAATCGGCGAGCTAGTAAATCTTGGATAGAGGAAAATCATCTTTGGGAAAGCGAGGTTCAAGTATTGAAATTCCATGAAGATGAAAATTTTTCCAAAGGGGTTTTAGTTATGGGTGCAATGTTGGAAACCCATTTTGGATAATCAATAGGAAATATGAAGTTGGATGAAAGAAGATGTTGAAGTTCTTCCTTGACTAGTAGTGCTGCAGAACAAGAGGGTGCATCCTACAAAGTTTTACTTTACCGGTTTAGCATCCAGGATGGTAACGATGTTGTGGATAATGATGTTAGGGTCTATACTAGGCATGTCTTTATAAGACCATGTGAAGGCTTGACTATGTTTGGTTAATAAAGAAGTGAATTGTTTTTTTTTTTTTTTAAAGCGGTGAATTATTACAATTCATGTGATTCTAAGGTTTGGTTGATTTTGAAATTGTGTTTTTTTACGGTATGATGATGTTAACATCAGTGGTTAATTCATTAAGGAGTGTTAGTGTGTTTAAAGGAAGGGTTTTCTAAATATAGTGATCCTCAAAACCCATATAAGTTAAGATAGCATCATCATCATGGCAATGAATAATGTCAATAGTAGGGGAATATTACTCTATCATATGAGGTAACGTTAGGGGAAGGGTTTCGGTCTTACCATTATATTGATAAGTTAGCGGTCCAAGTGTAATAACATTGACTAAAAATATTTAGGGGGTCGGATATGGTGTCGTCATCATTATAGGGTGAGTCTAACAAATATTAAATTGACACTTGAGATTCGAATGTTGATAGTGATGGTTTAGAATGAGACGCTTTAAAGCCGAGACCTTGTTTTCATGAGGTGTCTTCCAGTTTTCAAAGGGTAAGTCATGTGGACCCTGTTCATATCGATCAAATCTGAATCGTTTCCATGTGTAATGAAAAGGTAATTTTGGGCAAACTACGGTTTGATTAGGAATGAAAAGTCTAATGAGAAGAGTTTTGCGTGTGGTTGATCATCGAGATGAGATGAAGGGTGATTGATACCTTTTTTAGCAAGATGTGTTCGGAGGTGAGGGGGACCAAAGGAAATGATATTTCTTACATCAGGCTCATAGAGTGGTTGTTTTCAAGTCTCCCATATTTTTAGGCATAGGGAGTGTATTGATGGTTGAGAGATAATACTCCCAAACAATAGACGATGCATGACATTTTCAAAGGATCGATCATCTCGGTAGTTTGACAAGGGAATGGAGGATCTTACAGAGACTTGGTCTTAAGATGTGGAATTTTGTGATGAAAGCAAGATGTCATTTGGCATGTAGGTCATGTGACAGATTTTAATGGATTTGTATTAGTAGGAATTGTAAAGGTTTTACCCTTGCATTCATACTTTAGACATCTATGTAGTGTTGATGGGATACAATACATTGAGCATATCTAAGGATGACCTAGTATTATATTATATTGGAACTCTCCTTCTATAAGATATAAGAGCTTGTGTAGGATTTCTACTTTAATAGGTAAGATGATTATGCCTAATGTGGGGGCAACAGTGTTGTTAAAGGGATGGAGCACAAAAGTATTGGGTAATCGAAGCTATTTATGTTGGTCTGAGTCATTTTCCACATCATTAGGTAAGTCATCTCACTTAGGTGAGATCTTAGGTCTGCATGTCATTTAGGGGTCATTATGATATTCCCTTAAGTGTCAATGTGTCGGTTGCATCATTGGGAGATAATTTCCTATTCTAGGAATATAACTCCCCCTCTCCACTTGATTTGTCATCATTACAGCACTAGGGGTTGCTCAATACCCTCTATATGTACACACATTCATATTTATGAGAGTGGGAGAGTTATTTGTCTTAACGAGGTTTTTCCCCTTTTTTTAATCTTTGCATGCACATTCGGTTGATGCACGTTCCTCTCAAGATCTCATCATGATGTCGTTTGCATGTTCGTGGATGTTTTCTTCGTCCCTCATGATCCTTGTGATCTCGAGTTTTCACAACCTATTTCATGGTATCAGAGCACACACGTGTGGATCTATGTAACTTTTCATTTTTCATGTTTCTCTAGCTTTTCATTCCTGATAAATAAATCTTGCAGCATTCATCGTAATGGATATTCCATTTGTGTGTTCAGCGCATTGATTCTGGGATTTATACCTTGTTTATGGGTTTTGGTTTCTTGTTTGAGTTTGTTCGTGTGTTAAAGGCTCGGTTTTTCATGTTCATGGATTTTTCAGGCTATGCAAGGTTTTCATACAGTTCTAGAGCTTTTTCAAAGTCAGCATATCCGAGTTTTTGAAGGTGTTGCTTATGTTGGTTTTGATTTTTTTAGGGTTGTTGGATTTTCCCTAGTCTAACTCATCCTCACTTAGAGTTGGAACCAAGATGGCTCCCTCAACTCACCCGCTCAACTCTTCTCTTAGCTCTTGTATTTTTTTGGCTCGGTCTACATGTTGATTCCTTTTGTAGGTTTAGTTTTTAAGTCTTTAACTACGTGTAGTTTTGCACCACCATGTGCTCTCTACTCTACTATGACTTTCCTCGTTCCCATGCTCCAATACTCTTTATTCTCACCTCACCCATGCCTATTGAGTCTCTTGTGATCCGAGATCATGTTGTTTTTCTAGCTCGGCCCCTATGGTTCTCTTGCCTTATGCCCACATTAGCCTCGATCCTAGATCGTCTCTATTTTTTTTTTTCATCCCGAGCACAAGATTAGGGTTATATATTTCAGCCTCCTAGTTCTCGGGTGTCGTTGTGCTCCTCGGTTGGTTCCACCTCGCTCAAATTTTTCATCCCACCATTCCATATACTCCCACTATCTCCAATCTTTCCCTACCTCGGGCCGAGCTCCCATGTGTTTCACCATTCCTCCCACCTTCTCGAGATGGTCGGTCCTCCACTCACTATTCCCACGCACCTCCGTCACGTGGGCTCTCACCTACGCTTCATGTAACGGATCTCTTAGAAATCTTTAACGCATGGACCTCGTGCAAATCCTGTTGCAGATCTCGTTGAACTCTTAGTGTAACTCTCGACCCATTACACCTCACCACTCAACTCCTAGCCCTTCTCCCTTGCATGTGGTGACCTCACTCGCTATTATTCCCCAAGCCTTATTGCCTCGACGACACGTTCTAGCTCCTATACGGTTCACCCCGGTGCTTCACACGGGCTTTATCCCACTCAATTTGGCGTCCTATCCATGTTGCATTATTTCTAACTTCATGTGCCCCCTTCGATGACCATTTTGGCATTTTCAATGGCACTCCAACTTAGCATTTTGTTTGGCATGTGTGTTCACCGACCTCTCCTTGGTCCTAGTCTTTGACTCACCCGTGACTCCCGTCAACTTGCCTCCACCCGACCTAGTTACTTCCAACCTGCTCACCGATGCATCTCGACTTCTACTCACTCCTCTCCCGGGCCTCGTCTCACTAAGTTTCTTTCTGAACTACTCACCGAGCTAGTCCCGCCTCTTCATACTCTTGCTTTTGGACACCTCTCTCTCGACCTCGGTTTTGAATTTTTCCACTTTTTCCTTGCCTCTTACACATTTTACCAAAGCAATATAGGCTGAACAATAATAAAAATTCAGTTATAATAAAGGGGAGTATATTTTTTCAGGCTCCCATATAGGGTTATTAGGATTTTCGAGCCACTTTGTTTGGTTTGCTACTTTGTAGCACTCTTCTTCACCTGTGGCTAGTAGACGCATCCACCAAAACCTTGTGGAAAGAGAGCCTTCTCTTTTGTGCCATGAGACACCTTTTTCTCACATTGAATAGTGTTCCATTATATTGCCTTGTGCCTTTTGTGCTTGATTGTGTGTGTTCCTTTTCTTCTAACTAGGACTCCATTGTGGCCTCCACTCTCGCGTGACTTGTCACCTACTACGATGTGAGTGGTTAACTATCCAAATTCACAATAACTCATCCTATTATAGTCACACACTATCTTATAAATTTCCACATACATGGGTTTTATCACTACTTTTCTCGTGTGTCGTGTTGCTTGCAAATGTATTATCAAATTGAGTCAAACGCCTTGCATTCTCGCACCCTCTTTTTCTTGCTTATAGTTCCATATCATGGAGGATGATCTTTCCATACTTGAGCTTCACATGATTATCTTACAACCTCTACCACTTTTCTTAGTAGATAGAACTATTCTACATGGCATGCTTTCATGAAACACTACTTTTCCTACGAGGGTCTTACACACTTCTTGCTTGGGATAGTTCCTACACCCACTGATTCCAGTCATCTTGAGGACTTTCTTAACACTTGTGACCATGTCATTGGTCACTTGATTTTTTCCATCACCAGACCTCTCCGCATTCATGTGGAAAACTAAAATCCTCCCCACTGCATCTGGAACATCTTTCAGTCCCTATTTGAAGACCCTTTACATATTTTCATCGGTATTGTTGTTATTGATCCAGTTGTCTCCTCTTCTACATCGTGTGATGGAATTTCTGTTAACACAAACTCACTTGGTTCTTCTTGTGATGAAGATGATTGTTCTCCCAATTCTGATGTTGAGAGTACCACTGAGGACTCCTCTCACCTTTCCAAAGATTGTTGACACATCCCACTTCTCATCAGACATTGGAAGTCCCCTTCTCAGCTTCATACAGTCATTACACTAGCCTACTTTCCAATTTAAGTGTGTGAGGCCCCTTTCACTCCTCTACCTTCAAAGTGGATGACTTATACCTGTCTGACATCACTCTTCTTTTTTCAAGCCCCGTCATTGGGACGAGTATCTTCCTGACCTTGTTCTTCTTTTCGCAAAGCCCACTTGTGATGCACTACATGTTCCTCATTATTCTTCAGGTGTTTTAGAGGATTTCATCATCTATGTTGTTGGGAGTGCCCATTTTTTAGGACTCTTATCACTTCCACTTTTTTGGAGTTATTCATTGATCCACCCCCTCTTGTGGATCCCTTTTCTATTTTTGGGGTTGTTGTGTTACCTTCACATCACTTGGACATCCTTTTTGTGGGTGTTCTTATTCTTCACTATGACAATTATACACATGTGGCATTACCTTCGGTTCCTTGGCACCTTCTTACTAGACCTATGTCACACTTATGTGGACCAAACTTAGAGTTCTTTGTGTTTCTTCCTTCTCTTTCCTTCGTGGAGTGGGCGGAATTCCAGAACTTTATTTCTGTCCTTCCTAAGGGCATGCACACACATCTGCTTTTGGATGGCTCTTCTTCACTCCGAGGTAGAGGAACACATAATCGAAACTCTTATGTGATACTTCCTAGAGTTACAAAGTTCATATCTGTCCATTGAATCTTATGTGTTCCTCTTGTCTCCCTCTTCTTCTTCTTTCCGAGAGATTACCCTCTTGTACATGGGTATCTTATCGGGATTTTATGTGGTCGGGACCCATCTATGGCATCTTTCTTATATTAGAGAGTGTCTTTTGTTGTGTGGTGTATGTTTTTCCCGTTGGGTTTTCCTTCATTGCTTGGGACCCTTTGTTGTGCATGGGTACCTCATCAAGCTTTTGTATTGGGACCCATTTCTATTTTCTAACTTTCTACCTCATCCTAAGTTTCGATGAAGGGGGGTGTTGGTATGAGTAATTTTCCACATCAGCAAGTGATTTATCTCACTTAGGTGAGATCGTAGGTCTACGTGACATTTAGGGGTCATTATGATTCTCCCTTACATGTTAGTGCATCAGTTGTGTCATTGGGAGTTACTTTCCAATTCTGAAATGTAACTCCCCCTCTCCACTCAAGTTATCATGATTGTAGTATTGGGGGTTACTCAGTACCCTATATATGTACACCCCTTCAGAATTATGAGAGTGAGATATTTTTTTGGCTTAACAAGGTTCTCCCCTTTTTTAATCTTTGCATGCACATTTGGTTGATGCTCGCTCCTCTTGAGATCTTGTCACGCTACCATTCACACGTCCATGGATTTTCGCATCATCCCTCATGATCCTCATGCTCTAAGTTTTCTCACCCTCTTTAAATTTAAAGGTGTGAGATGATATTATATTAATACTAGCACCTTTTTCTATCATTACTCTTTTGACGAGAGTGTCATTGATTTGAGCAAAGATAAAGAGAGGAAGTTCATGATCCTCATATTGTAAAGAGGGGATTTTATAGTCTTCAAATGTGATAACGACAAACATTTTAAGTATGCCAATGAGGTTATAAAATGGCTAGAGGTTATCAGATGGTATTGAAATGGTCTGCAGGGCTTTAATAATGGTTTGATAATGTTGTGGAGATTTTTAAACAAGTTCATAAAGAAAAATATTAATAGGATCTTGATGTAATTGTTTAAGGATAATGTTTTGTATGGATGTAGTGGATTGAGTTTGAGGTGCCATAAGAATGGACAACTTGGCTTTAGAAGATGAGGGATTGGATGACTCGGAAGGAGTGATGGAGACAAAGACTTTAAGGTGGTCTTTCAAATATTGTGTGCATGCTCTTTTGGTTATCTGTATAACATCTATCTAGTGGAGTGGGGATTTACTAGAGGAAGCCTTATTGTTATTACATGTGATATCAATTGATGATTTTTAATTTATATGTTTAAGGGCTTATAGATTCAGTTTGATTTGATGTTGTGATTTGGTTATATGGAGATCGGAGGATGAATATTTTTATGTGCATGGAGAATTCATTTTTCAGCAAGACTTCATATTATGTCATCAAGTGATTTGTAGTCCTCTATGTAGTTTCCTGGTATTTTATGATAACTACATAATGCCTCATAGTTATACCATGAAGGTTTCCATCCATGGGGATCATAAGGCTTAATAGGGGGTAATGTTATGACTAATGATCAGATGATTTTTCAAGGATGTTAGTGTAATATCATGATGACGAGAATGACAAACAGAGGATATCGTTTGATGGTTTAGGATCTTGAGATGCTTGAGTTGTGTCTTATGTGGTATGTTTAGGTGTTTTTCAGGGACAGATTTAGAATCAATGATGGTGATTATAAATTTGGATGAGGGATGTGGTCCCAGAATGGAAGGTAAGGACATGTTATCCTATGGTGTGTTGTATGGAAATTTTGTTGTGATATTTTTATCCTTTTAAATGGGTTGTTTATACATTTTTGTGTTGGAATACCAAGAATTTTGGCTCGATGTTGGGTGACATGGTATTGGAAAGAGTTATTTAATATTTTGATGACATGCTTCTTTTCTAGTGATTTTGAAGGAATAGTATGGGAAGTTTCTATGCTAGTGGATGTGATAGGGTTTGGATGTTGTGATGTGGATGGGCTTGGGATCTCAGTGGTGTGGAGATTCAAAGGGTTGTGTTGTTCGTTTGGTGTTCTAGCTACGAAAACAAGCGGTGGTGTAAACATGGGTGAGGGATTGTTAATAGTATTGATGGTATGATGAGACCCTATGGCATTGGACTGAGGTTGATTTTCGATTGGGGGATGATTCAGGAAGGGTTGTTTAAACACATCCAGATTTTGATGTGGAGGTGCATTCAAATTTTCAAGTTGTAATTCACCATGGTTAATAAGGTCTTGGAGGACATTTCTAAATGAATGGAATTTCTCGATCTCATGTCCCCATACTTGATATTATTTACAATAATCATCGTCCCTATACCATGATGTTTTGGAAGTGGATATATCAACAGTCAGATGGGAGGGAGCTTGATCATACAAGTGGAAATAATTTTATGAAAGATAACGCTATAGGAATCCCCTAAAGATGTGTATTTACATCGAGGCTTGGATATTTTGGAGTCTAATGACCTTTAGATGTAGTTTTCAAAAAAACAGTGTTTGCTGACCCTTTAGATTTTTCATTTTTAAAAGAAGTTTTAAAATAAAACTCAAGTTTTGGTTTCTTAGAATGGAGTTTAACTTTACCATTCTTGAGGGCACGAAGTTATAGTTTTTGAGCCTTTTTAAAGGCCTTGTCAAATGTTTGAAAGGATAGAATTTGAAGAATCCTCGTCCAAGATTATACCTTCGCCATAAATATCCAGTTATGGATACACTACCACCACTCAACTTCCTAGTGAAAATTTCTCTACATAACATATTAAAAACATAAGGAAAAAAAGGTATCCACTACTTGATGTTTATTATAATTATTTAGCTTTGGAATGTGTTCGTTTCCATCTTTCAAAGAAGGCTTAGTGTTCTTATTACCCATTCTTAAATAAAATGTAACCTCCTAAATATTAAATGTTACTTTTTGTGAAATTACATTACATGTAATAGATGTGCTCATGTGTTAAGGAACAATAATGTGTGTTATTTCTTGTTCACTGTGAAATTTATAAAAACCCGATGCATGACATTTATTAGTACTTTGAATTTTATATCCATATTTTGATTACATCTTCATCTAGAGTTTGCTTCTATTAGGTTAAAGCTTTTTTGTTCTTATCTCGCATGATATTCTTTCATCCTAATGGTATGTATCTATATTGAAATTATCTATACATGAGCTAAATTTTTCTTTCCTTTCCTCTCATCGAAATAGGAATGGCGAACTACGAAAGGAATGCAAAAGATTGACTCCATTACAATAACAACATAAAATCAATAAATGGATTTTGTCACCATAGAGAAAGTGAAAATCACCAAATATATATATATATATATATATATATATACTGATGCCTCAACCTCAACTCAATATGAGGGTTACTTCCAAAAAAATACATCATCTCCTACTCCTTTCCTAGATGCCCCAAAAAAATCGCCTAAGAAATAATCTTCTCTTCTCAACACAAAGTTATATCCAAGAATACAAATGAGGGTTATTACAAAAGGGAGCACTTTTCTTCGATGCATTACTGAAAAGGATGGGAATTTCTTCTCAACTTGGAATAACATAGGCCCAGAAGGGCAACCAACTAGATTATCTACACTTACTCAAATAGAGGAAATGCTCATAACAAGAGTAAATCCCATATTACAAGTAACACATGCATGAGGCAAGAAATACAAGTATAATGGCCACACCATATGCTTCCCATAAGATGTAACCTCCATTGTGAACCACCTAACATGCCAAGTGGGGGACTGGACATCTTGGTTATCCAAATAATCAAATCTACATAAAATGCCTTTAAGTGATTCGTTAGCAGATATCGTGTTTTAACTGCATTATAATTCAATATCTCTCATGACCCTTGCTACAAAGACGTTTAACTTTGTATGGAAGCACTCAATGTCCTTCCATATGATAATACACATATCTCCACTTCCCTACACTATTTAACATTTAGAATTTCTAACATGGACATCATTCAACCTAGGGACGCTGCAGTAGCAATAGGTACACCTAAAAATGAATGATAAACATAATCTTTTGTGGCATCCTGCGCTTTATACATAGGGAGGTTAAATAAATTACACATTTCTTAAGGCCCACACCATACCCCACCATAGACCATCAAATAGCCAACAATTGGTTCATCACCTATGAATGAATACAATACTGAGGGCTTGTTGTCTATGGCTTTTCCATCTTTGTTTCCAACATGGGTGTTATTATTCCATAAACCACACATCAAACAAGTTCATATGGATGAATTTGATTTGCATTTGTTAAGTTACCACATAACAGTTGGAAGTCACCCTCATTTTTGTTACTTCATTATTAACCTCATGACGTGGTACATAATCCAAGCAACATCTGCTATATTTGAAAAAAATCATTTCAACGAATTATTGACAATAATCTCTATGTTGCGCCAAAATCTAGTGATGTTGGTTAGAGCTCATATTGTTGACCAACTGATGTAATTTGGTTCCAATCCGCCAGACACAAGATCATTTTGGTCTAAATGCAAGCATGAACTCACATATATGATCACCCAATTGAGTTTCCCCATGTTGTTCTTTAATTTATGTGCAACATCTTGATAATGTAATATTCTAGAAACCCTTCATATTATCAAATGAAGAAGTCTGCAATGTTTATAGACATTGAACAACTATAACAACATCCACGAAAAGTGGATCAAATATACTAACTATGAAAAATATGTAGAAATAGCATATTTCCCCTAACTAATCACATACGGGAACATTCCAAAGTAGTAAACTAACAATAGTATAGCCCCCACTAATCTAGGGATGTGACAACTAGATAATAGCTAACTAACAGCTAACTAAGTTAAAGTAATAAAATTTAATTACTTTAACATTATAACTTAGTAAATGATGAATTAACCTAAGTTTATTCCTAACACAATAGACACTAAATGGCCAAATTTGCATAAATTGATGCCAGGATCACCTCCAACCATGCTTACTAATGGCTAATGTTGGAGAAACTAAAATTTGATTACACATCCCCATATTTCATCGACATACATGGAAAATAGGTTCACAACCTTCAACGAGGAATTTCTCCAGAAAAATGCATTGCGAAGACTATTGGTACATGTATGAACACTCAAATTTTATTTTCCTTCATCTCAATGCATTAACATTTTGACCAATTACATGTTGAATTTCAACACAGGTATGAAGGAAAACATATAGGCTATGTGGCTTCTAGATGCACTAGACATGGACTTACTAGATTGGGATAATCCATTTCAATTGAATGTAGCGACCTCATTCTCTAATAAAATATTAGGAACATGGAATCCAAGGGGCCCAGAGAAAGAAAATTTTGTGTTTCCACACTCAATCATTAACGACCCGTGTTTTTTAAACACATAAGGAATACTTGCATCCAACATCTCAAAATATTATGAAGAATTGATCAACCCATGAAACGACACACCAAATGCGATTCAGAGACACCAAATTTGGGTCACACTCCCCTTGGTCCCCTTCAATAAATTAATGTAATATATTTAATTAATCATGACCCCTTCATCCTATACTAATATTCATCCTCACATTATTAATTATTTTTAATTAAGTTAATTTCACCCTCACACATCCACCTCATCGTTACACCTCACCCTAGACCCATTCCAGGGGCATTTAACTCACAATGACCGAGTCATCACTCTCAGCATTGAGTCATCACTCCCAGTGTTGAGTCACCACTTAACCTAACTAACTAAGACTTCTTCCTAAACCTAATTGGACTTATTCTAGTGAACTTCTTTCCTTCTCTCATGTGAACTCCACTTCCCTAAGCGGACTCAATCAAAATCATGCCAAAAATAGTAAAGATCTACCTATTTTTGGTAAACCTATACTTTCCCACCTTAACCGACGTCGGTTATCCCTCAACCGATGTCGGTCACCTAACCACCATCGATTACCTTATATACACTTTCACAACTCTTTACACGAGTTGGTCATATAGTTATTGGAGCCTTATTGCATTCAAGTGTGAATCTGCAAGCTCTCCTATATCCAGACAACAAACACACACAACCATAGTGCAAGACAAGCATTCGGTTCATCTTTCCAGAGCATTTGAAAACTCACGAAAGCACAGAGGTTGTATTGTCGTGGCACTTGGACTCAAGCACTTCTTCTTCGATCAACCATCAACCATCCCAACTCCCAAGAGCTACAAGACATCAAGTAAGTATTGTGGTTCTAATCATTTTGTTTATTCCTTTTGTAGATCTCTTGCTCCTTTCAGTAGTTGATTTCCTTTGTTGCATGTACATCACCTTCCTCCCACCAACCCACTATTCAACCATCCCAAGAATTTTCACCATTCTAAACCTCCTCCTTAGTATCCTTGAGTCTTCTCAGCCATATTACAACCCAAACCATACTACCCTCTCTCTCTGTGCAATCACAGAGAGCCTAAAAACCTTTGTTTAATAATTTACTATCAAATTGCCCCTACCGAACATCGGTCACCTTAACCATCATCGGTCTCCCCTCTCTACTAGCATCGGTCACTAGACCAATATCGCTCACTATGTTTTATGTTAACCTTCACCAAACTACCTCTAACATCACCTAAACTCCACCCAGACCTTATTAAATACCTTTGTGACCTTACCTGACACCCATGTGACCTGTCCCAACTAGAAACATACCTTGCCTGATGTTATATTAGTTTAGATTTTAATACTTTGCTTAATCTAGTTTTTTTATAACGTTTTGAGATACCTAAATCAAAGTGTTAGTAATAGGACCTTTATTTCTCGTATTTAATTTAATTTATTTGATAAAAAATAGTAGATTGACAACCATCTAGGAAGTATCACACTTCTCGGAACTAGAAATCGCTAGGTAGTCCACTTTCATTTTCTATTTAATATCATTTGGTGGTCTTGCTTTGTATCTATAGGTAGTCCTTCCCAGACAAAAATGAGTTCTCTACGATCAGCTTGGATAAATTCAGTAACACTTGCATTCATCCTTTGACCTACATATCACAGGTATTCCTCCTTGATCATTACCTTATTTGTTTTATCGCACAATTATTCGGTGAAAAATTTGGCAAACCTGGTGGGACCCATCAAGGGTTATTTTTCATTGTTCATTCCTAGATGAAAGATTGTGTCTCTATTTTCCTTTTGAAAGGTTTCACATTAAATTTTCTCCTTTGGAACATTATTTCTCCTCTACTTGTCTCATTGAAACTCGTATTTTGGATTACAAAACCATTCTTTTTATTTTTGTATTGCATTAGTGAAAGACATACTCTTGCCTATTCATCATTTCTCTCATCAAATGTCATTGTGGATTTGGGTCTAAAATCTTTGCATATCATTTCTGAGTGTTGCATCTGTAGCTCATTTAAAAATTGTGGGCAACCTATATGCTGGAAGTCATGCCACTGATGGTTGAAAAATTGAATCGTAGTGCACACTTTCTTCTCTACACCAAACCACTAAAAATAAATTACTCATTTTCTTAAAAAACATCCTACCCAGAAGAAGCTGTCAACGATCACACGATCAAAGGATTGACAGTGGGCTCCAAACTAGTTTCTCTGTCCATTCATTATCTCAAAGAAAGGATCTCCCTCACCAAAAACTTACTTGAAATTATCCTTAGTTGTTGGATTTTCGTAGGAACCTTTTATCAAACCAAAAACTCTACTCTATTCACAAGTCATTCCTAAATGGCATAAGCTGGAACATAAAATCCACCACATAGGATTTTGTGTTTGCTAGTTTTTGCTTGATCTGTGTTTTGAGGTGTGAGTTCATTTTCTTCATTCTTCACTCCTTTCACACTCCATAATCATAGTTGGTGTATTCCGAATCTTTTTGAGTGTGTTAGGGTCAATCATTTCCATACTCAGGTTTCTAGGTTGGTCTTTTATTTGATCTAAATCACCAAATTTACTTTTTCCATCTTTTCACAAATTTCATAGTGACCGGCGTCGGTCCATCGACCGTCATTAGTTTACTCATCTAACCATCATCGGTTTAATTGACCATTGTCGATTTCCTATTTTTTGGTCATTTTAACCAAAGTAGCATTCATCACATTTCTATTCTTTCTAGGGTTTCCTCAGTTACCTCACCATATCTCTGTGTCTTTGAAATCACTTTGTCAAAGTCCAGATTTACTTCATTTTTATCATTTATTACCACATTTACAAATCTTTTTATTTTCCACAAAGAACGTATCGGTCCTCTAACCGGCGTCAATTACCCTCTGCCACAACGCCGCTTAACCACCTTTAGTCGTTGTGTTTTAAATTTTCAATTAAAATAATGATCATTTGTTACCTTATGGAACCATTTTCTCTAGTCCTTTTGTAATCCTGTGTCATTTATGGAGCTCAAATTTCCAAGTCTATAATTCATATGGTTTTGACTCATATCCAAGCCAACGCCCTCATGTTCTATGTTATCCTTGATCACTCCCACATATCCCATCACCGCATTTCATTCTATCACCTATGGATCCTAGTCAACCTATTACCATCGGTACCGGTGATGAGGAGTTCGCAAGACTCCTTGATCAAAACCTTGTTACTTTACAATATTATTTAGCCCATTCATCCACTCGGGATTCATCAAGGAATCTTGTATACAACATGCATGTGTCCATTCCTCCTACCCAAGGTAAACCAATCACCTACAAAAACACATGCACTTTTACTTATTAGAGGCATCGAGGGATCCCATATAAAAGCACCTCTATGAAGGAAATTTAGCCAAGCATTGAAACACTTCTCTCTAAGAGCACATTACAACAAAACTACTCAAATTTGAATGCATCCCTATTTCTGCCCTAGATCACAACTTTGCATTAAAATCAAGCCAACTGACAACTGCCAAGTGTTGAGGGCGAATTAAGGACTCCATCTTTGTTTACATTTTCTAATCTCCACAACATCATAGGATTAGGAGAATCGCATGTCACTTGATCGCGTTTTGCAATATTGGTATGTAGTTAAGGGCTCATCATATCAATGCGGGTGCGGTGAGGTCAATCTAGCTCAAATTGTACTAACCCATTTTAGAACAAAGGAGAAAAGCTAGGGGTTTGAAGACAAACTATAGTGCCCCTACCTGACAGCACACCTTTGCAGGGGGCGTACTGGTTGGCGTATTAAACAGAACAAGGAGAGTGACACATCCTAAACACCTTTTCAGACCTGTCATTTCCTTGCATCAGAATACGAGCACTTTATTTGAGATCCCAAGGAGTTAACCACGGCGAACCCCAAGGTAACATTGTAAAGTTAGCAGTAATTGGATAGCTGCAGCAAGTTCAAAAGAGGAGCTCTGCTTTACTAACGATGGTAAAGCAGGGGTTTTGTGCTCCCATAAGAAAATAAACAGAGCGTTACAGGAACTGAGCTAAATGAAGTTCTCGCTAAAATTTCTCCCAAAATCAATACCATTATGAGTGAAATCAGCCTGCACACGGAGATAAACTGTCTCTAATATCTCATCTTTTACTATATACAAAGTGATTGATCTTGACCTGTATATGTTGTTAAAGTGGGTTCACGCCTCTGAGAAGGAAGGAAACTACTGCCTGTCACCATTTTGTTTATTGTAGGAAGAAGAAGAAGAAGAAGATTGAGGTTTAGGAGGCGCTCCATTAGGCGTAATGTACAGCCGTATTGATTTTGCTTCATCTTCTTTCTACGCACATGTGTTATGTGCCCTTTAACATGTGCAGCGCCACATCACCTTCCTTCTCTTTACCCTCTATTTCGAGTAGTTGTGTGTGTTGTTTAAGACATTGGAAGCGCCTTTCCTTATCCCACTTATATCTCTACAACTTTTGTTTCATTCACCCTTCGCTACGCCAAAGGGAGCTATGAAGGCACCCAGGGACGTCCCAGCAAACTCCAAACAGGTGTAGGCGCCAAAAATAAACATAAAAACAAAAATAATGGTCTATTTGGGAAAGGCGCAAGTGATGTGGTCCCATGGAATGCCAAAGATGCTAGATTGGGTAAAAAGGAGTTTGTTGGAAAAGCCATAGAAATTTTTAATGCAATGCTTTTGGCAGATGTTAAGCCAAATCCCACAGCGTATTATTGACACCTCCCTGCCTATGTCAAATGGGGGAAATTTGCAAGACATGGGCCTCCTCATGAAGTGTGACCGCTGCCAAATAAGAGATTTAGAGAAGGTGTGGATAGGCTATGCATCAAATAGATTCGTAGAAATTGTTGAAATCTTTTAGACAAGAAATGCACTTAAGAGCATTGCAAGTTATCCATTGATAGGAGACTACGGGGAGTACCTCAACCAAACATGGTCTAACAGGCGATCATTGTGGAGAATGCTCAAATCATTTTGTGGAACAGGTATTAAAGCTTTCAAGAAAATGCAATGGTGGAATTGTGGATGCGTGCAAACTGCTTGATGAAATGCCTATTTGAGATGCAGAACCAAATCCCACAATTTTGACCAGCTTCATTCCTCCAAGGATGGTCTCCTTTACCTTCATCCTTTATAATTTTCGTATTTTTGGTTCTTCATTTGCAATTTAATAGAAATAGTAAACCATTGGATAATCATACAATTGGATATTTAACCAAACTTAGATAGTGTAAAACAACAAAACTCCACCTTGTGAATTACGTAACTGATTTACACCTTGACCATCAACCGTGATCGCTACCACAATCTTATACGTTGTTAACCCAGGGTATTAGAAATAGGTGCTCATGTCCGTGGGTACTTGGTGGGAGTTAGATGATTCATCAACTAAAACAACCTTTTTCATTTACTTGCAAAGTTAGAAAAACACCACATTCAAAGACTTGCAAAACAACATTCTGAACCCCATAAAAGAGATGTCAAGCATCGTATGTGTTCCTTGTTATGTGGAGAGTCGCATCAAAGCACTAGATCGACCTCGATTGACTATTTGTGCTCTCTTCGCTGCCCCTCTAGGAGCCATGTTACCCCATTTTGCAGTTTTAGGGAGCTGTTAAAACTGAAAAGTTGGTTTTGTTTCGTCTCACCGTTTGGACCTTGAGCGAAGGATCATTTTTCCGCTTTCACAAACCTCTAGTATTTCTACTAGACAATTATTTATAACCTTTAGTTTGGGAAAAACACATTTCTAGCAAGTTTGGCAAAGGGGTTTTGTAGGCCTCCGGCTGTTATTTGACTAGGTCAAACTAGACCAATTACGACCGGTGGCTCCGGAAAACTGTCGCCGTTTGTAACCCGTTTGTCTAGTTCTCAGTTTCGTCGACTCCGGTGAATTCTCCATATATGAGAGCATGTAGGAAATTTTCCATTACGTTCATCTATCAAAAGTCATTTTGGATGAGGTTTCTTAGCCCTCGAGCTAAATTGGTTGTTTTGAAACTAGGCCAATTACGACCAATGTGCCCACGGAAAACTAGCCGCAAATTGTAAATTGTTCGCCATTTTGAATTCCGTCAATTCTGTAAATTCTTGGTATATAGGAGTACATGTAGGAACTTAACCGTTGTGCATTTTCCCATCGGAAGATTTTTTTCAAACGTGATTCCTTAGCCTCCGAGCTAAAATTAGACATTTTTGCAACTAGTAGGAAAATGTAAAATAAGGTCGTATGACCTTAGTCAAGACAATAAACCATCGTGAAAACTTATTGAAACTTATAAATAACTATATGAAACTCTCCTTGTGGCTTGTGTGAAATGTGACTTTTGAAAAATAGTGTCTCTCTATTCTCTCTCTTCCCTATCTCTTTCTCTCTCCTCCCTTGGATAAGAAATAAAATGAAATGAAAAGAATATATGTACCTAACCCTCTCTTGTTGCGTGTGCATTATTATTATTATGTAAATGGAAAACTAAAAACGATGATTATATTGGATTTAGGTGGATGTCATGCTAGTGATTTTTGTTGACTCATGCTCACATGGTTTTGCGGGTACAAATAAGATGGCGAAATGGCGTGGTTGTAATTTATTTGTGTATTGTTGTAATTTATATATGATAATGGAAAAAAATATATGTATTGCTATGTTTACAATAAAGTTTCATCCTTCTATTGCTTTCAAATAAAAGATTGTCCTTGTCGTGCATGAAGTTTAAATAAACTTGTAATTGTTCTTTGTTATCGAGTTTTAAGAGTTATCCAAATATTACTTAATGCTCTTCTTGACTTCATTTATAGCTATGTTGTGAAACCTACATCAAGTAAGGTAGAAAGAAGTATCTCTATATAAATTAAAATGGAATTGTGCTTTAAACCCTTCAATTCTTCATCTTCCCTCGATTATTGCATGATTAGTAGGTGAGCTTTGACACTAGACAGTTGAGAACAACTTGAGATTTCTCCATATTGAGTGATCCCCACTCTGACCATGACCATCCTAAGTATGAGTGTTAGTGTTTACCATCTAATAGTTCTTCTCTCAGGTGTCGTGCTTTGATAGAATCTCATGATGATGAGTTTGCCCTTATGTTTCACTTTGCAAATATCGTATCTAGTATAAACCTATAGACTTGGCCCTAACGAGGTGTTAAACCTAATGTAAATTAAACTCATGATTTATCCCATGGACTTAGCGCTAAGCATGTTATGTACTTATGAAATGAGGGTTTGGACCATGAGTGGAACCCACGTCGTGAGATACCTACGTATGAAACCTGTGAGTTTGAATCCCCTTTCTCTTCACAAACAGGGGTGTTATCTTGGCAAGAGTGTTTCTAGTTGTGCATAAGTTATGGGGTAAGCATAATTGTTTTCTCTAGTTTATCCTTTTGGTATGGTGTAGCCCCTTTTCGGTGTTAATGGAAATTAGTCAAATGTGGACCTCTTATGAGAATTAGGGTGAATCACACATTAATATATTTTGACCAGCGAGAAGGGTAGTCACTTTAGAAGGTCATAGGGTGTATAAAATTATAATTGCATGTCACCTTGTAATACGCATCTAATACTTAAATTGCCCAGTAATAATTCAAACTTGGTTAAGAGTGCAATCATACTTCTTAGGATCTTGGTGATTAAGTAAAGGACAAATAGTACATGAACCTTAGTTGTTCTAAAAAAGTCATTACGAAGTCAACGTAATGACGTAAGGGTTACAAGGACACGAGAGGTGATTTTGGAACTATTGTTAAATGTCGCATACACTTGAATGATGTCAACATTCTAAGACAACTAAGATGATTTTATAATAAATAAAAAAAATGATGCCTCATTAGTGATCTTTCAACCTAGTAAATGGGGAAACTTTCAATACGTAAGGGCTGAATATAATCACCACCCCTTCAACGCGGTTTAAACAATAATATTAAATGATTAAAATTAAAGAGATGGAATTTGAGGCTTGACCCTTTTGACTCGAGGAAAATCCTCTCTGCGTATCATGAACGATGCAAACTAAGTATTTAAGTCAAGTAGGTAGGATATACGGTTAGTTGTAATAACTTAAAACAAAATAGTGTAACCTTAGTGATTAAATGTTAATATGAAAGGAACACGTAATCTATTTACTCTTGAACTAATAAACTTCCTTTATGTCATGTGAACCTCCCTCGTTGCAACTAAGATTAATTGTAAAGCCAAGAAGCATGCCTTTAGAAAACAAATCCTTAGAACAAACACTAGTAGCCTTATGTGTGTACATATGTTCCTTTCAACAATCGGGCTACATCATTCTTTTGCGATAAGGAAACAAGCAAAATTAGATGGAATCATTACAAGTAAAATGTTAAGCAAAATAAAGATAATGTAGTCTAGTTTAAAGAATGAAGGTCAATGATAAGTGTTTTTCAAATAATTAAGGTCAATAACGAAATATGAATATAATAAATATGTAAAACGGGAAAGTGATGTGTCATGGATGGTGCCTATACGGAGTTTATACTATAGTTGAATCGTTATGTTGTGCCTTGTCATTTGGGGAAAATTGGCCTTGATGTGCATCATGTATTTTCATGTTATCTATGTGGGATAATGTTTGTGCAAGCGTCTCATGTGTTATGTGTTGTCTTAAGCAATCCCTTGTGTTGTCATGTATCAAGCAATGTAAGTCAAAAAAATTATTCCGGTATTTTTACAATTGTATTTGTGTGTCAAATTTGTGGGCGTTACACAAACAAGACATATACAAGTGCAAATGATTCATTGCGAAAGATCCACATATAAGAAATAGATCCAAAGATCCAAACGAAAAAGCGTGCGAAAGGGAAATTGTAGATCTAGATATCAAACAACAATTTTGTCATACCCATATATATTCTTCTAGCAAATTTGTCCCCTACTAAACAAATTTTTCCTTGAGCCCAGTTCCAAGTCATGAAATTTACCAAGTAACCTTACAACACATTGCATAGCATCTTGACTAGTTACAAGAAGTTCGTTATCATACAATTTGAGCCCAATTTGGGGTCAATATGTTTTAACCCTAACCCTAGTAATACTTGTGTCTACTTTCTATAAGTGTCTTGAGCAATATATCATCCTTTCATAAGTTAGGACTGTCATTTCTATATTTTTGATTCTTAGTTACATGTTAAACATATTGTAATATCTTAATTGGATTAACCCTAGATTTGATATTACATTCTGGAATTGAACCTGCTTTTTCTATCGATCTACACCAACCTATTTAAATCACAACACCTTGAAAGCTATTATTTGTCATTTAGTGCATCTATTGGTGAACCCGATTTTCCCCACTTGAAAGCTATTATTTGGTCTTCTTGCCATTTCTTCTCCATGGCAAAGAAGTGAAGAAGATGAAGGAGAACTTTAAGCTTCGTATGATATATTTTACTAATTTTTAATATATTTTTCTAGTGTTTTGTCTCTTATGTCGGGTCATTGGGTTTTAATGAATTAATGGAAATTAATGAAGAAAAAGAACCACTCTAAGTAGTCGGCCTTATCTTTTAATGCTTTGGCGTCAATGGAGGGTTATAAAAGGAGAGTCAAGGCATCATTTCAGATCTTGACTTTGGAGCATTTAACCTTACTTGAGCATTGTAAGCTAGTGGTTGCTTGTTCTTCCACTTGAGGATGAAAACCCTCATGTGTGCCTTGCCTAGGAGGACGAAAACCCTTCTAGAGGTTGAGTGAAAGACGAAAACCCTTCATCTTGGCTTGGTTTTGAAGTATAAGGCAGATTTGAGGAGATAGCTATCATTTTCAGATTATTATTGGCTTCTAACATTTGGAGCAACCTACCTTCTATGTAGGGTTTTGAGGGTTTGGTGAACTCATATGTGCATTTTCAGTTGATAATCTATTTTGTCCTAATTTCTAAGGCCGAATCTATAGTTTCATGATTTTTGGGGGTTTCTAGACCCATAATATATAATTTTCTTGTGCTTGTTATTGGCTGCACATTAATTAATTTCTAGCAGTGTGTTTCTTTAGATTTTTCATTGTTTTTGCTCTTTTGGATGCATAAAGGATATATCTAAATTTCGGCAAGTTTATTTAAAGTATTTGATGGTGTTTGGCATATATTTGTGAAGGGTACAGTTCGCTGATTTTCTATTTTCAGTCTACTGCAATAAAAATCAAATCTAAATAATTTTGGTGTTTGGTTAAATTCCTTTGTTTTTGGTCTAAATCCTTGAAAGGGTCATTACAATGGTATCAAAACTCGGATTCTCAAAGGCACGGGGTTTCATGGACAGCTTGATAAAGGTGCAAGAAAGACTAACAAGTACCTTGGATTATCTTGCCTCCACCATGCAAAGCCTACAAGGAGGAAGGACATTCAAGGAAGAGCCTAGGATTTCAAAGGTCAATAAGATGGCAACTAGCTTTGCAAAATATCAAGCCCTTCCAAAGAACATTCATAATGCCCTAACCTTTTCAGAATTTATAAATTTGGAAACAGAAAGAGTGGGCATTGGAACTCGGTCCAAGCCTCGAGGCATGCACAAGGGTTTTGGGAAAATACCCCTACCCTAGTGGAAGAGAGCCCCATCTTGTTGGCAAAGTAAGGAGTGGCTATGGAGCTAGTTGAAGAAGGGGCCAAAACCCCAAGTTCACTAGGGGAGGAGAGGCATGTCTATTCCCCTAAGGATGAGGAAGATAGTGTTTTGCCGCAGCTGGTTATTGAGAGGGAACAACCCTTGGGAGGGTTAGAAACCCCGATCCTCTTGTCACAATTGATCTCTTGGATGGGTCTCCTAACAACACCTTGGTCACACAAGGGTTTGATGACATAATGAAGCACGACACAAAGGAAGGATGAAGTCTAGAACTCTTACTTCCATTTCTCATCCGACTTATTCAACAATATATGGTAATTTTGGATCATGGTTGGGTTAATGCTAATTTTCTTTTAGCTCATGATGAATTTAGACTTGAGCAAGTGGGAAGCGCAAAGGGAACCTCTGCTTCAAATAGATATGAGGACAACAAGATTGTTGGACTTTTAAGATGGCATAATGATGAAGAATTGAGCCTTGGTAAAGGCCACAAAGGCAACCCAAGCTCAAACAATCAAGATATGGAAATAGTTCAAAAAGAGGAAGATCATTTGGTTGGAGAAACATGGTCTAAAGAGTGGGAACACCTTGATGGTAAAGGGCACATACACTCTCTCATAAAACATCCAAACTGGGTGAAGACCGTTATATGTGCATGGGCCAAGACAAAATTGGGAGAAGCTTTCCCCCTTCCAAAGACTATGGTATGTTTGTAGAGATAACCAATTCCTTTTTCCATTTGATTCATATATCAATTGTTATGTATGTGCCTAGAAAGGAATTTTGGGGTCATAATGATGAATGCATTAAAGATAACTCACCCAAATTGATAAGGTCAAGGAGAAAGAATTTCTCCATGATAAACCGAAGATCAATAGGTGGAGTTGTTGGTGATCTATCCAACAGAAAAGAAGGTCATTTGAGGAAACCTCAGCCCTATGAAAGCTCAAGAACATGGGAGAATTGTCAAGCAAGCATCAAGCAAAGAAGAAGGTAAAAGACTTTTGGTTGTTCCTGATATTCCTTTGTTTTTTAATGGTTGCATGTGGCAAGATACAAAAGGATTTTGGAGGCATAAACAAAAAGATGGAAAGAAGCATGAGGAGCTAGAGAATGAAGAGGATGTTGAAAGGGTTCCATGCATAAATACCATTCTGTAAATGAAGAGGCTAAAAAATGATATAGTTGGTAAGCAGCCTACCTAAAACAACTACATTTATTGTCTAGCATGTTGCTACACCAAAATGATGGACCTCATGAACAAAGGGGAAGAAAGGAGGACTATGTACTCTTTCTTATGTGGCTGCCATGTTCTCACCTTCACCATCCGCAAGGCCAATCTGTTTTGCAAAGGAGCCTCAAGAATGACACTCGGAAAGCAAAAGATCATGAAGGTAAGGTGTTTTTGAAATATTTTTTGAGTGTTGGTTCTAACTCAAAAATTCTGAGTTTAAGGAAGGTTAAGGGCAGCTCATGGCTCAAGAGGGTTTCAAATTCATTCTCCTCAAGATTTTTGCAATGGAAAACCTAGGCAGCCATGAGATAAATCTCCTCATTTACCCATGAGGCTCCCGTAAGATTTTGTCAATTATATTTTCTAGTATTTATCTATTGGTATTACTTTAATTATATAGCTCACGAACCATAGCTAGATGCAGGACTTGCAAGTGTGAATTCAAGAGGTTTGTAAGAGAAAATATCTATAAATGAGAAAAAATAATAAAACAGAAGAAAGGAGAGAAGATATGCAACCTTGATCAATAGTTCGCATAGTTGATCGCATGCACATAGATAAAACAAATAGATCTTTAAATACCAAATTTAAAGCAAAGAATAGTTCATATCCAAATCTAAAATAACACAAAGTTTATGAATAGATTTAGAAATAAATAAGAAACAAAATGCACCGTTGACACAAAGTTCTCCGGAAATCTGTCTCCTCTCTATTCCTTAGCTTGCAGAAAGATATCAAGAGTTTCAGTTCAAACTCTGGAACACAAGAATGCTGATTACAAATTCCGATCTTTTGACCCGTAAGTTCTTCCTCTACTTATAGTGTGTAGAGGGGAAATTACAAATGGAAAACTGGGGAACTAGAACATGAAGAAGTAGTGAAGGGAACATTTGGCAATCATCTTCCTAGAATTCCTAAGTAACATGCATCGAATTTAAGCCAAAATTGTGCACATCTATCACCTATCTTAAAGAATCTTTCCAAATAACTTAAAGTAATGGTTTTTAAACCAATAACTTTAATCTTACATTTTCATCCTGGAACATAGAAAATAAGAAGAAAGAAGAGAAGAAAGAAGATCTTGCAGTATTTAATGTATATACTTTTTTTTTTAATTATGATATTGAATATACTTGTCAAACATGTAATTCAACATCTTCCCATCTTTTTAACAATAGCCTCTCTCTCGATTACGAATCAGAACAACCCCTGTGGACAAAGCAAAGCAGGTGTTAGTCTTTACCTTCTCTAAACCTGGCCCATATCCCTCAACATCTGCCTAAAGCTTTATGAGTCTGCCAATTGAATCCATCGTGAAAGGCATGGTGGCTTCATCAACTTTCTTTCCGCACAACCAGAATAAATTCCTCATGGGAAGCAGGTAATTCATCTGGGATGCTCTCTGACACTTCTCCCATCTTACTTTCCAGCAACTACATCCTTTTCAGCATGAGCTTGAGGATCTCTACGCGGAAGGAAACTGAAATTTATAACTGCTTCCCTTTTCCATCAATCCACTAGGTACAATTTTCTATGCAATTAGCACATCCTCTGGCAACGAGTGTATCTTAGCTAAAGTATCTAGATGACTTTCAACAACTATGTTCTCATCTTCTATCTATGTCATCAGTTCCTTTAGTTGAGATACTACCCTGTGCATATTCTCCAATTCAATTGATATTCTTTTAAACTGCTCTCTGAAGCTTAGTGAATGATTTGCTCTTTCCACTGAGCAATAGCTTTAACTTGGTCCCCTACATCTTCCACCTCCTACATCAAATGATTACTCACCTGCGCATGTGCTAGAATGGGCTAAGAGGAAGGTTTGAAACCTTAGCAATGATCTCACATAGTTGGGACACCTATTTTTGAAGCTTGGCTCTCTCAGCCTTCTCTTTGTCAAGCTTAAGGAATAAAGCGTTCATTAGTGTCTGTGTATCCTGCTTTAATCCTTTGTGGTAGTTTGACCTATTGGCACTTTGGTCACTGCTATATCACCGTCGTGAGCTCTCCCTTGTGCTTTCCTTCTGCTGAACTGATAACTCAACGAACTTTTGTCTGATTCTTCAATAATCAACCTAGAAGTTATTTTGGCAACTTTAGGTCTTCTATCTCTTCCGCCCAAACTCAGGAGCAGTTGAAAGTCGTGTTCCTCTAGGTTGATCTCCTCTCTGGCTTCTGGGATTGTCTGCAAAGCCAACCATGATGAAAAGTTGCTTCTCGGGAATGAGAAGTCATTGAGTGCACCACCATCTCATGCTCTGATTCTGCTCTATCCGAATTTGCCACCGTGTTGTGACTGCCACCCTCTGAATTGTCCAAAGACAATGCTTTTTCAAACTCCGCCATCTATGCTTTCAACTTCTCTGCATGGAGAGGTGAGGATCTGAGTGGTTGAGGAGAAAATACAAATGACACTGGATTCAACGGAGGAACAACAAGATCTCTCTGGGGTTCCGGGGCTACCGAAGTGCTATGAGTTGATGTTGGAGAAGTTGGAACTAGCACGATAGCTATAGATTTGGCCTTCTCCTGCGCATGAGACTTCTTGTGAACTTTAAGCTTTTCCGGCCTTCTGCTACTTTCACCTTCATGCTTTCTTTTGCTGGAGTCTCCTACGGTAAAGTTACATGTGATCTGATTCATCAAAGCTTCATCCAGGCAATACCCCTTTGTCAACAACCAGTTCAAGTGTTAACCAGAACTGCAGAAGATCTTTCTTCAATCATCTAGCAACCACCAATGTTTTCCTGAAGAGCAGCTCTATCCCCTCCCATTTGATGATATGAGTCAAGTATCACATGCCCATCATCTGCGAGATCTGCAGGTATCCGTGCCAAACCATAATCAGACACTTGTTGCGTCGATAACTTTGCTTGAAGTCTTTCTTTCTGACTTCATACTCGTTTCTACACTTCATCCAGAAGTCTTCCAACGAAGGTACATGTGAGTATTCTTGGGAGATTGTCTTCTTACTACCCCATATGGGTCAAAGTTCAGCCGTGCTGGGAAGAACTCAGGCTCATACTCAGAAAACATTTCAGCTTCGACTCTAGCTTTGTGGATGCTCTAGCAGCTATAATCTCCCACTGTGACTAGAAAGAAACCCGTAGACTTGTGCCGCTTTGATTGTAAGTCATGCATCTCCACGAGTTGTCTACACAACTCCATGATGACCCACTTGTTGCTTTGGATACCTCGCAACTTCACTGGTTCTCCCGAAAAGCCGGTTACCCTGAGATAGGTGAAGTCTGCAAACTGGATGAAAATACAACCATGTTGGGATACAACTTCCCAAGCTTCTTTGCTTACCTTGTTGGTCTTCAGATCACTATTTAATTTGCAGATGAATTCATAGAAGAACCCATCGTTGACCGCCTTGTAATCTTTGTGGCATTCAGGAACTGTCAACTGTGGGAAGCACTCAAAAATAGGATCTTTCGCCAGTACGCCCCATCTATCTAGCTTGGAAAATATACCCTGTGAGGCTGCTGCATATACAAGGTATGAAGTCATTTTGAAGTTGTACATCCGCCTCACACTCGGAGTTGCTCACCGATGTTGTCACTGATGATCTCCGCCCAATTGATTATTGAATCAGCTCTGTTGATCTCAATGGTCCTCACGAAAGCATACATCCATGAGCGGAAGTTGTGAGTATTGGCTTCTCCACTTAACCTGCAAAGCAATTTAGTAATATCATCCACCTCCTGCACCAAATTGGATCGCGGAAGAGTCCTCGGGAACTTTGATGGAGACTTGGGCTTCTTCATATATATCTGCTTATTCATTATGCCCACGCAATTTGCTTTGTGTTTCTCCCATCTGTTGCCAGCATCCAACATGCTAATTGCAATCACCACCGTTGTGTCGGAATCTTTAGACAATAATTAATAAATTGTGCATCCAACTTGATTATTGTCTTTCCCGCAGCATCCCGAATTGTTCTGGAAAGAGGATGATATGACCTTGCACACTCCATAACAAATTCGAGCAATCGAGCTATGATTGTAATGTTCATGCTTGAATAATTCCACTTTGCTTTTATTGCCTTGCATGAGAGATGTCTTTCTCGCCCTGGATCAGTCAATTATTTCAAAGATGGGTTCAAGGCCTATGTTTCAGTGTGCATTGATATCAACAAAATCTGGAAAGCTATGCATGATTTTGTTGATCCTTCTCTTTCATCACGCTTCATCATGGCTGGAGCAATCTTTTTCTGAACAATCTTTGTCTAAGCAATCTTTGTCTGTGTTCTTTTTCTTTTAATCCTGCCGAAATTCTTTGCAACAGGATCAATTTGTGCAGATCTAGCAATTTCTTAAGATTCGGAAGATATATTCAATGTACCCGACATTGATTTGAACTTCCTTTCACTGTATGAACACATGTAATGAATATCTGTAATTATTTCGGACAAAGATGTAGTCCAGAGCATGAATACTTGATTTATGTACCAAAAATCTGCATATAAAGTCTGTTGCCCTAAAATTTGAGGCTTTGCTTGCATGCAAAACAAGCATAAATATTTTTAAATTCACTCGGGCACTTATACCAACATGCAGATAATTATCATAGCACAAATCAAGCTATTCCAACCCTAAGCACCAAACCTTGAAGCTTCCTGGCAATGAAAAACACCTTCTGATGCACAAAACCTCCTTTCCTTGGCGCCAAAACTATCTGGGCTACAATCCTTAGCAAAAAGAATTAATTGCTTCTTTATTATGGCAGCCCATGCTTATATAACCCTCAACATACTATTTTTAATAATTGCCCTTCTTATTCCCAGCAATTTAATTAATAAATAATCATGTCTATTCACCCAAATTAGGTGCCCAATTATGCATGTTGTTGGTTGCTTTTAAATAAATTTATTTTATTTATTTTTAGCATGCATCCTTCAGTTGTCTTTGGCTTGACTTCTTGCTTTGACTTTTCATCCATCCATGGCGCCAAAATTAGGTGAAAAAATCATAAATAAATATCATTAAATTCATTGTTTAATGCCAAGGTGGGTTGCAATTTTTGGCAAGGGTGATTTTTAAAAATAAGAAGTCAACTTTGATGGGAATTTCTACCCTACACCGCAGCTCCAAAATCCTCTCTTCAACTTAAGTTATTTGACTTCCATAATGAGAATTTTTACCTAAGGCGGGGAAGAAATTCCAACCTACCTACCACTTTGCCAAAATTTTCGCAAATTAAAACCTCTCCCAAAAAGTGCGACTTGCATTAAAAATAATCTCCTTTATAAAGCGTGACTTGCGTGGGTGAATAAATCTCTTTGGTGGGAAAAGTTACCTGTTAGGCATGCGAAAATTCCCATCGATTCTTTAAGTGATTTTTTTAATTTTATAATGGAAATTTTTACCCTGTAAGGCAAATAAGAAATTCCCGTCTGCCTGCCACCTCTAATATTCCCATTACAGCTTAAGTGACTTTGTCTTCATGGGAAAAAGTACCTGCAAGGCAAATAAGAAATTTCCATCTACACTGCCACTACCAAAAATCCCATTGAGTTTAAACCCATTCATTCCAAAAGTTTGACTTGCCTAGAGAGGCTTTTTGTGCATGACTCCATCTTTTTGGTCGAAGTTTTAAATGCGAGGCTATTTCCTTCGTGTTGAGGTCGTAAATGATCTCCAGATGCTTGAGCAATTAAACAGACTATACAAAACAAAGAATGTGACCTAGGGAATTTCACGAGACAAATTGCGGAGAGAAAAACGCAAAAGAAATAAATAAAAGCGAAAAACGCTTGCGTGTTGCAGACATTGCTCTAAATTCATTCCCGGTGAGAATCCTATTGAGATGTGTGAATATTGGCAAGCAAAACTTTAACATGGTTCAACCGAGCACAATTTACTTCAACAGGGCTTTATTTATTTAATAAATAATTAAATAAAAATTTCCCGAGAGAAAAACTTGGCGGAGGGATAAAATGAGTTTCAAAGCATCTGGTATTTGTCAAAATTGGCTCATATGATTCAGGGAATAACTTAACGTATCTGAGACATCTTTTGCAATAAAAACACGAAAAGACCCGGTTTTTTTTTCAAAAGAACGGTTTTCAAATGGGCAGTCTTAGATTTCGGGTGAATTGCTCACCACTCCCAAACATCCCAAAACTGTTCCCATTTTCATGAGAGGTATGATAATTATATTACATTACTCTACTCCATGTTATTGCAGAGTTTTCACTCTCATGATCAGCCTATACCAAGTAAATGGAAGACAAGAAGTGAGCGGGTGTTGTAATGTCCTCTTTTCCCACTTGAGAGTCACTATTTGGACTTCTTGCCATTTCTTCTCCATGGCAAAGAAGTGAAGAAGATGGAGGAGAACTTTGAGCTTCCATATGATATGTTTTTTACTAATTTTTAATATTTTCTTTTAGTGTTTTGTCTCTTATGTCGTCGGCAAGGTTTTAATGAATTAATGGAAACTAATGAAGGAAAAGAACCTCTTTAAAGGGTCGGCCTTATCTTTAATGCTTTCGTGCCAATGGAGAGTTATAAAAGGAGAGGCAAGACATCATTTCGGATCTAGAATTTGGCGCATGTTACCTTACTTGAATATTTGTGAGCTAGTGGCTCTTTGTTCTTACACTTGAGGATGAAAACCCTCATGTGTGGCTTGCCTAGGAGGACGAAAACCCTTCTAGAGGTTGAGTGAAGGACGAAAACCCTTCATCTTGACTTGGAATTGAAGTATAAGGCAGATTTAAGGAGATATCTATCATTTTCATATTGTTATTGGCTTCTTTCTAGTGGAGCGACCTACCTTGAGTAGGGTTTTGAGGGTTTGGTGAATTCATATGTGCATTTTCAGTTGATAATCTGATTTATCATAATTTCTAAGGCCAGAATCTCAAGTTTCATGATTTTTGGGGGTTTCTAGACCCAAAATCTATAATTTTCTTGTGGCTGCTATTGGCTGGACATTAATTAATTTCCAGCACAGTGTGTTTCTTCAGAATTTTCATTGTTTTTGGCTCTTATGGATGCATAAAATATATATATAAATTGTGGCAAGTTAATTTGAAGTGTTTCATGGTGTTTGGCATATATTTGTGAAGGGTACAATTCGCTGATTTCTTATTTTCAGTCTGCTGCAGTAAAAATCAGATCTGAATAATTTTGGTGTTTGGTTAACTTCTTTTTCTTTTGGTCTAAACCCTTGAAAGGGTCACAGTGGCATCAGAGCTCGGATCTTCAAAGGACCTAGGGTTTATGGAAGAAGGCAACAGGGGTTACATCTACTATGAAAGACGAAAGAAAGCAGACAAAGAGGACCAGCCAAGAGAAGAAGGAAGCATGGTTGATCAAGACTCCCAAGAAGCAAAGGTGGACAAATTAATTGTCGGCCAAGAAAGACTCGCTGACACTATGGATTTTGTAGCTCTTTCCCTCCAAAGAACCTAGGGTTCAAAATGGTGAAGGTAGTTCGAATGGAGCCAATAATGTCAAGCGACCTATTGGATCAGCCTGGGGATTGAGTAGAAAGCTCACTTCCCTTCCTAGAGAGGAGGACATTCCGAAGAAGCAAGACCTATAGGTGGAAGGAATATTGCAGCGAGTTATGAAGAATACATGGCCTTACCAAGGGAGATCCATGAGGCTATTTCTCTTGCAGAGTTCATAGGAGTGAATAGAGGAAGACCTAGGCCCGAGCCTAGACATGCCATGCCACAAAGAGATGTCCAAAATGTGTTGGGTAAGTTGGCTTTTTCTACATTTGATGGATCTACTAAGGGTAGCACTAGGGCTTGGATTCAAAAATTGAATACATATTTGTCTTTGAAGCCTATGATGGAGGAAGATGCAATCAAATTTGCCACTTTACATCTTGAGGGAATTGCTCATGAATGGTGGTTCCATGGGCTTGTGACACAAGGGCATAGTGAGATACATGCCTATGATGAGTTTTGCCAAAGACTCGTTGATCGGTTTGATAGAGTGGATCCGGAGGTGCATTTTTGTGAGCTTGCACACTTGAGACAACAAGGCACAATAGAAAATATATGACTGATTTCAGAGACTTTTCGTCATCATCACAAATGTATCCGAAAGAAGGCTCATAGTGCCTTTTCTTGAGGGTTTGATTGAGCCCCTCAAGGGGTTGGTTCGTGCATTTGATCCTTTGTCTCTACAAGAGGCAATTAAGAAGGCTCTTGACTTTGAAGGTGCTGCCACAAAATCAGCAGCACTCCTAAGGTGAATTCGAGTGGGGAACAACCCCCAAGCAACCAAGAAGCATCCCTTTGGACCAGCCAAAGAGACCTCTCCAAAAGGTGCCCAATGTTCACACAGATCTGCAAAAACCAGCCATAACAAAGCGACAAAAAATGAACTACGAAGGAAGAATTTGTGCTTTTCTTGCAAGGATCCTTGGACTCGAGCATCATTGTTTGGGTAAAAGTAAAGTTCATTATATTGAAGTAATTTCTGATTTGAAGATGATGATAACATTGTTGATGAAGCTAGACATAATGATGACGTGGAAAAGGAAGACCCAAAGAAGCAAGAGACTACCCTTGCTACATTATCCGGGGCACCTAGATATCACCCATTTCGTGTAACCGTCTTGATTGATAGTGGAGCCACACATAATTTTGTAGATGCAAGCTTGGTGAAGAAATTAAAGTTAAAGGCTGAAAATTTCAAGGGTTTCAATGTAACGGTGGTGGATGGCTTCATACTTCCTTGCACAAAGAAGATACCTCAGCTCACACTCACTTTGGGAGGGCACATGGTAAGAGATGATTTCTATGTTATTAGCATTGGTGAATCTGATTTGGTTTTGGGAGTGCAATGGTTACATTCCTTAGGTGAGTTTTCTCAAAATTATCAAAACATGGAGCTGAAATTAAAGTAGAAGACAAAGAGGTTGTGTTGCATGGAATAAAAGGTGGAACTCCACGAGTTGTGACAGCGAAAAGTATGGAAAGAACCTTCAAAAAGGGGCAGGTTGCTTGGGCAGCCCATTGTTTGGTAAGAGCTAACTCTTCTATTTCCATTCATTCTACTTTTCATGATGATATTCAGCCCATACTTGATAGGCATGCTAAAGTTTTCAATGAGTTACCGCATGGGCTGCCACCGGATAGGGGATTCCAACATGTTATTGAGTTAGAACCGGGTACCAAACCGGTTATAACAACCCCCTACCGTCACCCACAGATTTACAAGGAAGAAATTGAGACAACTATCACGAAATTGTTGGAAATGGGATTGATAAGGCTTAGTTCTAGCCCCTATGCTTCTTATGTAGTGCTAGTCAAGAAAAATGATGGTACTCTACGAATGTCTAGACTACCGTGTGCTCAATAAAAAAACAATTAAGAACAAATATCTCATTCCAAGGATTGATGAGCTCATAGATGAACTACATGGGGCAATCTATTTCTCCAAAATAGATTTGAGATCCTGGATATTATCAAATAAGAGTTAGAGAAGAAGATGTGCACAAGACCGCTTTTAGATGTCACTTTGGGCATTTCTAGTTCCTTGTCATGCCATTTGGATTGACCAATGCTCCGGCCACCTTCCAATCGTGCATGAATCACATTTTTGGTAAGCAATTAAGGAAATTTGTGTTGGTGTTTTTGATGATATTCTAATTTATAGTAAGTCATGGGAGGAACACCTCCAACATTTAGATATAGTGTTGGGAATTTTGGAGCAGCATTCATTGTATGCAAAAACATCTAAATGTGAGTTTGGTATGGATGAGATTTTATACTTGGGGCATGTTATCAATGCTCGTGGGGTTCATGTGGATCAAAGCAAGATTCAAGCAATCATGAATTGGCCAACACCAACCAACATTACTCACTTGAAAGGATTCTTGGGTTTGTGCTCATACTACCGGAAGTTTGTGAAGGGATTCTCACAAATTACAGCCCCTTTGACTTCTCTAACAAAGAAAGATGCTTTCAGCTGGTCCAAATCAGCCCATGTAGCTTTTGAGGAATTGAAAAAGGTGATGTGCTCTTGTCCGGTTCTCGCTGTTCCAGATTTTTCTAAACCATTTGTGCTTGAATGTGATGCTTCCGATGAGGGTATAGGTGTAGTTTTGATGCAAAATCAGCACCCCATTGCTTTTGAAAGTCGAAAATTGAAAGATCATGAGAAGAAGTTTTCTATTTATGATAAAGAAATGTTTGTCATCATGCATGCCTTAATTAAGTTTAGGCAATACTTGATTTGTGGAAGGTTTGTGGTTAAAACCGACCAAAATAGCTTGAGATTCTTTCTTCATCAAAAGGACTTGAATGACCGGCAACAAAAATGGGTGAGTAGACTCCAAGCATTTGATTTTGATATTGAGTATGTGAAGGGGAAGCAAAATGTGGATGTGGATGCCTAGTCAAGGATGCCAACCTCACCATTAGAGGATGAAGAACTTCCGAAAGAAGGGGAAGAAGAAGATGGGGCAGCGGATGTATTGGGCTAACAATTGCTTGGGGACAAGCAATCTTGGGGAGGGAGGACTGTAATGTCCCTTTTTCCCACTTGAGAGTCATTGTTTGAACTTCTTGCCATTTTTCTCCATGGCCAAAAGTGAAGAAGATGGAGGAGAACTTTGAGCTTCCATATGATATGTTTTTTACTAATTTTTAATAGTTTATTTTAATGTTTTGTCTCTTATGTCAAGTCAGCTGGGTTTTAATGAATTAAAGGAAGCTAATGAAGGAAAAGAACCTCTCTAAGGGGTCGGACTTATCAATTAATGTTTTGGTGCCAATGGAAGGTTATAAAAGGATAGTTAAGGCACCATTTCAGATCTAGACTTTGGCACATTTTACCTTACTCGAGCATTGTGAGCTAGTGGCTCCTTGTCCTTACACTTGAGGACGAAAACCCTCATGTGTGGCTTGCATAGAGGACAAAAGCCCTTGAGGTGAATGAAGGACGAAAACCCTTCATCTTGACTTGAAATTGAAGTATAAGGCAGATTTAAGGAGATATCTATCATTTTCATATTGTTTTTGGCTATAATGGATGCATAAAAAATATATTTAAATTGTGGCAAGTTAATTTTAAGTGTTTCATGGTGTTTGGCATTTATTTGTGTAGGGTATAATTCATTAATTTCTTATTTTCAGTCTACTGCGATAAAAATCAGATCTGAATAATTTTGGTGTTTAGTTAACTTCCTTTTCTTTTGTTCTAAACCCTTGAAAGTCTCATCACAGTGTAGCCAAGGGATCCAATGGACTCGATTTTTGGGGAATCCGTGATAGCAAAGCAAGGGATACTACAGGAGTTCAAAGCCACCATGTTGGGCACTCTAAGGTATGGGAACCAAATGCTTTTCCACTTTCTACAAAGATAATCAGATCTGATTTTGTGATGTTTACATCCGATCGCATGAGAAATAGGGACAGTTCAAAGTTGTCTATGGCAAGCATGAGTATTGGCTACTCGGCTTCGGCATTAGAAGACCCGGAAGTGAAAAGGAAAAGTACTTTCCAAAGTGTTAATGGTGATTTGCTGATTGGGAAACTTGTTATAACAGCCACTAAAGGTAAGTTCATTGAAAGGTTCCATGTTTCTAGGTGTAATGAAATGATGACATCATGCATGTGGTTAGGAAAAGAGCTTATATGTTATGTCATGCATACCAATGGCATGATGGAGAACCAATGCTCACCATCTATGGAACAGTCTTTGAAGCCAAGTCATACACTTGAGAACAAGATTATAAGGGGAATCATCACTGTTGGGGCAGCAAGGTGTTTATTGTATAAAGTGGGTAAACCATATGATTTCCTTGTTGATGTTGGCTTTCGAATGTTTTCTATGCAACATTGTTTGGCACCCAATAAATTTATTCAAGAATCACTAGTGCATAGTAGTGTACATTTTGCAACGAAGTTGAACCGTGATCATCATTCACCAAGAATGGATTGGAAATTGAGTTACATACAGAGTTTTGTGGATATGAGAGATGTCTTTCATATAAAAATTGACATTATTTTTTCTTTCTTGCCAGAACTTGTACTTCTTGCTGCCATCCAAACAAGTTCAATCATAAAAATGACAAAGTTACAGTTGGGAACTATTATATGGCTGAATTTAGTGTGGAATATCATGTGTAATAATTTCTCTTTGCTGCCATACTCTTACTTCCAGCGGTGCACTTAAGTTATTTTCAGTTTGTTGAAGTTGGGGTAAAGTTTTCAATCATTATAGGGTCATTTTCAGCCTATATTAGATCAATCCCTACCCCGAATCCCCTCGAGTGATTGAATCTGTCTCAGTATATAGATAGGGGGCGAAGCGATGAGGAATGGATTGAGTAGACGGAGAGGAATACCAGATCTGAGATGTGGACATAACAAACAGATAGAGAGATGAGAGATGCGGACATGGCCATATAGAAAATCTAGAAAGGGGCCATACCATATATAAATAGGGGCAGAAACCCCTAGATTGCTATCATTTCTTGATTCAATAAGAATTTTGGAGATGACAGTTGCTGCCATGTTATTTTCACTGTTGTTATAAGTTTTTCACCCCCTTATCACTTCCACAGATAGATTTCCAGCCATACATTGGAAGGGATTGTTATGGACAATTGATGTTGGTTTATGCAAGGTTGTTTTGAGGTGGATTCCAACCACTTTAATTCTGAATTTTGAGTGGAAATTGCATGATTACAGCAATGTTTGGGGCAGCATGATGGTATTTTCAGGACAACCAATGTATGGATGAGAGTTGTGCATAGGTACAAAGAAGAAGGAACAGTTGAGATTCATTTGGGATCCGAGTACTTGCAATTGCTTGAGGACAAGCAATTTTGGGAAGAGAGGACTGTAATGTCCCTTTTTCCCACTTGAAAACTATTATTTAGTCTTCTTGTTGTTCCTTCTCCATGGCAAAGAAGTAAAGAAGATGGTGGAGAACCTTGAGCTTCCATTTGCATTGTTTTTCTAATATTTTATATTTTCCTTTGTGTTTTCCCTCTTATAGCAGGTCGGCTGGGTTTTAATCAATTAATGGAAGCTAATGAAGGAAAAGAACATCTCTAAGGGGTCGGCCTTACCTTTTCATGCTTTGGCGCCAATGGAGGAATATAAAAGGAGACTTAAGACATCATTTGACATCTAGACTTGGCGCATTTTATCTTACTTGAGCATTGTGAGCTAGTGGCTCCTTGTTCTTCCACTTGAGGACGAAAACCCTCATGTGTGGCTGCCTAGGAGAACGAAAAACCCTTCTAGAGGTTGAGTGAAGGATGAAAACACTTCATCTTGGCTTGCTTTGAAGTATAAGGCAGATTTGAGGAGATAGTTATCATTTTCAGATTATTATTGGCTTCTTTCATGTGGAGCAACCTACCTTGTGTAGGGTTTTGAGGTTTGGTGAACTCATATGTGCATTTTCAGTTGATAATCTAATTTGTCCTAATTTCTAAGGCCGGAATCTAAAGTTTCATGATTTTTGGGGGTTTCTAGACCCATAATCTATAATTTTCTTGTGGCTGCTATTGGCTGCACGTTAATTAATTTCCAACAGTGTTTTCTTCATATTTTTCATTGTTTTTGGCTCTTGTGGATGCATAAAGGATATATCTAAATTTTGGCAGGTTTATTTGAAGTATTTGATTGTGTTTGGCATATATTTGAGAAAGGTACAGTTCACTGATTTCCAATTTTCAGT